>CM044005.1:64614938-64992438 GCA_024085815.1 Flaveria linearis
TTTATTGATTGGTATCGAAACTTGAGAATTGTTCTCAAGCAAGAGAGAAGATCATATGTTTTAGACGACCCTATCCCTGATCAACCTAACGAGGATGATGAGGAGGCCTTTAATGATTGGCTGAAATACACTGAGGACTCCGTCCAAGTGTCTTGTCTCATGCTAGCGAGCATGACTCCGGATCTCCAAAAGGAGTATGAACATCATGGAGCTTACGACATGATAACCCAGCTGAAGGAAACGTTCCAACAGCAAGCAAGGGTTGAGCGGTTCGAAACGGTTCGAGCGCTCCATGCATGTCGTATGGACGACAACCAATCTGTTTCATCTTATGTACTTAAGATGAAAAGTCATATTGACCGCCTCGAGAGGCTAAACTGCCCCGTCTCGAAGGAGTTGGCCACGGATTTGATCCTAAATGGCCTAACCAAGAAGTTCGAGACATTCGTGTTGAACTACAACATGAATGCATGGGACAAAAGCATTGGTGAGCTTCACTCAATGCTCAAAACGGCCGAGGCGGCCATGGGTAAAAGGGTTTTACCCGTTCTCACCATCAATGAAGGTGGGAACAACAAGAGGCCTCATCCCGCACCCAAGGCAAAGGTTGCCAAGGGTAAGGGACCTGCTTGGGGAAAGGGAAAAGGGGTGGTAAGGGTACCACCCAAACCACAAGAGAAGAAGCAAAAGGTTGCTACTAATGACCCATGCTTCAAGTGTGGGGAGATAGGACATTAGGCAAGAAATTGTCCTGTCCATCTCCAAGAGTTGAAAGCAAAGAGGGATGCCGGGCAGACCTCAGGTACAATATACATGATACATATTGATCTTAATGTTACATCTTCAAACACATGGGTATTGGATACCGGATGTGGAACTCATATTTGCAATTTGTTGCAGGGGTTCACAAGAAGTAAGGACTTCAAGAAAGGGGATGTTAGCCTCTTCATGGGCAATGGAACTAAAGTCTTAGTTGAAGCTCGTGGGGACTACATCCTAAGACTTCCAAATGGTTTGGAAGTTATTTTGAAGAATGTTTTGTATGCTCCTAGTTTGACTAGGAACATTATTTCTGTATCTCAATTAAGACATTATGATTATGTATTATCTTTTATTGAAAATGATATTCATGTTTCTTTAAATGGTATGTTCTATTTTAAAGCTATACCAATTAATGGTATTTATGAATTGGTTCATGAAAATACTTTAAATAGTTCATTGTACCAAGCAAACACCAAGAAACTCAAGTTGGACTTGAGTGATACCTATCTTTGGCATTGTCGTCTTGGTCATATAAACAAGAAACGTTTACAAACACTTCAAAAGAATGGTCTTTTAAAAGCAAATGAATGTGATTCATTTGATGTTTGTGAATCTTGTTTACAAGGCAAGATGACTAAGGCGCCCTTTAGTGGAACTACTGAAAGGGCAAAAGATTTATTAGGAATCATACATTCGGATGTATGTGGTCCTTTTAAGCCAATGACTAGGAATGGTGAAAGATACTTCATTACCTTTACCGACGACTATAGTCGCTATGGGTATGTGTACTTATTGAGGCACAAAGATGAAGCTTTTGAAATGTTCAAAATCTTCAAGAATGAAGTAGAAAATCAACTCAATAAGTCAATTAAAATTCTCCGTACCGATAGAGGAGGTGAATACCTAAGTGATGTTTTTCAAGATCATCTTAGGAGTTGTGGGATTGTCTCACAACTCACTCCACCTGGAACACCACAACATAATGGTGTGTCTGAGAGGAGGAATCGAACCTTATTGGATATGGTCCAATCTATGATGGCTAGAAGCACATTACCTCTATCATTTTGGGGTTTCGCTTTGCTCTCCGCGGCCCGTATTCTAAATATGGCCCCAACCAAAAAGGTGGAAAGGACACCTTTTGAGATATGGCATGGAAGAGTTCCATCCCTATCATACTTAAGGGTTTGGGGATGTGAGGCTTATGTTAAGACTCCCACCCCAAACAAATTGGAAGTCCGATCCACCAAGTGTATCTTTGTTGGATATCCTAGAGATTCTATGGGATATTATTTCTACAATCCACTGGAACAAAAGGTGTTTGTTGCCAGAAAGGGTGAGTTCTTAGAAGCTAAGTTCCTTATGGAAGGAGCTGGCAGTAGAACAGTGGATCTTGAAGAGGATCAAGAACCACAACCCGATACACGTTTGGTTGAAACTAGCACTCAACATGAGGATGTTGAGGAAGATCAAGGGGTTGATCAATACACACAAGACGTTCGCAGAAGTGGTAGAACTAGTAATCCACCTGAAAGATATGGATTTTTCATGGATGGATGCTATGTGGTAGATTCTGATGAACCAACCACATACCATAACGCAATGTCCAATGAGGATTGTGACAAATGGCTAGAAGCCATGAACGTTGAGATGCAATCCATGTATGACAACCAAGTTTGGGAACTTGTTGTACCACCTCTTAATTCCAAAGTAGTTGGAAGTAAGTGGGTTTTCAAGAAGAAAACCAATATGCATGGAAACTTGGATACTTATAAAGCTAGGCTTGTAGCAAAGGGTTTCACTCAAACTCAAGGGGTTGATTATGATGAAACCTTCTCACCCGTTGCGATGCTAAAGTCTATAAAGATATTGTTTGCCATAGCTGCTCATTATGATTATGAGATTTGGCAAATGGATGTCAAAACCGCTTTCCTAAATGGATATCTTGAGGAAGATGTCTATATGGTTCAGCCTGAAGGTTTTGTTGATCCAAAACATCCTAATAAAGTATGCAAGTTAAAGAAATCAATCTATGGATTGAAACAAGCATCGAGAAGCTGGAATCATCGTTTTGATGAGGAGGTCAAGAAATTTGGCTTCATCAAAAATGCCGATGAGGCTTGCGTGTATAAAAGGCTAGTGGGAGCATAATAACTTTCCTAGTATTGTATGTTGATGACATACTACTATTTGGAAATGACATTCCAACCTTGGAAGGTGTAAAAACCTGGCTTGGAAGTTGTTTTTCCATCAAGGATCTAGGTGAAGCCGCCTATATTCTAGGAATAAAGATCTATAGGGATAGATCAAGGCGGTTGATTGGTTTGAATCAAAGTGCATACATTGATAAGATCTTGAAAAGGTTCAAGATGGAAAACTCTAAGAAAGGTACAGTACCTATTCAAAGAGGAACGATATTGAGTACGACTCAATGTCCAAGCTCAAAGGATGAGCAAGACAGCATGAAGGCAATCCCATACGCATCTGCTATAGGATCCATCATGTATGCAATGATATGCACTCGACCGGATGTGTCATGCGCCTTAAGCATGACAAGCCGTTACCAGCAGAATCCTGGAAACAGTCATTGGATGGCTGTTAAGAACATACTTAAGTACCTAAGGAGGACAAGAGATATGTTCCTAATCTATGGATCTGGTGACGAGGAACTCGTTGTAAAAGGTTACACGGATGCGAGTTTCCAAACCGATCGTGATGATTCTCGGTCACAATCGGGATACATTTTCATTCTGAATGGAGGAGCGGTTTCTTGGAAGAGCTCCAAGCAGGATGTGGTGGCTCTATCAACTACAGAATCAGAATACGTAGCCGCCTCATTGGCTGCTCAAGAAGCTGCATGGTTGAAGAAATTCATTGCCGATCTAGGGGTTGTCCCTTTCATTCAGGACCCCCTAGAGATCTTTTGTGATAACGAGGGTGCGATTGCACAAATCAAGGAACCCCGTGCTCATCAAAAGACTAGGCACATTGAGCGGAGATTCAACTACATACGAGATGAAGTTGAAAAGGGAAAGATATGTATTCGTAAAGTACACACGGATCAAAACGTTGCGGATCCTCTCACGAAGCTCCTTGAAAAGGCAAAGCATGAAGGTCATACTTGTGCCATGGGACTTCGATATTCTAGTGATTGGACTTGATCTGTAAATTTTGTATTTGGATATATGGAACTTTCTATTATTTGAATAAAATTATTTGGTTATAATGTTTCAAATAATATTCCTATTTAGCATGTTTAATCCATGAGTAAAATGTTTACTCTAAATGTCCGTAGTCGTTCAAACTTGTGGGAACAAGCTTGAAGGTAAGACTATTATGAACTAGGATTGGTTGATATTCATAAGGATGAATATAGAGCAATGGGTTGCTACCAAGGTTCATAGATATTTGTGGGATACAAATATTGGACTAACCCGCATCTCAAATTTTACTACATGGAATCTTATTGATTGATCATAAGTAAATTTGAGTAAAGGCGAATATCATTTGGTATCCTCTGACCTGAGATACATATTGGGTTTTGATACTCACCAAGTATTATACCTTAAGCTAATTCTTCACTGTCCTGAAATAGTGGACAGTACATAAGGGTATGTTTAGGTATAACATGAGGTGTTTGTGAGAAACGTATGTAGTCAAGATGGAATTTGTTCCTCTTATTCGTTGAGAGTTAGATGTCTAAGGCCTGATTAAGTTAAATCAACAAGGAATGATCATTCTGTGTCCTTGGATTTAACATGACATCTGTAACAAAAGGATAGATGATTGATTCACCTAAATCATTTCAAGTAGGGTACTTGAAGGGAATGATGTTATTGAATGGCTATAAGTCATGCGTATTAAGGGTAGTAAACCGTTGTTAGGCGGTATTTACTGCTTGCATCAATCTTCTATGAATCTTGGGCAAGTGGGAGATTGTAGGATTTTGTATGCCCAAGACACTTAGAATATTGATGTGGTTAGTACGTTATGATCCAAGTCGGGTTATACCCAATAACAAGCTTAGCAAACACCAATTAATATTTAATTGATGATATGATCATGCAATTAAATATTTACACCAATTTAGAAAATGGGTTTTCTAAACGAGTTGCATATGAGTGGGAACAACTTATTAGGATAATTTGTTCAATTATATTATTTGATGTGTTATTAGATGACACCAAATAATAATGAGAAATTATAACTTATAGATTAATTGGTTAATTATATAAGTTATACAACTTGAACATTTAATTAAGTGTTGATTAAATGTCTAGTTGCAAGACATATTTTAAAATGTATGTGTTTTAATTTAAAGAGGGAAAAACCCCTCTTTTAAATTATATGGGGCCGGCCCCTATGAGGGTGATTGGACCAATTTGTCTTGGAGACTAAACATACATTAAAGGGATTTGTCTTCTCAAAACATTCAAGCCATTCATAGTTCATGCAACACACATAAAAGTCTTTTCTTTCTCTCTCAAGAACCACGGCCAGCAGCCTCATTTTCTTGGAGTTTTTGAAGCAATTTGTGTAAAATCTTGGTGTATCTCTACCTAGGAAGAGTGGTGGTTCATCAAGGCTTGTGGGTATAGACGTTTGAGGACTTCTAGCTTGAAGTCTTGGCCATATTTCAGCCCCATTCTTGGACGATTTTGAAGTCTCCAACAGCTCATCTTAGTCGACTTTCTTGCTGGAAGAAGGTAGACATCACAGCTTATTCAAGCTGTGATTTTATGATGTTTTATGCATACATAGCTTGTCCATTCATATATAAATGATCCTTATTGTTATGGGTTTTGTTTTCATCTTAAAACCACATTTAGAACACGAAATTTTTCAGATTATAAACTTGTTATAATCCATTATATCCGCTGCGTTTTCTGAAAAGTTTAAAGGTTAAACTATGTTTTAGTGTTCTAACAAACCCAACAACCAGCCATCCGCTGTGACACATGTTCATCCGCAGTGAAACTTGTTCATCCGCGGTAGAAGTTGTTCATCTGCTGTGAACACTTGTTCATGCGCTGTGAAGCTTGTTCATCCGCTGTGATGGAACTCTTCATCCGCTGTGGAGTTAACTCATCTTCTGAGAAGGACTTAGCAAAAAATTTCTTTATCTACAAATCTGAAAAAGAAAATTTACATAAATGTTAGTGATTATTATGAATGTTAATGATGTTAACATGTTTCTAATGTATGTGCTATATGTTGAAACACATTTGGTTGATTGTTTTGATAATGGCAAGCATCATACTTTCTTGCATTAATTTTTAATGCACTTTGTTGAGTCCAACAGTACTCCCCCTAAGTATGATGTTGCCATTGATTGATTTTATATTATGTGTGTGTTGATTGATTTATATATGTTTAATGTTACTGTGTGTGTTTCTTTTGTATGTTATGTATGATTGTTGTTTGTATGAATGATTGATGATTCTTGTGTATGTTGATTGATTTACAAGTGTAGCACTTGTCTGTGTTGATTAATTGATTGTTTATCAGATTGTTTGACTTGGTTGTTTACATGTATGATTGATTGTTTGAATGTTTGTCATTATAATTACATTTGAGTAATTAAAGTGATTAATTTTGTATGTTTGTTTATGCATGATGACATGAGTTTATTTCAACACATGTTCGAAATAATTAACTTTAGTTGTATGATTACAAGTGTTAAATTATTACAAGTAATGTCAATTATTATGAGTAATCATGTATGTAATGGTTTTAAGAATGTATGTTTGTATGAAAGTCATGTGTATAAAATCATGTGACATTATCATTATTTGTTCATAAAAGTATAAGATCTCTTATATGCATGATTGAATGATTGTATGATTATCATATGTATGATAACATATGTGTGCATGATTGTATGATTGAATGTTAAAACTAGAATCATAGAGAAGGATATGTATTGGTTGTTTGTTCTGCCAGTAATGATAAGAAACCTCAGGAGTGAGATGGTCCAGCTTCTTCTGCCGGCTTCTTTGCTTTTTCAATAGCCTTAAGAGGATTTTCATGTCTTTCTCTATGGCTTAGTCAACTTCAGCTTCCTTTAATTGTTCTTTGAGTGTTGTCGTCTTGTATGCATTTCTGCAATTGACTATGTGTTCCACAAAGTAGTCAACAGCACTCTTTTGATCCTCATATTTGAAATCAATTTTCAAATGAACAAGCTGTTCCAAAGTTGACTGATCAAGGCTTTGCACATTAACATGATTGCCCTTTAAAATCTCCTAATTATTGTTTTTAGATATTCTCATTCCTGTTATTCCTTCTATGTGTGTGAGGGGTTGTTGATGTGTTTCTAACCTTTATTTCAAAGCAGCATTTACATACACAGTGCCCAAAATTCTATGCATGTGAATGAAATAGCAGCAATCTCCCTTACACAACACATCTTCAATGGCAGGGAATGTCTTGGTTTTCAGGAATAAGACATAGGATGGATGAAGCAGCTTTATCTTAACTGGATCAAAAAGTCTTATGTCTACTGCTTCTTTTCCCTCAAGCTTTCTCTCCAGCACCACTTCAAAATGACTTTCATCATAATACCATCTGGTTATTAGATGCTGGTATTGATTGCCATCTATCTTCTTCATGATAAGCTTTAAGTCAGATGGCCTTAAAGGGTAACCAACCCTTTCAAGAACATCAGGATCAATTTTAGAAGAAGATTCTTCCCTGACTTCCTTTTGTTTCCTTGATAAAGCTTGTTCTCTTCTGAGCTTTGAGATATGTAGTTTATCTTCTCTGTCAGCCTTAACTTTCATCTCATGATGCTATCTATTCATGTAAGCTCTCCATATATGATAGAAATCTTCTCCCCTGGGATTGTTTGTGTGATTGACCATCCTCAATTACATCAGGTCCAATCTATGTTCATAGCTTAATGTTCCCAGTTAGGATATGTATGATAAGTACTAAACAAGTCCAGATACTCTCTTAATCAGCACAGCATCCCAGATTTCGTCATATTTCCGTGCCATAATTTTTCTTTCATTGGCATCTGTTGTGAGAGTGATTTTGTCATAGAGCTTGACAAAATTTGTATTCTCACTAATCATCTCCTGAACATCATTGCCTTCAGGCCATAGCCTATGAGTCATGAATTATCTTGGTTCCTCTATCATATGAAGTTCAGGAGGAGCTTGATGATAAATGGATAGAGAAGATGCAGGGTGAGGTCTGAAGACCTGAGGCTTAAGAGCATTTGCTAACATGTTATTGTATATCTCTTTTGCCATCCCTTTCATTTGAGACAATGTTCTCCCTGCATATGACCTATATGGTACTCTTGTATGACTCAACCAGCTTTGCACCTGGGAGTAGGTCATCTTCTCTATTTGTGGATCTTTGGGCAGATTCTTTTCAAGCTCTTGTTTATCGTTGATTTCTTTGTATCTCTTGTATGTTTGCTTTTATTTGTTTTGCATGACTTCTTGAAAATCTTTGAGCAAGTCTTTAACCTCAGATAGGTTAAGGTGAATGAATGAATCATAAGGGAATCCCCTGGTGGTCAGCTCTATCCCTATCAAGGTTTGAGGATCATCGGTGAAGAGCTCTTGAATGTTTTGCATCATTTCATGCTCATCCCTTTCTTCTTCTTCCTCATTAGAATCACTTAGGATAATAATGAGAATTTGTTGTTGTTCACCAGATTGGTCTATCTTCCCCTCTTCTAGTATAGATGCTTTAAATGATGATTGAGGAGCATCTAACTCAACAGGTTCAGACTTCACTTTTAGAAGCTTTAATGGAGGAGATTCTGGTTTTTCTTATTCACCCTCAGTTTGTTTTCCTTTAGGTAAAGAGGGTAAATAAGATCTCTTTCTTTTACTTTCATAAGTTTTGAAAGGAGTTTCAGATGATAATGATGCTTGATCTTTTGATGACTCCTTTAAAGCTTCACTGAATTGTTTGATCAATTCCTTTTGTTTGTCAATCAAAGGATCATGAGGAATTCTACTTGTTTCTTGAGAAATTGGATCAGGAGTGTGAAAGTGTTGTCTCAAGATGGGTGAGTAGTGTATGTTCTCATATGGATTAGCATCACTGAACAATTGATCCATTGAGTATGATTCTTCAGGAATGATCAGTGCTAGTTTTATTTGTTCACCTTGTTGTTGACTTGTTTCAGCTTCACTGGCTGATTTCTCATACTCACTCAGATCTTCACTAAGATCTGCTGAATGTTATTTCTCATTAAGCTGAGTGTTATTATATTCAAGCTCTCTGTTTAGCTTTTGAATTTCATCAGATTGAGCTTCTAATATCTTTTTCAGCTCATCAATCTCCTGTTCTTTAGCTATGGACTGATTTACCCAGTAGTGAATCTCAGCTTTAGCAACAAGGAGTTCATTTTCTTTCTTATTTAACTTCTTCTTGTTGGAACTTGTATGCCCAAGACACTTAGAAGATTGATGTGGTTAGTACGTTATGATCCAAGTCAGGTCATATCCAATAACAAGCTAAACAAACACTAATAAATATTTATTTGTTGATGAGATCATACAAATAAATATTAACACCAATTTAGAAAATAGGTTTTCTAAACCTTTGCTTTTGTAAAAGAACAACATGATATGGATAATTAGTTCATAAGAAATTATTTGTTTTATTACTTAAGTGTGCTAAATAATAACAAATAAAAGTGTGTAAATGTTATAAAATTAAAAGAGGTTTTAATTTTATGAACTTATGGGTTAAGAGTGTAAAGTTTTATAAAATTTTGTTTAGGAGGGAACTCATTTTGAATCCCTCATTTTTGGCCACCCCATGTGGGGTTCTTGTGATCTTTTTAGTCTTGGTAAAATACAAGACTTTCTCTCTTCTTGCACTCTTCCCTTGAGCACTTTCTCTCTCACACATGCAATGGACTCTTCTCTCTTCTTCCTTGGCTAAAAATTTTGAAAATTTTGGCTGAACTTGAAGAACTTCTTGGCTGATTTTCAGGTTGTTCAAGAAGGAGTTGGGTCATGGTGTTCTACTATCTAACAAGTTAGGTGTTTGGAAGAGCTTATGGGTATTCAAACTTGAGGCTTTCTCTCTTGGGGGCTGGACATTCAAGAGCATCATCATCTTCATCTCATCTATACTTCATCATCTTGTTCTTGAAAGGTAGTTTCAAGAACACCCTATGGTTGTTCTTTTCATTTTGATAGCATGTCATTTCACATATATTAATGATCCTTGTTTATGGGTTTTGTTGCGGGTTAATATGGTTCAAATTTTCAGATTATAAAATACCTTTTAACCACTAATATCCACAGCGTTTTTCAAGTTCAAATGGTTAAACTTACTTTGATAAACATGTAACAAAACCCAACAATGGCATCTAGAGCCGGTTATGTGGAATACTTAACTTCAAAAGTTCTTGAAAAGTTTGTTTTCATGGACTTTTTGAACCCATTAGGGGCTGTTTTGTTATGGGTGAATGAATCCCTTATGTTTCAAGGTTTAATCTTACATGCTTTAGTATAAACCTTGAAATATTAACATCAAATGGTTGATTAAATTGTTTGGACAAAACCCTAAAGTTTTGGTTCATGTTGGCCAAAACTTTAAGGCTGAAATAAGGGGTTCATGGTTCTTCTTGGATCTTGTATATGATACATATTTTGGTGCATAACATAGCCTTGACCTTATCTGTTTTGGTTTTGGTTGATTGTGATTTTGTCATGTTGGTTTTGTCTTGAAAGGATTGTAATATTTGTGTTTGTATTTTGGGTTGTAATTTATTTATTCATTTGGTTATGTAATAAATAGATTAGGTGCATTTCTTTTATTAGAAAAATTGTATTAGGATATAATTTTGTAAAAGAAGATGCACAAGATGAAGACCCAAAGAAGGACACAAAAGACATGGACACTTGAAGGTTTAGATGTGGATTCAAGTGGGAGTTCATGGACACATATGATGTGTCATTATTAAACCTTAGGAAAGACCTTATGACGACACTTATGATGGCAAACAAGTGTAGTCAACTTAGTGGCTATGGTTATGCACTTATGTTTGTATGATTATGCTTGTTTGGTTGTTTGTTCTATGATTGTTGCTTGATATTTGGATATGCATAACAAACTTATTAACAAACATAACAAGCAGAAAATTGATGGTTTTTTATCCTTAAGTGATTAATAAGATGTTATTAAAAGGATTAATGACTTTAATAAAAGGGGTTTTATTAAAAGGTGAACCATGGGGTACCTTGTAATTATAAGCATCCAAATATAAGGTACATAGAGTTTTCTAAACTAGTATTTTGAAAACTTAAAATTTCTTTTATAAACAAGTTTTACACCGTCCTTTTGCACAACATTTAAGTCACTTGGAAACTCTTAGTGGGAAAAAGGTCACCTAACCATTTTGAGGGAACTTGTGATTTGAGGTGGGGATACCATATTTGTGGGATAATGGTCACCTAACCACTTGTGTTGGAAAACTCACATGTGTGCGCAAGTAGTGTGACTTGATTTGCAAACCATGTTTAATGGATCACCTACAATGTGGTTTACAAAGGTGTAGTTGGGATAAACATGCCGACCAAACATATGATGTTTAAGTCGATCCCATACCCTAGTAGTTACAAAGGGTTGCAATTGTCAAAACGTTGACTACCTTGTTAATTTAAATAATGGGATAAAGGTCACTTAACCACTATTTAAATGTAAAGTTGGATTCTAAATTTTAAAATTATGTAAGACACTTATAAGGGTTTTAATTATTAAAATATGAATGATATCGAAAACTAAAATTGAACTTTGTTAAATTTTTGTAGATGGCCACCAACAATAATGATATCCCGTCCGCTCACTCACTATCACTAAGGACCATTCTCCAAAAGGAGCGTCTAAACCATAATAACTTTACAGATTGCTTTCTAAACTTGAGAATTACTCTCAAGCAAGAGAAACGATCGTATATTTTAGACGGTCCGATTCCTTATCAACCTAATGAGGAGGATGAGGAGGCCTTTATGAATTGGGTAAAAGACACTGAGGACTCGGTCTAAGTGTCTTGCCTCATGTTGGCAAGTATGACTCCGGATCTCCAAAAAAAGTATGAACATCATGGAGCGTACGACATGATTACCCAGTTGAAGGAAACGTTCCAACAACAAAAAAGGGTAGAGCGCTTCGAAACCGTTCGAGCACTCCATGCATGTCGTATGGATGACACCCAATCAGTTTCATCTTATGTACTCAAGATGAAAAGCCACATTGACCGCCTTGAAAGGCTGAATTGTCCCATCTCAAAGGAGTTGGCTATGGATTTGATCCTCAACACTTTGTCAAAAAGGTTTGACGAGTTTGTTATGAATTATAACATGAACGGGTGGGACAAGAACATAAGTAAGCTTCACTCAATGCTCATAACTGCCGAGGTAGCCATGGGTAAAAAGGTTTTACCCGTTCTCACCATCAATGAAGGTGGGAACAAGAAAAGGCCTTACCCCGCACCCAAGGCAAATGTTGCCAAGGGCAAAGGGTACGTTAGGGGAAAGGGGAAGGGAGGGGTAAGAACGCCACCACCAAAACAAGCGGAGAAGAAACAAAAGGTTGCTTCAAATGACCCATGCTTTAAGTGTAGGATGATTGGACATTGGTCAAGAAATTGTTCAGTCCATCTCAAAGAATTGCAAGCATAGAGGGTTGCCAAGCAAACCTCAGGTACAATTTTCATGATTCATATTGATATAAATTTAATATCCTCAAAGACATGGGCATTGGATACCGGATACGGAACTCACATATTCAACTTATTGCAGGGGTTCAAAAGAAGTAAGAGCTTCAAGAAAGGGGATGTTAGCCTCTACATAGGGAATGGGGCAAAAGTTCAAGTTAAAGATCGAGGGGACTACATCTTGAAGCTTTCAAATAGTTTGGAAGCAATTTTGAACAATGTTTTGTATGCTCCTAGTTTGATTAGGAACATTATTTCGGTTTCCCAATTAAGACAATATGGTTATGTTTTAACATTTATTGAAAATAAAATTCATGTTTCTTTAAATAACATCTTTTATTTTAAAGTTATTACTATTAATGGTATTTATGAATTGGTTCGTGAAAACACATTATATGATAGCTCATTGTACCAAACCACCACCAAGAATCTCAAATTGGATTTGAGTGATACCTATCTTTGGCATTGCCGTCTTGGTCATATAAATAAGAAGCGCATACAAACACTTCAAAAGAACAGTCTTTTAAAAGCAGATGAATATGATTCATTTGATGTATGTGAATCTTGTTTACAAGGTAAAATAACTAAGGCACCTTTTACTGGCAAATCCGAAAGGGCAAAAGATTTATTAGGAATCATACATTTGGATGTATGTGGTCCTTTTAAACCAATGACTAGGTATAATGAAAGATACTTCTTTGCCTTTACCATAGACTATAGTCAATATGGTTATGTGTACTTATTAAGACACAAAGATGAAGGTTTTGTAATTGATAGGATCAATTAGAGCAATCTGTAACAATTATATGAACAATTCAAAGCAAAATACAAACAAATGTAATCAAATCAAGCAATATCAATAAAATTCACTGTTCATTGATAGCAAAGACGATTACAAGAGTTCAAAAGCAGTTTAACATGTTAAGACTACTAAAAACTACTCTAGTCTAAGCTATTTATACAATGAACAAGAAAAAGACTATCTATTTACAACTTTAGTCCCTATAATAAGGCAAAATTGTAAAACAAGACTAATGTTAATCTTCTAAGGGACCTAACAATACTCCCCCTAAGATTGACATTTGTCTTCAATCTTCAAAAATACTCTGTCTTCATATCTTTGTCTTCTTGTTCTTTGATCATCATTCTTCTCTTCATCCTTGCTATCCGGTTTCTTCTATCTTCATTCTTCTTTTGTCTTCAATCTGCAAAGAAATCTTCAGGCTCTTCTTTTACTTTGAACATCGGCTTCTGTTTGTACATTTCAATTTCTTTCAATGCATTCTCAATCGCTGATTTGAATTTACCAGCAAGCACTGCTTGTTCTGGTTTTGACTCATTTGTTTTTATCTCCATTTCCTTCATCCTTTCCAATGTATCCTTTGACAAGCATGCAATGTCAACATTTGCATACAATTCAATCGGATTTCTACTTTCTTTGCAATACACTTCTAATACTCCTTTTCTTGAAATTCTGATGAATTCAATGTCATTTATATCTCTTTTGACAATGTTAGCATATGCAAGAGCCTTCCTCAACGAAATTCTCTCCATAGCTGCATTCATTACATTAATGATTGAGATAAAGTATTTCTTGTCTTGCTCCGCGGTTTCAGGAATCACCTTTTCAAACTTTTGCACGGACAAGAAAGAAATGTAACTAGGATGAAGTAGCTTTAGCTCAAAAGTACCAAACAATGAAATCATGTCCTCATCCCAGTTTGTGAGATTTCGGACCAATTTCAACTCAAAAGTAGATGTGTTATAAAACCATCTCAAAATTGGTTTAGTCTTTTGATTTCCTTCAATTACCTTCAATCCCGGTGAAGTTAACTTCTCAAAATACTTATCAGAAAATTCAATCATGAAGTGTTCTTCTTCAGATTGCAAACCCCTTAACTTCTTGTTTTTCTTAAGCCAAGCAAAGTACTCCTTGTCTTCTTGATCGCATCTTGTTTCAAGGAAGTTACTTGTTCTTGCTAATCCTCTTCTCAAAAGTTCTACAAACATTGTTCCTCTTTTGGCTCCAGTAGGGTTTATCAACTCAAGTTTGCTCAACTCTTTCAAATCTTGAACTGGAAGTTTAATGATGCTAGAGTAAAAATGGTATACATCACATACTGCATTTACTCTTTTGATCAAAAATGCATCAAAAACCTCATCATACTTCCATGCTATGATTTTGACTTGATTAGTAAAATCAGGAGCAATCATTGCATTTAACAGCTCAGCAATTGATTGTCCTTTCTGCAAAACATTTCCCACCAAGTCACCTGTTGATCTAGCACTGTCAAAAATGTGCTTCTGATCAGCTATGGCTTTATACACTTGTTGCTCTGATTGAGGAAACATGCTCATCAACTCTTTCCTTCTTTCATGTACACTTGATTTCTGAGCCATCTGTTTGATTTCTTGGGGTTTCAAAATCCGAGTTCTCTTTGTAATATCTAAATACTGAGGATTATCAGTATCTAGAATCAACATCTTGTTCGTTTGCTTTTCTGTCAATTGAAAACTTTTAACTAAGTTTCTCAATGACACTCCTTGCAATCTTTTCAATCTTTTCCATGGGTAATTTCTAGCTTGCAACCAAGATCTTAAAGCAGTAATGCTCATATCATCTGGATCTGGATGGTGCAATTCAGTGCTAGAGATTTCTTCAACATTTATGCTCTCCTGTCTTCTATCCCATTCACCATGCTCCAAGCTAATTTCGTTTGGATCGACAGGTGCAGAAGACTCTGCAGCTAAACATTTCTTATATTCATCATTGATTTGAGAA
The DNA here is from genome assembly GCA_024085815.1 of Flaveria linearis. Classification (NCBI taxonomy): domain Eukaryota; kingdom Viridiplantae; phylum Streptophyta; class Magnoliopsida; order Asterales; family Asteraceae; genus Flaveria; species Flaveria linearis. Next base: position 64,630,175 of record CM044005.1, read on the forward strand.
ACTGTCAATCCATCTAAAAACACTCTATTGTACTTCATTTTCACCAAGTAATTATATCTTTCTTCAAAGTCTGTTGGTATATCATCATGACTTTGCTCATGCTCAATTTGTGATGGATTTTCAAACTCTTAAATCACATCTTCATCATCCAAAACTTCATTGTACCAATCATCATTATACTCATCTTCTAGATCTTCCAGTGCACCAATTTTTTCTTGAATAATTGGCTCTTGGCTCTCTTGAGTATCTTCTTCAATAGACTCTTCAACTCTTTGAACTTTTGAAGAAGTTTCAGGTACAATTTCAGCATCTATTTCATCTAACTTTCTTTTCCCTTTCTCTATTTCAGAAACTTTTTCCAAATCAATTGGAATATTTTCTGATATAATCTCAACTTCTGGAGAATTGGGTTTTGCTGACTCTTTCAACTTCATTAACTCTTCTTTCAAACCTTCATTTTCTTCAGCCAATTTTCTAAACTTTTCTTCAAGAATATCATAATCTTTAATCATTACTTCAAAGTTCTTGATTACATCCTCTTTGTCTTTAGCATAAGTAACAATCTTTTCATCTTTCATCAAATTGTCTTCTTTCAACTTTTCATTGTTTTTCTTTAACATATCAATCTCAGCCTTAAGATCAGCAATCTCCTTTTCTTTTGCTTCATTTTCATCTTTTAGTCTTTCAATTTCATCAACATCTAAAATTTCCTCAGTTTGAACAGCCACATGTTGTGTTGTAGAAACTGGAATGTCTTGATCAATTTGAAATGATTCAATAAAATCATAATAAAAAATTTGATTAACTACATCCATCTCTTGTTCTGTCTCTATGTGAGTCTCTTCCTCATCATGTACAGCTTCATGATCAGCTTCATCAATAACTAAATCATCTGAATCATCAGCTGCTTCATGCTCACTCTCATCATGACCTTCATCACCAACGGTTTCTTCTTCTTCATGTTGAGCTTTAGAAGTTTGTTCATACATTGGTGAGTCATGACTTATGAATTGGTGTGTCTCAGCTACACCACCAGCATCATCATTAGCATCATCAACATCATCTGAACTTGATGAGCTATCATCATCATCTTCTTCATTTTCATCCTCCTTATCTTGATCATCTTCATCTATAGGAAATCCATCTATCAGATCTGCTGGATCAATCGGTTCACCATCTAACAAATGATAATGCTCTACAGTAATATCAACAACATCATTTGCTACATTCAGCATGTAGTCAAACATGGGAACATTCTGTGCACCAGTTATCATTGTTAACTTCTTATATGTCATATCAGACATGTTTCCAATTCCAGCCTATCTCCACCTACTCCATAACATGGATATCTGGATATTCCTCATTTATGATCATTTGGAGGAACCTTGGATACATCAAGTATTTATGTCTTGTTCCTTTTTCTAAGTTGAAAGCAAATCCATTGAGTATCCACCTTGCCATATTAAACCTTCTGTTAGTAACTAAGGCAACAATAGGTGATGCAATGTCCACAGGAAAAGAATTCCATCCTGCACTCCTCTTGGACATGCAATGCTGAAAGATATAGCATAAGAGTTTCCAGTGATTGTAGACCCTTGCTCTAAAAAATTGTTTCTTAGGAAACTGGTCTGGATGACCCATAGCCATGAAAGTTTCTCTGCATTCATTAAAAGTAAACTCACAGAGATCTTCAGGATCATTTTCACCTAATCTTAGAGCATTTCTGATGGAAGCTTCAGAAACTTCAATCATTCTGTCTCTGGTCACAAATCCTCTAACAACTTTCCTGCCATCATCACCTACTTCAACTCTTGCAGTGTTCCAAAACTGTCTAATAAGTCTGTCATAGATCACAGTTTGGTAACACATCGCATACACATATTTTGTGTATTAGAAGAAATCTTATCATTTCTTCATAAGACAAAGCATCTTGAGCTTCCTCATCAAGCAATGCAGCAATATTGTGCTTTGGCACAAACTTTAAATCAGCCATCTGCAAAATTTAAAAGCAATGATATTAGACACTATGTGTATTTTGAAGTAAATGTTTTAATGTGAGATTAAAAATATAATGATTTAAGATATTATAAACTGATGTGTTAAAATAAATTTGAATTTTAAAATCAACTTGAATTTTAATTTTAAGTGTAACACTTAATTTTAATAAATGGTAAATTTTCAAGATTGATTTTAATTAAAAGTTTAACACTTCAATTTATTTCATCTTATATCATTTTTATTAAAACTCTTAAGTTCCTGAAATGATGATTTTTATCAATTTAAATTTATTTTTCAATTTTTTTTTATAAAAAAAATCATGAGTCTATTCATCTTCTTCATCGAATTCATCCTCTACTGAGACTGTTCATCGAAGAACATGAACCGAGTATTCAATCAAATATCAGATTAAAACAAGTTTAACCTAACATCCTGATCGAAATCATCAGACAAACAGTATTCAATCATCAATTTTGCACAATTTTTCCATTTGAATGATCAACTCTGAGAATTTTTAAGTGTTTAGGGTTCAAACGACCGTACAGCAGTCGAACGCCTATCACCAAATTTCCATTAAAACACGAAATCAGTTAAATGTGAATCATTAACTTACATTCACAATCACAAATACACTATTAACAATCTATGATTTGTGCTTGAAATGGTTTCAATCGAAGAATGAGGGTTTTGGTCGAAAGTTCGAGAGTTCGAGTGGTCAGAGGGTTTTAAGAGGGTTTTGAAATGAGAATGAAATGAATTATCACAAGTGTGCTTTTTATACTCAGTAAAAAATTTTTAGACATATGAGCACTGTACAGGCGTTTAAGCACTATTCAGACTCATTAGGTCACAAATTTTACTAAGTGTTGGGACATATGAGCACTATACAGTCTTATGAGGCCAGTCGTATTAGCACTGTTTAGACATATGAGGTCAGTCGTATGAGAACTATTCAGACTTATGAGAACTGTTTAGACTTATAAGGACTGTTCAGTAGCATAAGCACTGTTCAGACTCATTAGCACTGTTCAGTAGCATAATGATGCTGAAATGTCCACACACCAACTTCTCAGAAACATAACAACTGTTTGGACATGCGACAACTGTTTGGTCACATAACAACTGTTCATGCATTTTTGCACTTGGATTTTTCAAATCTTCCACCTGCACACTGTTTAAACACATTAGTAATATTTCATACTAATATTCAAACAATATTGCATATTTTTTACTTTTCCCTCAAATTTACACTTTTGACCCTCAAAATTGAACTTTTAACATTTTTGACCCTCAAAATTTAACTTTTTACATTTTGACCCTTCATTTTAGTTTCAAAATGAACAAACCAAATATTTCAAAATTTGTCTTCATTTCAACTTTTCAAAGAAGCTTTTCCTTGCTAAAAATTATGAGATCATTTTATCATTTGATAAACACACACATACTTTGAAATTAAAACATCATCCGTTCAATTCAACATGATCATTTTCATTTTGATTTTCTGAGAATATTCTTATTTGTTTATTACTCCACCTAAACTTTTACGTTTTACAAAACTTAGAAGTTTACTAATAGATCATAAGAATATCACACTTAACATTGTTATATTGCCTGCACACAAGAAAACATGCACAAAATCAAAATTAAAGCAGAATAAAAATCTAATATTTACACTAGAATCTTTGATTGCAGTGACATCATATTAGATAAGATCAGAACATTAAAATAAAAAATATGTGGATAGTCATAGACAATGATTAAATCCTGATCAAGTATGTTCCAGGTCAGTGATATCACAGCAAAGGAGACACAAGATCTAAGGACAGCAAATGAGTGTTTTTGACACAAATTATCAGCTCACTTACTTTTTCAATTCTTGGATTGAGTAGGGTAGAATTATATATGACAAGATGTGACTCATACCAAGACTCAGAGGATCAACCATCATCAAGACATGCAAGAAAGCACTTATTCTCAACTTATTACCTAAAAAATATGCATAACCAGAGTTCATGTTACTTAATTTAATAGAGAATGATCATGGATAACCATTTGATCAACTCTAACCATCCATTTGAATGGGTTGTGCACATTGGCATCTTTTGCATCAAAGGAGAATATCCAGGTCTGTAGTGACTTACAACAGAGGATATCTCAGCACTTCAGGTCTATGATGACTCATAACAGAGAAGTGAATGATGCGTGTAACAGATCTCATGATTAGTCACATTACCATCAGGTGTGAGTGGGGGTAGCTTAGCAAGCAGTCAATCTGATAAGCTAATACACTCAAAAGTACTTAGATGAATACACAAACAAGCATAGGGATATGGGGTAATCACAAGAATTTACTTGTTCAGTATACTAGCATGATAGTGTCTACACAACAAATCCTGATCATGTCAGACTTTATTAGCGAGTGAAGTATGCAACTGATCTTACTAATGTACTATCATTTCTCACATAAAGCAAACACAGATTCATTCCTAAAACAAATGAATGATAAATGAAAAGCACTCTATTTTTGGAGTTTTTGATTTATATACTTTTTTATTTGATTTTTGAGTTATCTAATTTTGTATTTGTTTTTCTATATGTCACACCCCGGGCCAAGAGAGGCGGGACGTCACGATTAGTAAACAACAACCAAAATGCAGCGGAAACTAAATGGTTTAATACATTACAACTTTCAACATTTACATCAGAGTATTGGCTCTGTTTCAATTCACAGGGTGCCTAGATCTACAGTCTATAGTTGTTATGATCAATCTTTTGGTAAAGGTTTCTTGATGCTTCAGTAACTAAAGCTTCTAGGCTCGACTTTTGTCTTCGACCCCTACCGTCACTTCTTGCCTCGGATTTAGGAATCTTCTATAGCTCAACTATTCTCCCTAGCTGTACCTGAAGACATGCTCAAAAAGAAAAATGGTGTCAACATAAAGTTGGTGAGTTCAAGTGGTTCAAGTTTCAAAACAATAAAAGGAACTCTTAGAGTCCACAAGTGAAGGTTTTAAAATCAAGTGTGATAGTTTCTGAAAGTCTCATTTGATGTTTAAAACATCATTTTTAGTATCAGTCATTGTGGGTTATCACAATCAACCCTGCACTTGGTCCCCGGTTGGCCTCTTCTAAACTTGTGTTTAACCGGATATTCCCGTAGGAAAAAGGACCAAGCCTCAGAATAGTGAACCATTCCTGCTAGGATGGTTCACCATAGTATCTTACTCAAAACCTGTTACATGCCACAAACGACCCCTCAGGATCTCACTGGGGTACCTCCCTGTGGCGGGAGCCACTATGCGTGGGGTATTCCCCAAATAGATCTATTCACGTAAGAACAAGCGGTTCACAAAAGAATTAATGATTATGACTAAAGTATCAGCAGGTATCCAAAAAGTCCCACAAACAAGAATCAAGTAAGCACAATCAAAGTTCATAAAACAGAAGATCATGCAAAACAGTAAACCGTATCACACATAAGAGTTTCAGTTTAAAAGGAGCATGCTTCATCCCCAAAACAAAAGTAAAAAGGGGGAACACGAGAACTCACCTGGTATCCTTATATAATTTCAGAGCTTGATAAAGAAAAGTGATGATCACCAACAAAGCAATCCTAACTAGAACATATAGGATTCACGTTTAGAATTAGCATGATATTATTACACGCGTGCGGTTGAGCTCTTTAGTTAAATTTAAGTTGGTGATTAGTATCCTTAATGTAGCTTAGCTTCTTGTGTATTCATTAATTGTCATGAATTAACTTGTGTACATTAGGTTAATTAATGCATTTAATCAAGACTTGAGTCTTAGCATGAAGAATGTAGAAAAAATCAATTTATGTCATGGATTCCAAATCTTTATAAATAACTTGCATTAACAATGTAGGTAATATATAATGTTTCAAACGATGTTTATAATGTTCACATTCACATCGTATTAGTTAACTTGATTGACGCTAAGTAATTTAATTATTGACGGTAGTTGACTATATTTCTCAAAAGAAAAGGGTGACACTAATAATATTTATTTCAATAAAAATGAGATGACCAATTGCTAATAACGACAAGATAGTGGATCATTAATGCAATTTAGGTCTTTTACTTTAAATAAAACGTGTAGATGCCGATTAACCTAAATATCTATTGTATATATATACACAAATGCACAATCGTATTTGAATGTATGTTACATCGCTAAGTCTTGTAACGATTTAACGTGGCATGAGATCAACTTATTTGTTTTATCAATAACATGTTATAAACATTTCCCAAAATGTAATGCTTCATATATCTTATCTAGGTTGGTTTCTAATAACTAGCGTTGTTATTTAAATCTCGGGTCCAAACCATCCATTTAAATCAACCATTTATAACACACGACGTTCGTTTTCGTTTATAGTTCACATATTTTATGATTTATGCCTTTTATATAGTTAGAGCTCAACAATACGTACGCAATTTATAATTCAATTTCATTGCGTTGCGCGTACGATATTACCTTCCACTCGGTTATGTATTTTCTAGCCCACTCGTTTACGCCTCGTTTTAATCATGTTCCCATTCCGTTGACTGCTCGTTGACCACGTTGACCAAAGCCTTTCCTTGCCATCCTAACACGACCACAACCCTTAACAACAACAACCACACGATCAAGACCACTCCAACACTACTAAAACGCCATTCCACTACTATTTTCTACGATCATTCTAATCATCTTTAGGCCATTATCAAAGTGGCCCAACTTGCCACTCAATTTGATAACCCAAACCAACATCCCTAATCACATCCATCTCTACCAGTTCCATAATCACCGTGTATCACCATCCCTAGTCTTTACCGACATCACCACCACTAGCCTATACCAACTTCTATCATAACCATACCACGGATGTCATCACCATCATCACAACCAACAACAACCACAGCCACGGTCACAGCCAATGATCAACACCCGCCAACATCCCCATTATCACCGAGCCTTACATCACTATCACAGCCACAACCACCACCGACAGCCAGCCCCCACATCGCAACCATCGCCAAAAACCATCACCAACGCAGTCACCACCACGGCCAATAACATCCCTCATTGCAGCCTATCACCGACAGCCTTTAACCAGGCCGCCATGAACACCACCACCAACAGCAGCCTTCTATCACCACAATCAGCATCGCCGCGACCATCCATCCCCCAGTACTGCTACCTTGGACCCCGATCTAGTACAGATCTACACATGCAGCCCCACAATCATAGTAATTTGCGGTTTGTAGCCCAAGAAAACAAGGATGAATGGACTAATCGATTATAGGGGAACCTTACCGAGAGAGAAAGCAGTGGGGTGGCCTAGGCCACCTTCGGCCACCGTCGCATGTGGTGTGGGAACACCACGACAATGCCACCACCATCGCGACCGCACCATCATCGGGCGACCTTCGTAACCACGACCACCACAACCACTGCCGACATCACCACCATCACCCGTCTCCAAAAACCCACCTGCAACCGTCGTCTTTCTCCTTCGATTCCTGTCAACGAGCTTCCTTCTGGGAGAAATCAAGGTTGTTTTCGAGTTCAGGGTGTCGAGGGGGAGTAGGGGTTTGTGTTCACTCGCCGGCACTCGCCGGAATCGGCCGCCGGAGGCCGGTGGTCCGCCGGAATTCGAAGAGGAGGGGGAAAGGGGGAGAAGGTCACGCGCCTCTTTCTCTCTTCTCTGAATTTTTGTTTTCTAAACCCTAAGTGAAGATCATGTTGTTTATATACTAACTTTAACGAAACGGGTTCGGTTCGCACACGTTTGGTTAAGGTTTTCACGTAGCGTTTAAATTTGTTTCTCGTTAGTTTCAATTTATACAAAACATTATAAGTGTCCCGAGATTATGTATTTAAAACATGCCGGATAATCAAACGAGTTTGTAACTTATCACGTATTTAACGCGTTTCACGGTTTCACGGTTTCACGCGTTTTTATCGAATGAGCGTTAATATTATCATTTTTCTATCAAAATATATACAATTAAGTATTAAAATGATATTTTGAGCGTTATCTTCCCATATTGGTCACGTTAAAACCTTATCTAACGAATTCTCGGTTTTACCAGATCGTAACCCGGTTCGCGTCACGGTTGCGTTTCGGAATGCAGTTATTTTTGGACAACGTACCATTCATAAAATTTAATATGATATGTTAATAAACAATGATTAGATAAATATTTTCGGAGTTACGTGGCTCGGTTGTCATAACGGACGTCAGTTAAATGCCGGTGAAAACCGATTTTCGCGTTTCGCTTACGAATTTCTGTTGTTTATGCTTGATTGATGAAAAATCTTTCAACAAGCATTATTTATGATATTGTTAGCATTAACAAGGATTTAAATTGGATGACAAGTCATTACAAGGAATTCTGGTGGAAATTCAGATGTTAGTACGCGTTAAATTGCCGGATTCTACCCGGTATGGGTTCTGAATCTGTTTTCAGTTTGGATCTTTTCCATAGTTGTGTCAAATCACATAAGAATTCATTGTTTCATGGTTTCTCATTCAATTAGTTCGTAAACATGCATTTGGGCCTCAAATGGGCCTTGTTTGTATGTTCGGGCCCTTATTGGGCTTATTGGGCCCAAAAAGCTAGTTTCGTTTTGCAAGATTTCTTTGGTAAGCACAAATCAATCCGGACCTTTATTGAGTTTTATAACATTTATATGTTTTCAATTGGGTCATATTTCAGGGGTGTTACATTCTCCCCTCCTTTTAGAAGTTTCGCCCTCGAAATTTTAGTATCGTTAATATTTGTTTCCAAGTGTGACACACTCATGGTATGAATCTTGAGGATTTAGAGTTATTTAGTTTAGCATTCCAGGACAAATGCTGGTGATTAGGTGTCAAATAATCAGGTTTGATTTGGATTGGAGTAACTATTCAAATGTTAGAATCATGCTTGACAGGGTCAGTGAGTCAAATTATGAACAGATTTTTGGCTTCACAATCAGATCATTTAAAAATCGTACAGAATTAACAAGAAGAGACTCTCCATTATAGTTCAATACACCGACCTATAAAGTAGATCTAGCAAGGAGACGATTCCCAAAATCCCAATGGTGTTACCATCCTCACTGAGAATCTTAAGAACGATTGAAAAGAAGAGGATATTAGCGTGAATGCCATTAATTAGGCAGGATAGTCGTGATGCAATAGATTAAAGGTTTCAAATCAAGAAGGATTTGAGGTTTTTCCCAACGAGTACAGATGAATATCTAGGTATCGCACGATCATTCCTATGAAGCTAAGACTAGAAGTTTTCCATGATTTCTAAGAATAGAAAGATTAGATCATGCACAAAAGTCTTCAGCTTTCAAAGCCTACTTTTTAGTTCTCAACTTCCTTCCGAAAAATTTCTTCGATCTCTTCCTTCTATGATTTCACCTTAAGGGGTTAAGTCCTTTCTTCCACTACGTGCTTCTTCTAGTATGCATCCTTTTCCGGAACGGTTTTGTATATCAGAACCTCAGTCTTCGAGTAGATCCGTTCATCTTATCTGACGCATGACAAGAGTTTCCCCAAACTGGGATGTGCTATATATATATATATTCACGTGAACTGACGCTGGTAGAATCACAAGTTCAAGAAACGATACGGTGTAGGTAATAGAAGGAAAGCCTAACTATAGGCTATCTGCATTCATCGATGAGGGTAAGCAGATACAAATGCGGTCAGTACTTGTCCTCTCGCATTTGGTAATATGGATGTCTTAGGACAATGTGGATGATGGCCTCCTATTTGCACTTGCCAACGCGGTTGACATTACCGATTGTCGATCACCCTATTGAGCTTGGTCTGGTATTCTGATGTGTAGTTGGTAGTGTCGCACTGATAATGTATCTAGGTGCATCCTTTTATTTTACGAAAGTTTCCAGTTCATGCTTAATGTAGCTCTTCACACATCTTCTTAGCTTCATCGGGCGGCTAGAAAATTGTCTTGTACTGTTGCATCAACACGCATCTGAAACTTTCTTATTCGCGTCCAAAAGAATTCCGTATTTTCCCAAAGATAACGATGCCAGTCGTATAGCTATACGAATCAAGTTTTTGGTCAATCCTTTTACAACTTTCTCCTATCCCTGAGCATTGACGCATCTCAATGCGGTTTTTACTTCTTCCCGAAATTTTATAGCTTCATTATAGCGATTTGTCTCGAATTTCGTGCCTAGTAGCAGTGGCAAAAAATGTCAGACATGTCCAATTATGTCTTACAGATCCTATCCATGAGGCTCCTGATTACATGAGATATGTAGGTCCTCCCACACGGGCTTGACCACAACCTTTGTACTTGCCAAATCTGGTTTCAACTGTTATTTGTGTAATGTCGTTTTCCTTATAAACACGACTGATAACGATTAAGATGTAGGTAGCATCTTGAAATTGATTAAGTAGGTTATCATCTCTTGAGAAAACAATATCGCTTATCCTTGATGACTTTATTTAACTCTTCAATAATCCATCCATAACTGGAGCATTCTATTTACCTTCCGCAAAGAGCATTAAGTTTCCTCAAGACGACATACTAGATTTTATGAACTGTTTATCTAACAGTTATCGAATCTGCTTTCCTTCCACCAGCTCCTTAATATAATCTTCAAGTCCAGTACCTCCATATATATATATATATATATATATATATATATATATATATATATATATACTTCTATTCTCCGACTCAATTTCCTTAAGAGCAACCTCAACTGTTGTCTTAAGCTACAGAATTGCTGCAAACGTTTCCACAAATTCCTTCATAGTGCTTCCCAATTGCGGTCAACCTTCTAGATGACCCCTTCCTCAGTCCATATTTTCCAAGGTAACTGTGCCCTGTAGGGGGTCCATTCGTGAAGCAAGTAACTTTGTTTAGATTCTAATATCGATTGTTCCACGAGATATGAGAGTGAGACTTTTAGCTCGAATTTCCGACGGTACGGAGCGCTCTAGGGTAAGGTGTTAGAGAATCACTTTAGGAGAGGTTTGAAAATTTAGAGAGAGATAACACCAACGCTTATGATCAAGGATGATTATGCAAACTTTCTTTGTCTACAATCTGCTGCATGTCTATCACTTCGTTGTAGTTGGATCTCAAGTGATTTAACACAAGAGATTTCTTGTAGCTGATCTTCTATGCTTCTTAGTACATCTTTTGGATCAATACCATCCTTTAAGTTCGACCATGAGTTCTTCCCATGAATTCTTCATTATTATCGGCCGTATTGATTCGAACAAGTTTAGGACTTTATCAAGGTGCTTGCTAGCATAAGGAGGCTAACTACCACTCTAATAACTTAGCGTATAGTTCGAGATCGTATTCTACTTCAGATCTTCGTGCTTGAATCACGAACTTATCACTCAGGTAATAGAGGTCTCCAAGTAGAGATATCTTACAAGGTTTTAAATTTTCCGCATCGGCTATCACGATTTCCAAAGATGAGGGTTATGCGATAGGGCTTAAGGTGAGTAGTACTACTCGTTAAGAGAATAAATTGAGAACAAAGGGTGAATGAAAATCGGGGATCCATAGAAGTTGTTAGTTCATATTTGTGTCTTGATTCTCGAAGGTTAGCTTTTCTCGGCAATTATCCCTAGCACTTGAATCTTTATCTCCGATGAATCTGGATTTAGAACGAGGATTCATTTCCTGCGAAATCTGGTGCTCAGAAATTTACCAACAACAAGGTCAGTTAAAAGCATGGTTAAGATAACTCAACTTAAGTTTCGAGTGAAGATTGTCATTAGGTGACTAATGGTTGAAGATGATGAAAGATTTCACGAGCGTAGTATTAAGAGAGGTGATTATCAATCACAATCGGAGCTGATATTAAGAATATTCCTTTGAGTTAGGTGATTCCATTACAATGAATAGGTAGAGAGAAGTCATATTCATCAAAGGTTTTGAGAAAATAATCAGAGGAATTCTAGAATCCAGAAGATCCTATGAAGTGTGAACTACTAAGAAAGAAAGGAGTGAGAAGTCTTCTATGTCATTGACCACAAGAGGCGTTTCTCGGAAATTTATTACTCTGGTGTGTTCTCCGTTGCACGAGCCTTGTTAGAGAGTCTTACACTATGTTAAAGAAGTTTTGACGAATTCAATGTTAGGTAGGAAGGAATTTTTAGGCATCGCTCAAAGTAGTATAGCTAAAGTACACGAACAACGAGGTGGAGTGCCATACTCAGCACGAGACCAGTTAAGTTTGAGAACATCATTTAATGATCTTCAGAGTCTGATGGTCTTATCATCATAATTCCAATAGGAGATCTACACATGCAGCCCCACAATCATAGTAATTTGCGGTTTGTAGCCCAAGAAAACAAGGATGAATGGACTAATCGATTATAGGGGAACCTTACCGAGAGAGAAAGCAGTGGGGTGGCCTAGGCCACCTTCGGCCACTGTCGCATGTGGTGTGGGAACACCACGACAATGCCACCACCATCGCGACCGCACCATCATCGGGCGACCTTCGAAACCGCGACCACCACAACCACTGCCGACATCACCACCATCACTCGTCTCCAAAAACCCACCTGCAACCGTCGTCTTTCTCCTTCGATTCCCGTCAACGAGCTTCCTTCTGGGAGAAATCAAGGTTGTTTTTGAGTTCAGGGTGTCGAGGGGGAGTAGGGGTTTGTGTTCACTTGCCGGCACTCGCCGGAATCGGCCGCCGGAGGCCGGTGGTCGGCCGGAATTCGAAGAGGAGGGGGAAAGGGGGAGAAGGTCACGCGCCTCTTTCTCTCTTCTTTGAATTTTTGTTTTCTAAACCCTAAGTGAAGATCATGTTGTTTATATACTAACTTTAACGAAACGGGTTCGGTTCGCACACGTTTGGTTAAGGTTTTCACGTAGCGTTTAAATTTGTTTCTCGTTAGTTTCAATTTATACAAAACATTATAAGTGTCCCGAGATTATGTATTTAAAACATGCCGGATAATCAAACGAGTTTGTAACTTATCGCGTATTTAACGCGTTTCACAATTTCACGCGTTTTTATCGAATGAGCGTTAATATTATCATTTTTCTATCAAAATATATACAATTAAGTATTAAAATGATATTTTGAGCGTTATCTTCCCATATTTGTCACGTTAAAACCTTATCTAACGAATTCTCGGTTTTACCAGATCGTAACCCGGTTCGCGTCACGATCGCGTTTCGGAATGCAGTTATTTTTGGACAACGTACCATTCATCAAATTTAATATGATATGTTAATAAACAATGATTAGATAAATATTTTCGGAGTTACGTGGCTCGGTTGTCATAACGGACGTCAGTTAAATGCCGGTGAAAACCGATTTTCGCGTTTCGCTTACGAATTTCTGTTGTTTATGCTTGATTGATGAAAAATCTTTCAACAAGCATTATTTATGATATTGTTAGCATTAAAAAGGATTTAAATTGGATGACAAGTCATTACAAGGAATTCTGGTGGAAATTCAGATGTTAGTACGCGTTAAATTGCCGGATTCTATCCGGTATGGGTTCTGAATCTGTTTTCAGTTTGGATCTTTTCCATAGTTGTGTCAAATCACATAAGAATTCATTGTTTCATGGTTTCTCATTCAATTAGTTCGTAAACATGCATTTGGGCCTCAAATGGGCCTTGTTTGTATGTTCGGGCCCTTATTGGGCTTATTGGGCCCAAAAAGCTAGTTTCGTTTTGCAAGATTTCTCTGGTAAGCCCAAATCAATCCGGACCTTTATTGAGTTTTATAACATTTATAGGTTTTCAATTAGTTCATATTTCAGGGGTGTTACACTATAACAGAAAGCACACACACACAAACAATCAGGCAAATAACTATGAAAAGTTACCCTTATGAAAATTTTCAGATTGAGGAAAGTATTTGATCATGAAAAGATTCAAATTAGTAACCAGGTTTACACATGGTTAACAAGGCCAATTGACTCCACTAAATACTCAAACCTTCCTGGTAGAAAAGCTTTAGTAAATAGGTCTGCCAACTGTTTTTCAGTTGCTATTTGAATCAAAATGATTAAACCTTTTTCAGAATTATCTCTTAGAAAATGATATCGAATTTCGATATGTTTTGTTTTTGAATGTTGAACTGGATTAGCTGTAATAAACATAGCAGCAGTGTTATCAATGTAAATGGGTGTTTTAAGAAAATTGAAGCCATAATCTAGTAGTTAGTTTTGTAACCAAAGGATTTGAGAACGTCCTGCTGATGCAGCTATATACTCAGCTTCTGCGGTTGAGACAGAAACATTTGTTTGTTTCTTACATTGCCATGAAACTAATCTGGGTCCAAGAAACTGACAACCACCCATAGTAGATTTTCTATCTTGACAACATCCACCATAATCACTATCTGTATATCCATGTAACTCAAAATTACCCTCGTAAGGATACCAAAGCCCTATGGCTGGTTTACCTTTGAGATACCTAAATATTCTTTTGACAGCAATTAAGTGAGATTCTTTCGGGTCTGATTGATACCTTGCACAGACACAAACAGCATACATTATGTCTGGTCTTGATGCAGTAAGATACATCAAAGAACCAATCATAGATCTGTATAAAGTTTGGTCTACTGATTTTCCTTTAGGATCAGGCTCAATCTTGGTGTTTACGTCAGCTGGAGTTCTTATGGATAGACAATCATGCAGTTTGAATTTCTTCAAGAGTTTATCAACAAACTTCTCTTGATTGACAAAAATACCATCTGCATATTGTTGAACTTGCAATCCAAGAAAGAAATTAATTTCTCCCATAGAACTCATTTGAAAACGAGATTTCATGATCTTTTCAAATTCATTGCACAATGTTTGACTGGTAGAACCAAATATGATATCATCTACATACACTTGCACACATAAGAGATCATCATTATGCTTCTTTATGAATAAAGTTGGATCGATTTTCCCTCTTGTATATCCATGTTGGATCAAGTGTTGAGATAATGTCTCATACCAAATTCTAGGAGCTTGATGTAGGCCATATAAAGCTTTGCTAAGCTTATACACTCGATGTGGAAATTCTGCATCCTCAAAGCCCGGAGGTTGCTTCACATACACATCATCAGTGATTGGACCATACAAGAATGCACCTTTGACGTCCATTTGATACACCTTGAATTTCATGAATGATGCATAAGCCAGGAAAACACGAATAGATTCAAGTCTTGCAACTTGAGCAAATACTTCATCATAGTCAATTCCTTCTTCCTGTGTGTATCCTTGTGCAACAAGTCTTGCTTTGTTTCTTATTACAATGCCACGATCATCAGTTTTATTTCTAAACAACCATTTTGTGCCTATGGCATTTTCTCCTTCAGGTAATTCCACTAACTTCCACACTTCTTGTTTTCGAAATTGAAGAAGTTCTTCTTGCACAGCTTCAATCCAACCATTGTCCTGTAATGCCTCGGTGACATTTTTAGGAACAGTCTGAGAAAGGAAACAAGAGTATAAACAAACATTTGCATGTTCAGATTTACTCCTAGTAGTTCTTTCATTCAGAGGACCAATAATCTGTGATGTTGGATGGTTCCTGTGGATACGAGATGTCGGAATCTCATTTCCTTGAACATTAACATCAAGATTGGTTTGGTTCAAATTGGAGAGCTATTGCAATAAGGTAGAAGAATGTGGAGTGAAATTTGGAACTTGAGTCGGTAAATTGAGGAAGTAATCAAAGTTACTATGATCAATTACATCTCCAGAGATAGAAGATGTGCCAGACTCAGGATGTCCAATTTCTGTACCATCATTAGGAAAAGGTTGTGATGCTTCTTGATCTGCTGAAACTGAATGATCTGAAGCTGAAGAATCATGAACATTGTCATTGAATTGGATTGTTAAATCCTTGACAAATGAAAAGAATGGATAATCTGGACGAGCATCATCTGAATCATCAGAATCTGAATCATCACTGAAAGATCCAAGATCTCCTTTTGAGTTCTTCTTACCTGAAAAATCATCAGATTGATTAAACAAGTTAGATTGAAAGGAGTTTGACAAAGAATCCAAATCAAATAACCATGCAGGACCATTTGAAACTGATAGAAAAGAATTTTCCAAAAATTTAACGTTGAATGTTTCATTAATAGTGTTTGTCCTAGAGTTATACACTCGATAGGCTTTTGAAACAGATGAATATCCAACAAAAAATCCATTATCAGCTTTTTCTTCAAATTTTCCTAAATGATCACATGAGTTAAGAATCATAACTGGACAACCAAATGATTTTAAAAAATTTATGTTTGGTTTCCTGTCAAACATCAACTCATATGGAGTTTTCTTTTTATCTTTAACAAGCAAGATTCTGTTCTGAACAAAACATGCTGTTGATAGTGCTTCGTCCCAGAAAGTGATTGGAATTTTAGCATCAGCTAACATAGACCGGGCAGCTTCAATCAGAGTTCTGTTCTTCCTTTCAGCAACTCCATTTTGTTGTGGAGTTCAGGGAGCACTGAACTGATGAACTATACCTTTTTCTGCACAAAACAAATCAATGTTAGCTTTTTTAAATTCAGTTCCATTATCACTTCTTATTATCTTCACTTTTTGTTCAAGCTGATTTTCAACTTTATTCATAAATTCTTTTAGAAGATCTGTAGTTTCAGATTTTGTTTGAAGAAAGAAAACCCATAAAAATCTTGTATAATCATCTATGATGACTAAACAATATGATTTTCGACCAATACTCCTAACATTAGTTGGTCCAAAAAGGTCCATATGTAACATCTGGAGTGGTTTGGTGTTTGAGTTTATCAATTGGACTTATAAGACGCTCTATGTTGTTTTCCCTTCAGACACGCTGAGCAGTGATCAGTAGTTGAAAACTTCTTGGAAGGAAGTCCAATAACATGATTTCTAGCTACAAGCTTGTTCATGTTTTTGAAGTTGGAATGACCAAGTCGTCTATGCCAAAGCTGGCTTTCATCATTTGAAGCTTTAGCAATCAGGCAAGTAGTTTCAGTTGCAGGATCCACTTGAGACATATCCAGTTTGTATACATCTCTGTCTCGAGCAGCTTTAACTATTACTCAGTCATTGCTAATCTGAAAACCTGGTTTCAAGACATAACAGTGAGATTCATCAAAAAGAACAGAATAAGATTTGTCACAAATTTGGGATACACTTAGCAGATTAAAGTTCAACTGTGAACAGAAGTTGACTTTATCAAAACTGATAATCCCATTGGACACTGTTCCCTTTCCTGTTATCTTTCCACCTGCATCACCTCCAAAAGCAACTGAGTTCCATCCTTTAACTTAAAGTCTTGTAACAAGGCTTGATTGCCTATCATATACCGGCTACACCCACTGTCAACATACCATGAGTTGATTGGTCTCCGCGGGCATACCTGCATTCACAAACATTTAAGGTGAATTAGTAACCCAAGCCGAGATGGTCTTGGGCTTGCCAAACTTGTCAACAATTGTAAATTGTTTGAAATGAAGTTTGTTGACATCTGGTTTCTTTTGAATTTTAACATGTTCAAATCCTTTTTGAGAAACCAACTGATTATCTCTTTGAGATTTTGATTTCAAAGCATTGTATCTGTTTTCAAGATCATTATCAAGAAATCTTGAACTCTTGTATGAATCATTTGAGAATGTTCCTTTGTTTATTCTCACAGATCGAGGAATAAACTTTTCTTGATTGTATTGCTGTGATTTGACAAAATGATTACTATCATAATCAGAATTGTTTCTTCTGAAAGATCTCAAACCCAAGGAAGGTTGTGGTTGTGAAAATTTAAATCCAATATTTTGATTTCTTATAAATTGTGGATTTACAAAGCCTTGATTATTGAATTCCTTCCTTGAAGAGTTCTTTCTGAAGTAACAATCATTGGTATTATGATTTCTTTCATCACACAAAGCACAGTATTTGTTAAAATAACACTCAGCTATTGTGTGATTTGTCATATCACATATGTAGCAATACTTGTTAAAGTAACCTTCTGAAATGTCATGATTGTACATGTCACAGATATCACAATATTTTTTAGAATGTTTAAACAACATTTTGTTAACCCTTGATGTTGAAGCAACATTTGATTCTTGTTTAAATTTTGGGTTAAGCAAGTTAATTTGTTGTTTAATTGGTGTGAATTTGGTCTTTTGATCTTTAGGATTTTTCTTTTTAACTTGAACAAAATTCTTTGACTCCTTTGATTCAAATCATTTATGCACAGCGGAAGTCTTAGGACCTGAACTTGTTTTCAGATCAGAGTTAGATTTGATCTTAGGTGTAGGTGTCATTTTTGTGTTTGTGTTCATGTCAAAAGTTCCTGCAGACACAAACTTCACAGGTTTAATTTGAGTATTGTTCTGTGACTGATTAATTGATTCAGTTTTCTTTGCTTTTGCAGCTTTTCTTCTTCTTTGATTTCTCAATCTTGATAAAGTTTTCTTGCTTTGAAGTTTAGTTGAATCTTGAGAAGATTCCTTTTGACACTCTTTATCTTCAGTTAGTTCATTAGAACTAGAATCATCAGAAATATTGTTATCTGATTTAACCTCTTCAGATTTTCCTTTCAGTTTGTTATTGACATCAGATTTTTCACTCTTTTGTTTAGTTTGTTCAATAACATTTTCACTTTTTGGTACAAACATCTTCTTTTGCTTTTGTTGAGGTTCATAAGATTTGACTTTGATTGGATAACCATTTTTGATCTTGTCTAAGTCAGTTTCTTCATAAACTTCAACATTTTTCTTTTTAAAGTTCTTTTGTTCTTGAAATTCATTCAGTTTAGCTTTGTTTTCCGGTGAATGATCATGAGTATTGAAATTCTCTGGTAATGTGTTTGAGATTGATTCAGGCATAGGTTCATGTGTGAATCCTAATCCTGTTTTATCTTTGTCATTTCTTCCATTCACCAGTTGCTCAATAATTTTCTTTGAGCTTTTAACTTTGGCTAAATCTATTTGAGTTACTGCATGTGCCAATTTTTCTTGTTCAAGTGTTTTGTTCATCTCTTCAAGTTGTTTCTTGACAAGTTCAAGTTCTTTAATAGTTTTGTTCCATGAAGCTTGAAGAGACATGATCTTTTCATCAGCAATTTTGTGATCTGATTTTAGCTTATTGTGTTTTGATTCTTCTTGTTTGAGCTTGTCACATATTTTGAATTAATATGTTCTGTAGTGTTCAACTAGTTCAAAACATGCTTTTGTGCACATTTTCTCTCTCATTTCCACTGGTATTTCAGGATATGAGTTTGAAGATTCAGTATCAGAAGAGTTAACAACCTTTGGTTGTTCTGATTGAGCCATAAGAGCAACTTCTTCAGTAGTATCTTTTGGGTCTGATTTGTCGCTCCAATCGTACTCTTCTTCTTGATCTGATTCATCATATTTAGCATCTTTAACTTTAGACCAGTCTTCATCATCAACTTCAGCAACTAGTGCCAGATTAGCAGTGAGATCAGCAGTAAATTGCTCTGCATATGCACTCCAGTCATAACCATCTTTGATGTTTACAACCAGTGCCTTCTTAGTTTCCTCACTATTCTTCTCTTCTTTGGGATCTGGCATAGGTAGACTTTGGTATGGCTTTTGAAAAGTCTTGTTTGCCTATTGCTGATATTTCTGGCCATTTGAGCTGCCTTGAGTATTTTCTCCTTGGTTTCTTGGAGCTTTACATTCTCTTGAAAAATGACCATAGCTGTTACAGTTAAAGCATCTTAATTTTGATTTATCAAACCCAACAGTTTTGTTTGCACTGGGTTTGTAATTTCTGTTAGAATAAGAATGCTTTTGTGTTCTGTAAGCTATCATGACCATTTGCCAGTTAAGATCCATTTCTTTTACATCATCTGGATCCATTTCAAAGAGATCTTGTAGAACTAGCTCCTCTTGGGTCAGATGACTGCCTTGATAAGCTTGAAAGCTTGCCATGAAAGTAGTGAAAGCAGTTTTTGACTCTTCGTCTTGTAAAAGAATGTTGATCACATCTTTCACTTTACTTGGATTGGGAGAGTTTGAGGAGGATGGCATCTCAGTTGAAGGTTTAGGCATTTGAGCTTTAGGAGAAGACTATGGTTGTGATTGAGTGGAGTAAGCAGGTGTACTGGTGAAGAATCCTGCTCCCACAAACAGATCACCTTCATCTTCTGGAGTTGATTGGTCTTTTGCCAGAAATGAATTCTCTACAGTATTTGCTGGAGAAGCAACATACTTATACTGAGTTGTTGATGCATGTCTATCATTATTTCTTGAACTCTCATCAATCTCTACAGATTCAATTTTAGCAATGAGAAGGTCAAGATCCATTGGAAACTTTTCAGTATGTTTCAACAAAGTAACAGTTTGTTTCCATGAGGATGGTAGTGCATTTAGAAGTCTGTTGTTTAGGTACTCAAGATCATTCTTGATTCCCAAAGTAGACATTTCTGTAGTTAATTGCACAAACCTGTTCATCATTTGATTTATTGTTTCTCCTGAGATGTGCTCAAAAAGTTCCAATTGCCTTTTCAGTTTCTACTTTTTCAGATCTTGAATTTCTTTCCCTCCTTCACATATAATCTTCAAGGCTTTATACATTGTATATCCAGTTTGATAGTTTTCAAGCCTTGAAAGAACTTCCAGTGGTAGTCCTTTACACATGAGAGAATATGCTTTGATGTCATTCTTCACTTTCTTTAGATCATCACCATGAAGATTATCTTCTGGATAAGGCTCTTGTGAATCTTTAGAGTACACAAATCCTCTGTCTGGACCATCAGTAGTCACAGGAATGTAAGGTCCCTTTTCAATTGATTTCCACAGATCAGTGTCTATGGAATTCAAATGATGTTTCAGCCTAAGAGACCAATTTTTAAAATCAGCTCTGTTTTTAAGTTTTGGAACTCTATTCTCAGAATCTTCTAATTTCACCATTTTTATATTTTTGTTGTTTTCTAATCTTTTGAATTAAGAAAAAGAATTAAAAATATTTTTGGATTTTTGAAATTTTATGAAAAATTTCTAAGTGTCAAGGCTGAAAAGTCCGAACAGTGGTGATAAGTCCCAACAGTGTGAAACGTCCAACAGTAATGAAACGTCCAACAGCTGATAAGTCTAAGGGATTGCCTTAAAAAAATTTCCAACACAAGGGTTGAAAAGTTCAAACAGTAGTGAAAAGTCTTCACAGTAGAAACTATCGCACAGTGGTTATAAGTCCACACAGTACTTATACGCCCACTCAGTGATGATGTGTCCAACCAAGTTAAACTACCACACAGTGGTTATAAGTCCACACAGTGGTTATACGGCTAGGAGTAAAACAACTGAACAGTTAAGAAAAGTCTAAACAGTTCTCAAACGACCAAACACTTAGGCAAATTTCAGTGTTTTTGCAGCTCTAAACAGTTGAGAAAACAAATGTAATCAAATCAAGCAATATCAATAAAATTCACTGTTCATTGATAGCAAAGACGATTACAAGAGTTCAAAAGCAGTTTAAAATGTTAAGACTACTAAAAACTACTCTAGTCTAAGCTATTTATACAATGAACAAGAAAAGATTATCTATTTACAACTTTAGTCCCTATACTAAGGCAAAATTGTAAAACAAGACTAATGTTAATCTTCTAAGGGACCTAACAGTAACGTTCAAAATCTTCCAGAATGAACTAGAAAATCAACTCAACAAGAAAATAAAAATTCTCAGCACCGATAGATGAGGTGAATACCTAAGTGATGCTTTTAGAGATCATCTTAAAAGTTGTGGTATCGTCTCACAACTATCTCCACCTAGACCACAACACAATGATGTGTCCGAAAGGAGAAATCGAACTCTATTGGATATGGTTCGATCTATGATGGCTAGAAGTTCATTGCCTCTATCATTTTTGGGTTTCGCTTTGCTCTCAGCGGCCCGTATTTTGAATATGGCCCCAACGAAGAAAGTGGAAAAGACACCTTTTGAAATATGGCATGGGAGGGTTCTATCACTATCATATTTACAAGTATGGGGTTGTGAGGCTTATGTTAAGACTCCCACCTCCAACAAGTTAGAAAACCATTCCACTAAGTGTATCTTCATTGGATATCCTAGAGATTCTATGGTATATTATTTCTATGATCCATTGGAACAAAAGGAGTTTGTGTAACACCCGGAAAATTTTCTAAGCAAGTAGACTAATAAAAAAAAGGGCTTTGATGAGGCCATTTGATAAAATAGGATGATTGTGGGTGTTGGACCGAGTTAACCCTTCGGGTCACGAGTCTAACGAGTTTTAGGTCGCAGGAACGCCTCACATATATATATATAGATGGATCAGCTGAGCAACTCTCATTTGCACTCAAACACCCAGTTCTAGAGAGAGAGTGTATAGAGAGAAAGTGTCGGTTCGAGGCTCGGTTGGTCAAGAGATCGAAGGCTGGTGTTCGTGGACTCCCAAACAACAAGAATCAAGGTAAGAAACGTAGTATAATTGCTCCTTTTAGTGAAGAACCTGGATTTAAGTTTTGGGGTTTTAAATGTGGCAAGAATCGCACAAGAACGCACGTTTTTAGGTAATAAAACATGTAAAAAGCTTAGATATAGCTTCCTGGATGATAACCTAAGGTTTTGGGTGTAAAAGATTGAAGTTTTGGGTTAAAATGGGCTGATTCGTAATTTTCAGCTCGTTCTGCGAAATTAAGCACTCATCCAGCGAAACTATGCAGCGAAATTAGGGGTTTCAGCGAAGCTACAGTTTCGCTGCAGCGAAACTACAGTTTCGCCTGGGCAAAACTATAGTTTCGTTGATGACTTCGCCGGTTCCCATGTTGGCCCTTAGACATTACGAAACTAGGGAATTCCAACGAAAGTTGGGCGCTCAAGGTAGCGAATCTGTCCAGCGAAACCGGCAGAAATGCTGCCCAGCGAAACTAGCAGCGAAACTGCTGATTCGCCTAGCGAAACTATGGGCGAAACTACGGGCGAAACTATCAGCGAACTTAGTAGCGGATTTAGACAGAAATTAACTCTTTTGAGTGTTAACTTATCTGCAGGCGGTGTAGTGTGACCCTCATCTTTAAAGCTTGATTGAGAAGCTGCTTATCGAGCACAGGTGAGTTCTAGGACCCCTTATTAACTTGTTTTAAACGATTTTGGGACTGGAACACATATAAACCTGTTTATTGAAATATGTATGTATGGCACATTTGGGTGTAATAACGTGTAGTAAGTTTAAGGTATGATTGTGGACGTGGGCGTATTGTATGATGTCCTAGTATGAGTACCCAAGGGTTAAAGGGATATTTAGAGCTATTGCACTCGAGGAGGTGCCTAGTTGAAGTCTGGTTTCTGGGAAAATGCAGGAGTAAGTCCAGACACAGAAACTTTTGTAATTGCCTGTAGATGACTGTTAATGTAGGCTATGTATGTAAGATGCTATGTATGATGATGTATGAATGATATGTGTGTGTTCCTTATGATGATGTATACATATATATCTTTCCATGACTTTACGTATTATGACAACGAATGAACGAAGTATTATGTAACGTAAAGTGAAAGATATTGAAAGAGGAACACGACAATGAATGCATGTATTAATAAATGAATAAATGAGTAATAAGACGATGAATACATGCATTAATGAACGAACGAACGAAAGATGTCTTTCAAGCATTGGATAAGGTGAACGGGTCCTTCTCGGTGATTAACCATATGTATGGTGCCCCTACCGCTTACCTCTAGTACCGTGGCATACGCTTTGCTGTTCATTTAATGACTTCGGCCCGGTAGCTAAGACTGATCGAGGTATAGCATATGGTAGTGGTACAAAAGATATCCAATGTGCAAGAAAAGATGTAACGGGATCCTTGTCATTCGACCACAGTAATCATGGTTGCGTGCCATGAAGTGGGTAAAGCCTGACCGGATCCATATGCGAACTGAACGATAAAGATGTAACGAATGAACGATGCAGATAATAGATGTTATCTGAATATGTGTACGATGAATGTTTTTGGAATGAAACGTAAGACAATAAACGTAACGCGATCCTTGTCATTCGATCACAGTAATCATGGCTGCGTGCCATGAAGTGGGTAAAGCCTGACAGGATCTAAATAAGAAGTGAAAGATAACGATGTATAACGAACGAATGAATGAATGAAAGAGATAATAAAGATATTATCTATGCGTATGTATGATGTGTGATCACGTATAAAGAAAAGAATGGTTTTAACGAAAACAAAGTATGTTTATTATAAAACTAGAACTCACTCAGCAACGCTGACTTTTTATGTATTTCCAGTTGGCAGGTAGTGTTGCTGGGGATGGTACGAGGTGGCTACTAAGCTCTTTTGGGATGGCATTCTCCTTTTGATAATGCTGCAACGCAATGGAACGCGGGTGCATAATACATGCAACAACTTATGTTGCATGTGAGTGTCAAGTGTTCCTTGAGGGTTCCGATGTACGGAATTACTTAAGGAATCTTCTTTATGATGAAAATTTTAATATTTCTATATTAGAGGTCACTGTTTATGACCCTTTTGTAATAGTGCTTTTGTGATGTATTGCAACATTAAATGTTTTGTAATTGACGTATGTTGTATTAAATGGCAAAACTATTTATAGTAAAAGAAAAGTTTATCTTAGAAATTCCACTGCATGATTTTATTAAGTTTATGAAAATATATGTTTTAACGTGCGATGAAAGACCAGCTGTGAGGTGCCCGGGAACGGGGCCTTACAAGTTGGTATCAGAGCAAAAGTTTAAGTAAAACGGGTAAATTTTCAAAATAAACCTAAACTTAAACTGAAAATGGGACCGAAAGGGGAAGAATGCCATCTGAGTAGCTGCGTGCCATCAGGTATTTTCTTAAGGTTAACCAGAATTATGTGCGCATGTAATGTGGTTTATGTGTACTGTTGGAATTAGATACTAATGTAGTCAGGACAGTTAATGCTCGGGGTGCGAAGAGTAAAGTAAGTGGCTAATCATAACTGGCCACTATAATTAGGGACTTACTATACTTGACATAAACTGAGTTATTTCCTTGAATGACCGTGTTAGTATTTGAACCTTTCAGTGTGTGATAGAAGATGGTCGGTGGTAGATCATCTAAGGACCCACGTGGTGGAGGCGGTGGCGGAAGTGGTACTGAACCACGAGCTACAAGAGGAAGACCTACGGTAGAGAAGAAGGTTCCTGAAGAACCTGAGACTACTCCTCCAGAGGGAGTGGATGAGAGTGCTGATTTGAGGGCCTCGGTAAAAGAGGTAGTGGTCGAGGAGGTGCACCAGGTCATGCAGACGATCTTACCGTCTTTAGTAACCGAAGTAATAAAGGCTGTACGCGAAGATGAGAGGCGAGGGAGGAATCGATCCTCAGGGAGATAGCAACAACAAGAGCCGGAAACGGTTCTTTCTGATGATGAAGAGGAAGAGGAGGAGGAGCCAGTGCATGAGTCAACACGGGGTTGTAACTACGGTGCATTTATGAGGTGCAAGCCCCCTACTTTTGACGGTTCTGGCACTGCTGCTAATGCTCACCAATGGGTGAGAGAAATGGAGGCTATCCTCAATATTAGTGATTGCCAGGAGGACAAGAAGGTGAAGTTTGCTACCCACTCTTTCACTGGTTTGGCTTTATGCTGGTGGGACAACATAGTCCAGGCTAAGGGTAGCAGGGCCATTGGGAAGATGAAGTGGTCCGAGCTGAAAAGGATGGTGATCGAGGAGTTCAGTCCTCGTCGGGAAATGGATAAAGTTGAGAGAGAGTTCCTGCAGTTGGAGGCAGGGACGATGACCCACCAACAGTACACTACCAAGTTTAATAAGATGGCGAGAATGGTGTCGGATCAGGTGACGCCGGTGTCTCGAAAGATCAATCGGTATATTCAGGGGCTGCTTGCCGACATCCGCAAGCATTTGATTACTGCCCGACCGAGCACCTTTAGGTCGGCAGTGGATTTGGAAGGGAGGTTGTATGATGAGCGGACTGTGGTGGTGAAGGCTGAGAGTAGTAAGAAAGGAGGTGGTGAGAGAAGTTGACAGGGGAAGAGGTTTGGTCGAGGTGATACTTCGAGTAGCAATAAGAAGGCAAGGGTGGATGACCGCCGTGTGGTTGTGTCAGGTGCAGGGTCGAGGAAGTGTGGCCAGTGTGGGAGAGAGTACTCGGGGGAGTGCAAGTGGGGATCTAACATCTGTTTCAAGTGTGGGAAGACAGGGCATATGGCCAAGGATTGCCGGACGGGCAAATGTTTTAACTGTGGGGAAAGTGGTCATATGAGCAGAGACTGTAAGAAGTCGAGGGATGAGGGCTCAGGGGTGAAGAAGACGGGAGGAGAAGAACCGAGGGCAAAGGCCAGGGCATTCACGATGACGCAAGAAGAGGCTAGGACGGACCCTGACGTTGTGTCCGGTACGTTCCTGATAAACCAAACTTTTGCCTCTGTATTATTGATTCGGGTGCTAGTAGGAGCTTTATTTCTACTACTTTTTGTGCTAAACTGCCTGTTAGGAGTAAATGCCTCGATGAGTCCTTTGACGTAGACACTACTATTGGTAAGTCCACTAGGGTTACGGACGTGATAGAGGACTGCACCATAGAATTAGAAGGCCATAGGTTTGCTGCCAAATTGCATGTGATTCCCCTAGGAGGATTTGATGTAGTATTAGGGATGGATTGGTTAGCAACCTATGAAGTGAATATCGTATGTCGTAAGAAGATGATTAGACTGACGGCGGCTGACGGAAGTCTGGTGACAATATACGGAGATCGGGTTACGACGGTTCCGAAGGTGATCTCGATGGCGGTGGCGGGAAAGTGCATGAAGCGCGGATGTAGCGCCTACTTATGTTATGTAAAGAATGTGGAAACGCCAACACCACAACTATTCGATGTTCCGGTTGTGTGTGATTTTACAGATGTGTTCCCGGAAGACTTGTCGGGATTGCCACCTGATCGAGAAATCGAGTTTCAGATCGACTTGATACCCGGTGCCCAACCTGTCGCTAAGGCACCGTATTGATTGGCTTCGACTGAGATGAAGGAGTTGATGGAGCAACTGCAAGAATTGCTTGACAAGGGCTTTATCAGACCGAGTATCTCTCCTTGTGGTGCTCCGGTCTTATTTGTGAAGAAGAAGGACGGTAGCATGAGAATTTGTATCGACTACCGTGATTTGAACAAGCTAACGGTAAAGAATCGGTATCCGTTACCGAGGATTGACGACTTGTTCGATCAGCTCCAGGGTGCCAATTGGTTCTCGAGGATAGATCTTTGATCTGGCTACCATCAGTTGAAAGTGAAGGAGCAAGACATTCCTAAAACAGCTTTTCGCACGCGTTATGGACACTACGAGTTTCTCGTTATGTCCTTTGGTTTAACCAACACGCCAGCTGCTTTTATGGACTTGATGAATCGAGTGTGCCGGCCGATGTTAGATAAATCAGTGATTGTGTTCATCAATGATATCCTGATTTATTCAAAGAGCGAAGAAGAGCATGCCGATCACATTCGGGAAGTATTAGAGACCTTGTGAAAGGAGAAACTGTATGCTAAATTCTCCAAGTGTGCCTTTTGGTTACGCAAGGTGCAATTTCTGGGTCACGTGGTAAATAGAGAAGGAATAATGGTGGACCCAGCAAAGGTTGAGGCCGTGATGCAATGGAAGTCCCCAAAGACGCCATCCGAGATTCTCAGCTTCTTGGGGTTGGCGGGCTACTATAGAAGATTTATTCAAGACTTTTCCAAGATAGCCTCGCCTTTGACAAAATTGACTCATAAGGATGTGAAGTTCGTGTGGGGTCAAGAACAGGAGGATGCCTTTGAGGAATTGAAGACGAGACTAACACAAGCTACTGTTTTGACATTGCCCGAGGGGAATGAAGACTTAGTGGTCCATTTGGATGCATCTTATTCTGGGCTAGGTTGCGTGTTGATGCAACGTGGAAGGGTAATAGCCTATGCATCTCGACAGCTGAAGACCCACGAAGTCAACTATCCCACGCACGATCTAGAACTAGCTGCGTGGTTTTCGCATTGAAGATTTGGCGGCACTATCTATACGGGACGAAGTGCACTATCTTCACAGACCACAAAAGCTTGAAGTACTTCTTCGAGCAGAAGGATTTAAACATGAGGCAGAGGCAGTGGTTGGAGCTGATAAAAGATTATGATTGTGAAATCCATTACCACCCGGGCAAAGCCAATGTGGTGGCTGATACCCTTAGCCGAAAGGAGAGGCCTGAGCCGATACGGGTGAAGGCGTACCAGCTGATTATGACCTCGGATGTGATGAAGCAAGTCAAGGAGTTCCAAGATGAGGCTTTGAAAGAAAATCATCTTAACTCCAAAAGGATGAGAGGTCTAGTTACAGAACTGGGTGAGAACACTCTTGGTGTTAAGACCCGATTTGGGCGAATGTGGATTCCTCGGTACGGGGATCTACGTGGAAATATCATGGATGAGGCCTATAAGACTTGATACTCCATTCACCCCGGTGCTACCAAGATGTACCAAGACATGAAGAAAGATTATTGGTGGCCGGGTATGAAGCGTGATGTGGTGGAATATGTGAGTAAGTGCCTGACTTGTTTACAAGTAAAGGCAGAGCACCAGAAACCTTACGGGAAGATCCAACCATTGGATATACCCGAGTGGAAGTGGGAGCACATCACCATGGATTTCATCATGAAGCTACCACGTACTCCGAAGGGGTATGATGCTATATGGGTGATAGTTGATCGCTTGACGAAAAGCGCCCACTTCCTACCGATCCGCGAGACGTATTCATCTGAAAGATTGGCGGATCTGTTCATCAAACAAATCATAGCACGTCATGGCGTGCCGGTGTCCATCGTGTCGGATCGTGACACCCGTTTTACATCAAAATTCTGGAAGAGATTTCCTGATACGATGGGGACGAGACTACATATCAGCATGACTTATCACACTTAGACGGACGGTCAGTCTGAGAGGACGATCCAGACACTCGAAGACATGCTTCGGGCGTGCGTGATCGATTTTGGAGGAAGCTGGGACAACCACCTGCCGTTAGCTGAATTCTCATACAATAACAACTATCATGCTAGTATTGGCATGCCACCTTACGAGATGCTATATGGTAGGAGATGCAGGACACCCGCTTGTTGGGGTGATATTGGTCAGAAAGAATTGGGGAGCGTCGAGGTGGTCGAGGCTACGACTGAAAAGATTGAAAGGAATAAGGCCTATATGAAGGCAGCCAAAGACAGACAGAAGTCGTATGCCGATAAATGACGCAGACCGATTGAGTTCCAGGTGGGGGACCGGGTGATGTTGAAGGTCTCACCTTGAAAAGGAATTATTCGGTTCCGAAAGCGGTGCAAACTGAGCCCGCGGTATATAGGCCCTTTCCGAATCATTACCCGTGTGGGAGAGGTGGCCTATAGGTTGGAATTGCCAGATGAGTTGAGTGGAATTCACCCAACCTTCCACGTATCTCATCTGAGAAAATGTTTAGCCGATGAAGATATGATTGTTCCACTATTGGATATCGAAGTAGATGAACGGCTCAATTATGTAGAGCAACCAGTGACAATCATAGACAGAAAGGAGAAGCGGCTGCGAAATAAAGTGGTTCCTCTTGTGCGTGTATAGTGGAGGCACAGGAAGGGATCCGAATCAACGTGGGAGACAGAAGATGAAATGAGGCAGTATTACCCATGCTTGTTCGAGGAATAACAGGTTTCGGGGACGAAACCTTTATAAGGGGGGTGGACTTGTAACACCCGGAAAATTTTCTAAGCAAGTAGACTAATAAAAAAATGGGCTTAGATGAGGCCATTTGATAAAATAGGATGATTGTGGGTGTTGGACCGAGTTTACCCTTCGGGTCACGAGTCTAACGAGTTTGAGGTCGCGGGAACGCCTGACATATATATATATATAGATGGATCAGCTGAGCAACTCTCATTTGCACTCAAACACCCAGTTCTAGAAAGAGTGTGTAGAGAGAGAAAGTGTCGGTTCGAGGCTCGGTTGGTCAAGAGATCGAAGGCTGATGTTCGTGGACTCCCAAACAACAAGAATCAAGGTAAGAAACGTAGTATAATTGCTCCTTTTAGTGAAGAGCCCTAATTTAAGTTTTGGGGTTTTAAAAGTGGCAAGAATCGCCCAAAAACGCACGTTTTTAGGTAAGAAAACATGTAAAAAGCTTAGATATAGCTTCCTGGATGATAGCCCAAGGTTTTGGGTGTAAAAGATTGAAGTTTTGGGTTAAAATGGGCTGATTCGTAATTTTCAGCTCATTCTGCGAAATTAAGCACTCATCCAGCGAAACTATCCAGCGAAATTAGGGGTTTCAGCGAAGCTACAGTTTCGCTGCAGCAAAACTACAGTTTCGCCTGGGCTAAACTATAGTTTCGTTGATGACTTTGCCGGTGCGCAGGTTGACCCTTAGACATTGCAAAACTAGAGAATTCCAACAAAAGTTGGGCGCTCAAGATAGCGAATATGTCCAGCGGAACTGGCAGAAATGCTGCCCAGCGAAACTAGCAGCGAAGCTGCTGATTCGCCTAGCGAAACTATGGGCGAAACTACGGGCGAAACTATCAGTGAACTTAGTAGCGAATTTAGGCAGAAATTAACTATTTTGAGTGTTAACTTATCTGCAGGCGATGTAGTGTGACTCTCATCTTTAAAGCTTGATTGAGAAGCTGCTTATCGAGCACAGGTGAGTTCTAGGACCCCTCATTTACTTGTTTTAAACGATTTTGGGGCTGGAACACATGTAAACCTGTTTATTGAAATATGTATGTATGGCCCATTTGGGTGTAATAACGTGTAGTAGGTTTAAGGTATGATTGTGGACGTGGGCGTATTGTATGATGTCCTAGTATGAGTACCCAAGGGTTAGTAGGGATATTTAGAGCTATTGCACTCGAGGAGGTGCCTAGTTGAAGTCTGGTTTCTAGGAAAATGCAGGAGTAAGTCTTGACACAGAAACTTTTGTAAGTGCCTGTAGATGACGGTTAATGTAGGCTATGTATGTAAGATGCTATGCATGATGATGTATGAATGATATGTGTGTGTTCCCTATGATGATGTATACATATATATCTTTCCATGACTTTACGTATTATGACAACGAATGAACGAAGTATTATGTAACGTAAAGTGAAAGATAATGAAAGAGGAACACGACGATGAATGCATGCATTAATAAATGAATGAATGAGTAATAAGATGATGAATACATGCATTAATGAACGAACGAACGAAAGATGTCTTGCAAGCATTGGATAAGGTGAACGGTTCCTTCTCAGTGATTGACCATATGTATGGTGCCCCTACCGCTTACCTCTAGTACCGTGGCATATGCTTTGCTGTTCATTTAATGACTTCTGCCCGGTAGCTAAGACTGATCGAGGTATAGCATATGGTAGTGGTACAAAAGATATCCAATGTGCAAGAAAAGATGTAACGGGATCCTTGTCATTCGACTACAGTAATCATGGCTGTGTGCCATGAAGTGGGTAAAGCCTGACCAGATCCATATGAGAACTGAACGATAAAGATGTAACGAATGAACGATGCAGATAATAGATGTTATCTGAATATGTGTACGATGAATGTTTTTGGAATGAAACATAAGACGAATAAACGTAACGCGATCCTTGTCATTCGACCACAGTAATCATGGCTGCGTGCCATGAAGTGGGTAAAGCCTGACAGGATCTAAATAAGAATTGAAAGATAACGATGTATAACGAACGAATTAATGAATGAAAGAGATAATAAAGATATTATCTATGCGTATGTATGATGTGTGATCACTTATAAAGAAAAGAATGGTTTTAACGAAAACCAAGTATGTTTATTATAAAACTAGAACTCACTCAGCAACGCTGACTTTTTATGTGTTTCCAGTTGGCAGGTAGTGTTGCTGGGGATGGTACGAGGCGGCTACTCAGCTCTTTTGGGATGGCATTCTCCTTTTGATAATGCTGCAACGCAATGGAACGCGGGTGCATAATACATGCAACAACTTATATTGCATGTGAGTGTCAAGTGTTCCTTGAGGGTTCCGATGTACGGAATTACTTAAGGAATCTTCTTTATGATGAAAATTTTAATATTTCTATATTAGAGGTCACTGTTTATGACCCTTTTGTAATAGTGCTTTTGTGATGTAATGCAACATTAAATGTTTTGTAATTGACGTAAGTTGTATTAAATGGCAAAAGTATTTATAGTAAAACAAAAGTTTATCTTAGAAATTCCGCTGCATGATTTTATTAAGTTTATGCAAATATATGTTTTAACGTGCGATGAAAGACCAGTTGTGAGGTGCCCGGGAACGGGGCCTTACAGTTTGTTACCAAGAAGGCTGAATACTTAGAAGCTAAGTTCCTTATGGAAGGAACTAGTAGTAGAACAGTGGATCTTGAGGAGGATCGAGAACCACAAACCGATACACGTTTGGTTGACACTAGCACTCAATATGAGTATGTTGAGGATGATCAAATGGTTAGTCAATACCCACAAAAACGTTCACAGATCTGGTAGAATTAGTAATCCACCTGAAAGATATGGATTTTTTGTGGATAGATGCTATGTGGTAGATTCTGATAAACCAACCACTTATCATGATGCAATGTCCAATTTGGATTGTGACAAATGGCTTGAAGCCATGAACGTTGAGATGTAATCCATGTATGACAACCAAGTATGGGACTTGGTTGAACCACCTCTTAACTCCAAGATAGTTGGAAGTAAGTGGGTTTTCAAGAAGAAACCCGATATGCATGGAAACTTGGATACTTATAAAGCTAGACTTGTAGCAAAAGGTTTCACACAAACTCAAGGGGTTGATTATGATGAGACCTTCTCACCATGAAGCTTTGGATGATCTACCCCCATCCATCCTCTATCACACACTAAAAGATTCAAACACCAACATGGTTATTCAAGGGAATAGCTCAGTTTATGTCAAGTATAATAAGTCCCTAATTACAGTGGCTTGTTGTGATTAGCCACTTACTTTACTCTTCGTACCCCGAGCATTACCTGTCCTCACTACATTAGTATCTAAATCTAACAGGAACACATAAACCACATAACATGCGTACATAATTCTGGTTACATTAAGAAAACCTGATGGCATGCATCTACTCAGACTGGCATTCCTTCCCTTTCCGTCCCATTCTCAGCTTAAGCTAAGGTTTATTTTGAAAATTTACCCGTTTCACTTAAACTTTGGCTCTCATACCAACTTGTAAGGCCCCGTTCCCGGGACGCTTACAGTTGGATCTTCATCGCTCTTTAAACATATAATTTCTTCTATCTTTCATAAACGTTTCAGCAGAAGCATTCAAAAGAGACATCTCATTTCATCATAAAAGCTTTTACAAAGTACTGCATCGTTAATCGGTTACAAAATATTCATAAACAGTGACCTTCTGTGGTAAGAGGATTCCTTAGCTAATCCCGTTTATCCGAATCCTCTACAAACACCACTTTGTTTTCTAAATACATTCAACATAATACATTACAAAAATATTAACAAAGAAATGCCATCCCAAAAAAGCTGAGTAGCCGCCTCGTGCCATCCTCAGCAGCACTTCCTGTCAACTGGAAACACATAAAAAGTCAGCGTTGCTGAGTGAGTTCTAGTTTTATAATAAAACATACTTTTCTTTCATTAAAACCGTTCTTACATACATACGGTAACACAACATACATACACGTAGATAATATTATTATTATCTTCATCATTCATTCATTAGTTTTCATTCGTGTACCGTTCATTGTTAACATTCACGTTCATTTATAAACTCTTTCTTTCGTTCGTACGTTTCTTACCTTCATTCATACATTCATTACATTCGTCCTTACATTCGTTATGTTCATTCATACGTTCAATACGTTCATTCGTACGTTCATTACTTTCGGTGACATGTACAATACCCCGAACATTGTGCACGAGTACTGGTGCTGGACCTGTGATAATTAACCACGAACGTTGTGCACTACTGCTGATCCAGTCACCTAGGGTAGGTACATGCATCACTTATCTTTCCTCTTTCATTCTGGATCAATGCCATGCGCTATACCCTGAACATTGTGCACTACTGCTGGTGCTGGACCTGTGATAATCAATCACGAACGTTGTGCACTACTGCTGATCCAGTCACCTAGGGTAAGCAGCAAGGATCCCGTACATATGGTCAATCACAAAGACTGAACCCCAGTGTGCATCCTTCGGGATAGCTAACCCGCACACCGTTGAGCTAACACCTTCATTGGGTGTGCACCTCCATACATTTGCTTGCAAGCCTTTCTTACATTCATTCGCTCATTCATTAATGCATGCATTCATTCATTACGTTCCTCTTTTATTATCTTTCGCTTTATGTTACATAATACTTTCGTTACATTTATTAATCATAACTTGTAAAGCCATAGAATGATGAACACGTATCGAATCAAGGAAGTGGGACATCATTTCTCATGAAGTATATGTGTGATTCAATGTTATAAATGATTAGGTTGCCTGTTATCTTGATTTAGAAAAAGATAGAAGTGGGACAATGTTTTGGACTTTGACAAAGTCAAGACTATTTGGTTTTAATGTTTGAAAACATTAATTTGTTGTGTCATAGTTGATCATACCAAGTGACTGAACTAGAGATTCAAATCTAGTTGAATCAAATGGTTTTGTAAAAAGATCAGCCAATTGATTGTCTGTATGAAATTTGATGAATTGGATCAGACCCTTTTCTGAGTAATCTCTCAAAAAATGATATCTGATCTCTATGTGTTTGGTTTTTGAATGTTGAACAGGATTGTCTGTGTTGGATCTTATATGCCCAAGACACATACAAGATTGATGTGGTTAGTACGTTATGATCCAAGTCGGGTCATACCCAATAACAAGCTATACAAACACTAATAAATATTTATTTGTTGATGAGATCATACAAATAAATATTGACACCTTTTTAGAAGATTGGTTTTTTAAATCATTGCTTTTGTAAAAGAACAACATTATGTGGATAATTTGTTCATGAGATACTTATTTGTTTCATTATTTAAATTGGTTAAATAATAACAAATAAAAGTGTGTTAATGTTATAAAATTAAAATAGGTTTTAATTTTATAAACTAAGGGATGAAAGAGTGCATTTTTTTATAAAATAACAAAATGGGGGGAAACCCATTTTGAATGGTAGTTTCGGCCGCCCCTTAGGGCATTGGGAACCATTTTGTGTCTTGCTTTTTGCAAGAATTCACTCCTCTTGCACTCTTCCATCATTTTTCACACCTTCTCACACACACACTCAAGCAAGAAACTCTCTCAAACAAGCTAGAAATTTTCGTATTCAAGGCTTCAAAAGGCTGAAATTTTTGGATCTATCAAAGTTATTTGGAAGAGAGTTGTGGTGTTGTGTATCCTAACAAGCTTGGTGTTTGGAAGGGCTTGTGGGTATACAAGCTTGAGGTCTTCACTTTTGGAGGCTACACATTCAAGAACATCATCTTCTTCATCACATCTATCTACATCATTTTGTGCAAGAAAGGTTGTTTCTTTGAACCCCCCTATGGTTGATTTTATGTTTTGATAGAATACTATTTCACATATATTTTGATCCATGTTCTTGGGTTTTGTTTATGGTTTAAAATGGTGTAAAATTTCAGATTCTTAACCATATATTTAACCCTTTTATCTGCTATGTTTTTATAGTTTAAATGGTTAAACTAGCTTTGATTTACATGTTACAAAACTCAACAATGGCATCTAGAGCCGGATATGTGGAATATGTGCTTTAGAAGTTCTGGAAAAGTTAGTTTTCATGGACTTTTTCAACCCATTAGGGGCTGCTTTGTTGTGGGTGATTGAATCCCTTATGTTTCAAGGTTTAATCTAGCATGCTTAAGTATAAACCTTGAAAGATAAAGATCAAATGGTTGATTGTGCTGTTTGGACAAAACCCTAAAGTTTTGGTTCACGTTGGCCAAAACTTTAGGGCTGAAATAAGGGGTTCATTTTTTTTCTTGGATGTTGAATATGTTTCATATTTTAGTGCATAACAAAGCCTTGGCCTCTTGTGTTTTGGATTTGGTTGATTGTAGTTTGTCATGTTGGTTTTGATTCTTGAAAGGGTTGTATATTTGTGTTTGTATTTTGGGTTGTATATTTGTGTTTGTATTTTGGGTTGTAATTTATTTATTCATTTGGTTATGTAATAAATAGATTACGTCAATTTCTTTTATTAGAAAATTGTATTAGGATATGATTTTGTAAAAGAAGATGCACAAGATGAAGATGCACAAGATGAAGACCCAAAGAAAGACACAAAAGACATGGACACTTGAAGCATTTGGATGTGGATTCAAGTGGGAGTTCATGGACACATTTTGATGTGTCATCTTAACCCTTAGGAAAGACCTTATGACAACACTTGAAACAAGATGTTTGTTGTATGATTGTTGGTTGATATTTGGATATGCATAACAAACTCATTAACAAACTTAACAAGCTAAATATTGATGGTTCTCTATCATTAAGTGTTTAATAAAAGTTTATTAAAAGGATTAATGATTTTAATAAAAGGGATTTTTATTAAACGGTGAACCATAGGATACCTTGTATTTGAAAGCATGCAAATACAAAGTACATAGAGTTTTCTAAACTTGAATTATGAAAACTTGAAATTTCTTTTATAAACAAGTTTAACACCGTCCTTTTGCACAACACTTGAGTCATTTGGAAACTCTTAATGGGATAAAGGTCACCTAACCTGTCACACCCTCAATTTCCACGAACGGGGTTTTACCGTTAGGCGTGTGACATACCAGGATCTCAGACACAGTCATATCGAACGACACTATATAAATTTTAAATAAACATTTGGCTTCATTCCATAGAACATAAACAAGTTTACAATAGCGCGGAAGCGTGTACATAGTTTGTAAATTCCATTACAGTACGGTTACAATAGCCATGCTTAGACAAAATGTTCAATGCTGAAAATAAAACAGATGTATGCATGTCCTGAGTGTGTTACCTGTAGCGTGCATCATAGGCTTATGCGTTCCTGTGACCTGAGAAAACATGTTAAAATGTGTCAACATAAAGTTGGTGAGTTCACAGGTTTAATCAACAAGAAAGTGTGTTCGTAAGCATTTCCATAGTTTGCGTTTCAATGGTTTAGTATATAGAGCATATCGTTAGGTAGCTAGCCTATGTTCTTTTTACTTAGCGTTTCGAACCGAAGCTGACTGTTTACGTCCTATATGTGTTTGTTGTATCCCCGTCATGTCTCATCAGACCATGACAATGTGTTAGGTCAATCAAGCACCCGTTTGACCTCCAATCAAGCTAGCGCGACTAGCCCGGGCGGGGTTTGTCAGACCCAGTAGTACTACTCAAAATTACCTCGCTAATCCCATTACTAACGGTTCGAGTGTGTCAGGACATGTTGTGTGTTTGCACTAACGTAACAAGTGATATCAATATTACTACAACCATTTATGTAAATCTGTTAGCATGTTTTCTCCCCCAAAAGGAAAGAGATGTAAAATAGGGGCCGTGAAACTCACTGATGATGTAACAAGTATGTAGGATGTAAGTCTCCCAAGTGTTGTTTACGATGCGCTGTCAAACACCTATTGACAGTTACGTTAAGCGTTAATGTTGTGTTTAGCGTTAATAGACATGTTTAGTCGGGTCGGGCCGCATTGGTTCAGTCGTGGGTGACACACACACAAGCAGGCATACACGTATCAGACTTCATGTAGATTTCAAATGGGTTGTTGATATTTGTAAACAGTTAGGTTGTTTCAGGTTGAAAACTATGTGCTTGTTGATTGCCTTGACTTTAATCTTTGTGGTCAGGAAATGACACTTTATTGATGTGAACTTAACATCACACGATAGACACTTCGCACACCAGAAGAATTCACTAACAATGACTCCAATCGCATACAAGGCTAGTCGACTGGACACTTCATTCGCACGAAAGGGGCCTTCAATCGTATGAATCAACTTCCCTCGTACGATTGAACCCTCATTCACGCGACTCAGCATTCAGTCGTACCACACATCACCCATTCACCCGAATCAATAACCAATCGCATGAATGAACCTTCATTCGTGCGGTTGGACCTTTAGTCGGGTGATACCCAGTCGCACACATTCATTCGGTCGACTCAATCGCACACATTCATTCGGTTGACTCAGTCGTACACATTCATTCGGTTGACATCAGTCGCACACATTCATTCGGTTGACTCAGTCGCACACACTCTCAATCGCATGCATTCGTTCGCACGTCTCACCTCAGTCGCCCCGATCAATCGCGCGAAGGACCCAGTCGCATGACTCAGTCGCACGGTTGGCCCAGTCGTGGACTACAGCAGGTCGCGACTGCTGGGCGGGTCGAACAGCCTTCGGCTGTTCCGTGCTCGGTTTTCTCACAATCAGGACTTCCAGAAACACTCTCCTAACATGTCTAAGTGAAATGCACACGCTGATTGACCTCACACGCACCCCCACGACCACATGCATTCGGGTTGAACCCGAACACCCGAACCCCATATTTGCAGTAGTGAAATGAGCAATAAAACGGATGAACAAGGTCGCCTACCTGCTGGGAACGTGATTTCTCAACTGTTGCGTGGTTTAGCCGGCGAAAACAGGATCAATCGGGGTGGTTTTGGTGCTAGGATGAAGACATGGAGGAGAAGAGAGCATGAGAGAGAAAGAGAGAACAGAATGTGGAGTGTTTGGCTGGTGGATGGGTATTTATACCCAGCCCCAGTTTGGCAATTGTCAGGTTTGGTCCCTGTACTTAGGTCCCGTGTTCCCGAATTCGTTCCGGTTGATAACGACGTGATTGGACGAGCTATATTAATTAAGAGGATTCCTTAGGTAATCTCGTTTATGTGAATCCTCTACAAACACCCGCGTTAGTATTTTATCATAATTTGTTTAACGATGTCGGTGGCGATGTTTGTATACGTTTCAAGTATTAGCGAGTACGGGTCAATGTTAACGACAACGGTTTGAATAATGTTAATCTGAAATTACGGGGTGTCACATCATTCCCTTGTTGCAGGAATTTTCGTCCCGAAAATTAGTACATCATGTTACGTGGTTTTTACGGGGAAGTACAAGGCTCAACGGTTTGTGACGTATGTTGAATAGAGTACCTGCGTATCTAAGAGGTAGATGCCTGGTTTTGGAACAGTTGAGGGTACTTCCTCTTCATCTGATCCTCGCGTTCCCAGGTAAATTCTGGTCCACTCTTTGAGTTCCAACGGATTTTGACGATAGGGATACGACTATGTTTGATTGTCTTGACCTCTCGATCCATGACTTCCACTGGTTCCTCGACGAAATGTAGTTGTTCGTCCACATGTATCTCGTCTAACGGAACGATAAGAGTCTCGTCTGCAAGGCATTTTCTCAAGTTGGAAACATGGAACACATCGTGTACCCCACGGAATTCTTCAGGTAGGTTCAACTGTTAGGCCACGGGGCCAACCCGTTTGACAACCTCAAACGGTCCCACGTACCTAGGGCTTAGTTTCTCCCGTTTTCCAAAATGAATCTGTTGATACATATGTACCTAGATTCTAATCTCAATGTTATATCTTTGTAATGTCTTACATATATGTAATGGAATGATGATTAATGAAATACAAGTGTTTGTGGATGATTATAATGTTTCATTAATCGGTTGTGAAATGAATGGTTGATAGATTATATAGGTTTGTGGTTGTTTGAATTGATATGAATAATGTTGTAATGATTAACACATTCAAACTCAACATGATGAAGTTATCATGCGAATGGGCCATGCGAATGGATCATACGTATGAATAACTTCATGCGAATGGCTCAGTCACACGACTGAACCATGAGACTGGATCAGTTGGAAGACTGAAGCATGAGATTGAACCAGTCGTACGATTGAAGTCTCAGTCGTGCGTATGGATCAACCGCATAGCTCAATCGCACGACTGAACCATGCGAATGGTTTAGTCGCCCGAATGAGAAACCCTTACCTATAAATACCACCTAGTTCGTGGAAAAACAGGACACTTCGAATACTTGAAACCCTAATCGACCCAGAACGTCCAGTTCGACCCTTCCAACTTCATAGAGCGTTTCAGATCATTCCTAGTCAATTCTTAACGTTTTCTAATCGTTAGGTTTGATCTTGATTTCGTTCTCCCTGATTGGATCACCAATCAAATAGGATTCCGCACTATTTGATCTGGTACAACGAAGAATCAGTTAGTACTCCGTACGTACTCGGTCCTAACAAGTGGTATCAGAGCTTTGGCTCTTGATTCTTCGTTCGATTCAATCAAGTTTGGTCAAAAGTCTACGTTTTTAGCGAAAAGATCGCTTCTTTCTGCTCAAAATCGAGTTTTTACGTGTGCATGTTCTGCAAAGTTAATGTTTTTCGTCTTCCAGCCGTCT
Source organism: Flaveria linearis (assembly GCA_024085815.1). Classification (NCBI taxonomy): domain Eukaryota; kingdom Viridiplantae; phylum Streptophyta; class Magnoliopsida; order Asterales; family Asteraceae; genus Flaveria; species Flaveria linearis. The sequence goes on from CM044005.1 coordinate 64,670,588, forward strand.
AGGGTGTAAAAAATCTTGTTTTAGGTCAAAAGTGTTCAAAAATTCACGTTTTCAGCCGACCCAGTCGCACGATTATCTCAATCGTACGACTGAACCCAGTCGCCAGTCCATTCGCCCGATTGAGTCAGTCGCTCCGCCAATCGCCCGATTGAGTCAATCGCCAACTCCTGTCGCCCATCTGAGTCGTTCGGTCTGTTCAGTCGCCTAAGTGTCTCAGTCGCCTGTTCAATCGTGCGTTTGAGTCCAATCGCATACAGCTAGTGTCAGTCGCATCCCAATCGCATTAGCAGTTTAATTCACAAGTTAAATTAATAAAATAATGGACTCAGAAAATTATGCCATGTCAGCTGGAAAGGATTCGAGAATTCAGAACTTGTTGTTACTGGAGAATGAGATAGGGAACCATAACAAGCCACCTAAACTATTGACTATAGAGGACTTTCCACAATGGAGACAACGTTTTGAGATTTATCTTAATGGTGTGGATACTAACTTATGGAACTCTATTGAGGTTGGATATAAAATACCCGTGGGGCTGATGGTGTTCCTTTGACTTTGAGTGGACTCACCGATACACAGAAGGTTGCCTACAATGTAGAGAAGAAGGCCTATGCTATTTTGACTCAGTCCATTCCCAAGCCCATTTTTCATCAATACTCAGAGCACAAGCAAAGTAAGAAATTGATGGAAGTTCTTGAAAAGAGATATGATGGAAATTCTAACTTAAAGGCACTGAAAGGTAAAGCGTTGAAGAAGGAGTTTGATAACTTCTCAGCAATTGGAAATGAAAGCTTGGATGAAATTGTCGATCGTTTCTATCATCTGATGAGTGAACTTCACACTCATGGTGTCAAGACATCAATGGAAGACAAAGTTTTAAGCTTGGCAGATGGTCTACCTGCAAAGTGGGACTCGTTCATTTCCACTCTGCGATACAACTCAGTTTTAGAAACCTTGGATATAAATGACTTTATTCTAAAACTGAGAGAGGAAGAAGTGCGACACAAGTACAAGGCAAAGAAGGGTTCCTATGCTCAAGACCCCTCACTCTACAATGTCACTTCTACTTCCACCCCTGCTGCAAAGTTTTCAGGTGCACCTCTGCAAACAGCCTTTGTGTCTAATGCATCTCCAACCGTTGAACAAGGCTCATCATCTGCAAATGAGTCTCATGGTGTATCTGGAGGTGTTCAAAGTCCCATTGTTACTCAGTCTGCAAAGTTGATGACAGAAAATCTGGGAAAAGTAACAGTGGAGGTTGCTAAAGAGCACATGGATCTACTTGCTGCTGTTGTGCACTCTTATGATGGTTTGGTAGCGGGAAAGATTGGTAATTGCCACCTTGCTGATGAAGATTACGAGCAAGTTGATGAGAATGAGCTGGAAAGAATGGACATTATGTGGGCTCTTGCAAGTGCTGTCCGAAGAGCCAAGAAATTTGTGAAGAAAACAGGGCAGAATCTTGTGGCTACTAAAGATACAACCTTCGGTTTTGACAAGTCTAAAGTCACGTGCTTCAATTGTGGAGAAAAAGGCCACTTTAAAAGAGAATGTTCGAAGCCTAAGAAGACTGGAACGGGAATCCATTTTCTTCATTCAACAGGCAAGATAAAGACAAGAAACCAACGTCCTCGGGAAGTGATTCTAAAGCTATGGTAGCACAAGGAGATGAAGGACAAGACTGGTCCTTTCGATTCGTGTCTGATGAAGCTAACATAGCATCTGTGGAGGACCTGAACGAAGACTCAGCCAGTGAAGGGGAAAGCTTGGCTGAGGTTGATACTGCTGATTTGGAAGAGACGTATGATGCTATTGATGAAATTTTCCAGAATGAGTTGAATTCAGAATCTGAAGCTCAATCCACGTCTTAGAATGCTTTTATGGCTGGCACATCGACATCTACACAGGTACAATCTAAAGATGAATTATTTGATAAACATGCGTGTATTGAATGTGACAAATTTAGGGAAAGCATTGATCTAAAATTTGCTAGGTTATTAGAACACAACGATAATTTAGTAAATGACTTAAAATTGTGCTCAGAAGCTAATCGTGTCTTAAAACAAAATGAGAGCAGTTATAAGGAGAAGTTAGATGCGTTGCAGAAGCAACTCAAGGAAACTGAAGTTGTTGCCTTTAACCAAGAAAATGACATTAAATACTACTTAAAGACCATTGAAGATACTAAAAAGGAAAAAGCGGTTTTACAAGTAGAAAATGAGTCATTGAAACAAAAACTACATAGTTTAGCAAGTTCCTCGCACATTTTGAAAAACTTGGTTAAGGAACGCAACAATGGGGAGGGATTGGGTTACAAGGTAGTTCCACCACCACATGAGATCCTTTTAAACACAAAACAACGTCCAATTAATAACAACCCAATTAAGGATCATGTGGTGACAACAACTCTGATTAGTGATCCGGACACAGCAGTTAAGCCTGTTTCTCCGGATGGTGATCAGACAACCTCAGCATCAAGCAAGGTCAATGCTGAGAAAAGGGTGGAAGCAAATGTCAAAACATCTCTTGGTTTGGCATCAAAATCAAATGTTACACAAACCAAGACATCTAAAACCACTCAAATGAAATCAGTTAAAAGAGATAATATCCAGCCTCAAAGACAAATTAATCAAAATGTTAAACAAGTTAAGTTTGTCAAAGAGAGTGAATGTTCAAAGACTGAGACCAAAAAGCCCATTCCTGAGGTTTACTCCCCACCCCACAAGAGATCTCCTAGTCCATTTGAAAGGAGATCCTGCTACACTTGTGGTAAATGAGGACATATCTCTTCAAACTCTCCTCGCTATCAGACACCTAGGACTAAGATTGAATTAGATCACGATGTCAATACGGTTCCAAAACAGAGATCTAAGACTCCCGTTAGTTCTAACACACCTGCTAGGTCTTATACCTCTCCTCCTCACCACAGACAACATAGACAAGTAACAGGCAAGTCTGTGATGCCTGAGGTGAAACCAGTTTTGGAACCTAAACCAAAGATGCAAACAGTAAATCAATCACATGTCTACTACAAACAATCTTTCCATAAAGATAGTATGTGGAAGCCTAGATCATCTGAAGTGTCTGATAGCAAAGACAAATTGAAGGTTGATGTTCCACCAACTGACAAAGGACAGTGGGTCGATTTCATCATGTGTGATGCCTCTGGGAAACCCAAGCCAGTCAAGGCTTGGGTCCCCCTCCTTAACTGATTGTTTTCAATTATGTGCAGGTTGTCCGCTACAGTGCTTCAACAAATACATGGATTATGGATAGCGGAGCTTCCAGGCACATGACAGGAAACAAGTCTCTCCTTTTTAATGTCAAACAAATTAAAGGGGGACATGTTTCTTTTGCTGGGAACAAAGGAGGATACATTACTGCTCAAGGCGAAGTAGGTAATGAGAAGGTAAAGTTTGATAAAGTAAATTTTGGTCAACAACTAGAAAACAATTTACTTTCAGTGTCCCAGATATGTGACAAGGGCTTCAAAGTTATGTTTGACAATCGAAAATGTTACATACTGGAAAAGGAGATGGAAATTCCAGAGAAATAGGTTTTGATGTCTGCATCCAGGTACAATGATCTATATGTCCTGGATATGTCTAATGTTTCTACCTCTGGGTCTACAGCTCAATGTTTTCTATCAAAAGCAACAGAGAAGGAATCCATCTCATGGCACAGAAGGATGGGTCACATCAATCACAGGAAGATGAATCATCTAATTCACAACAACCTAGTTGAAGGAGTTAAAGTCAAGAACTTCCAACTTCCTGATTTTTGTGTCTCATGCAAGAAGGGAAAGCAGACCAGGAAATCTCACAAGACCAAGCACGTCAACTCAATTGAGATGCCCCTGGAGTTGCTACACATGGATCTCTTTGGTCCAGTCAACACAAAGAGTATAGCAGGAGACTGGTACTGCTTTGTAGTCACAGACGACTACTCAAGATTCACCTGGGTGATGTTTCTGAAAGCTAAATCAGAAACGTTTGAATCATTCAAGGTGCTCGTCACGACATTGGAGTCACTCTACAACCTGAAGGTGAGGAAAATTCGTTCCGACAATGGCACAGAGTTCAAAAATCAGTGGATGGATGCTTTCTGCAAAGAAAAGGGGATTGTTCATCAGTTCACTTCCGCATACACGCCACAGATGAATGGAGTTGCAGAACGAAAGAATCGGAGCTTAATTGAGACTGCACGAACCATGTTAGCTGATTCAAAGCTCCCAGTTCAGTTCTGGAATGAGGCAGTTGCAAATGCCTGCTACACGCTTAATCGTGTGTTAGTAGTCAAAAGGCATGGCAAGACATGTTATGAGCTACTTCAGAAGAGAAAGCCAAATTTGGAGTATCTGGAACCCTTTGGAGCTCCATGTACATTGCTGAAGAAGACTCAGGATGGCAAGTTCAGCGAGAAAGCTGATCAAGGAATATTCTTAGGATACAGCATCCCAGACAAGCGAGTTTACAATAACTCGACGGGTCAGGTAGAGGTGTTGAGCAACGTGGATGTTCAGAGATACACTACCCCTCCTGCTGGAAAAGGTCCATCATCATTCTTCGATTATGATGGCTTTTTCAAATCCTTCAATCTTCCTCAGTTTGATTCAGAGGATGAGGTTGCTACCCAGATGATGTATGATGTTCTTACCTCACCAAATCTGGAATCAAGCAACATCACACCTACTGATGGTGCCTCAAGTTCTTCGACTCCTGCTCATGACGAGAGTGATGATACGTCCGGTGATGAAGAAGCAGCTGCTCCTAACCCTGAGCATACAGCTAATCATCAAAGTGATTCATCTGCTGCTGAACCAGGTGTAGGAAATCCGGATTCAGAACCAGTAGTCACCAATCTGGACTCTGAGGTTGTGGTTCCTACCACACCAATGACTAGGATCAGTGTGAATCACCCCCCCACGTCTATCATTGGGGATATTCAATCCGGTGTGCAGACAAGAAATCAGCTGTACTCTGCTGATTATGCTGCAGTCATGGCGAAGGGTTATGTCAATGACGGGGCTTTCTCATGTTTTGTTTCACAAATCGAGCCTAAATACGTCTGTGACGCCCTAAAAGATGAGGCCTGGGTAAATGCAAGAAGGATTATGCTGATTATGCTGCAGTCATGTTTTGTTCAAGAAACTTGGAGTCTGGACGCTAGTTGACAGGCCAAAAGGAGTTAAAGTGATTGGTACCAAATGGGTACTGAAGTGCAAGAAGGATGACCAAGGTGTTGTTATCAGAAACAAGGCACGGTTGGTTGTTCAAGGCTTCAGACAAGTCGAAGGAATCGACTACAATGAAGTCTTTGCTCCCGTAGCTAGAATGGAAGCCATTCGTATCTTTCTAGCCTAGGCCTCTTACATGAAGATTAAGGTATATCAACTAGATGTTAAGAGTGCATTCTTGCATGGGGAAATCCGTGAAGAAGTATATGTCAGTCAACCCGAAGGATTCGATGATCCTTATCATCAGGACAGAGTCTACAAGTTAGACAAGGCTCTGTATGGGCTACATCAGGCTCCTAGAGCTTGGTATGAAAAGCTCTCCACCCATCTGCTAAAGCATGGTTTTCGCAGGGGTGTGATTGACTGTACATTGTTCATCAAAGAAAAGGATGGTGACTTGCTTCTGGTGCAGATCTATGTGGATGACATCATCTTTGGATCTAGAAATGAAGCATTGTGCAAAGATTTCGAATCTGTGATGAAGGCAGAATTTGAAATGAGTGCAATGGGAGAGATGAAGTTCTTCCTGGGATTACAGGTGGATCAAACACCAACCGGCATTTTCTTACATCAGACCAAGTATGTTGGCGATATTCTAAGTCGCTTTGACATGGAAAATGCTTCTGCTGCCGGTACCCCTCTCGCCACAAATCATGACGTGGCTCCTGATGAGAACGGGGATTTGGTGGATGCCACTATGTATCGTGGGATGATCGGATCTCTCATGTATCTTACTGCCTCGTGTCCGGATATCATGTATGCCACATGTCTATGTTCTAGATATCAAGCGAAGCCAAAAGTGAATCATTTGATTGGGGTGAAAAGGATTTTTCGTTATCTGAAGGGTACTCCAACACTGGGATTGTGGTATCCTCATGATGATGACTTCGAGCTTACTGCGTACAGCGATTCAGATTATGGTGGCTGCAAGATGAATTTCAAGTCAACATCAGCAGGGTGTCAATTCTTTGGAAGACGGTTAGTCACGTGGCAATGCAAGAAGCAGACCTCGATTGCTCTATCAACCTGTGAAGCTGAATATGTTGTTGCTGCGAGTTGCTGCTCTCAGATCATCTGGATCCAACAGCAAATGCGCGACTACGGTTTGAAATTTTCTCACACTCCTATTTATGTTGATAATTCTGCTGCCATAGCTGTCACTAAAAATCCTGTTCAACACCCAAAAACTAAACACATCGGGATTAAATATCATTTCATACGTGATTGCTATGAAAAACAATTAATTGATGTGATTAAAATCAACACGGATTTTCAGCGCGCTGACCTCTACACCAAACCGTTTGATAAACCAAGATTTTTATATCTGCTAGAGGTCAACGGCGTTAAAAGGAAAAGTGATGTGATTGCTGAAGAAGCAGATACATAGTCCGACTCGTGTCTATTTATTTATTTTCGTTTTCTTTCATTTTATTTTATTTTTTAATTCCCATGTCGTATAAAATCCAAAAACACAAAAATATTTTCTGTTTTAGAATTTTAGGGGGAGATTTATTTCAGTATTCATTTACTTAAAAAAAAAAAAAAGGGGGGGGAGGTAAGTAAAGCTGAAACGGCACAGACATATAAACTGGAAACGCGACTCGACTAAAATGGAAAGTGATAGTACACAGGCATCGAGTTACTTGGAACATCAAAATGGTTTTCAGTTTCAAAAAGAAAAATCATAACTCAGAGAAGTCTAAGTCTAATAAAATGGGAAAATGATAGTAGGTTTGACTGGTATTGTAATCACTTGGAGAAAGTAGATCTAGGGCTGTGCAAGTACACAATACGATGTGTCAGTAGATTCAACACAATAGATCATTAGATATCATCAGTGAACTGGTTTAAACTAAATTTATTCAACTAGTTGTGGGTTTTCATGGTATCCCTGGTCTGCACAATCAATTAATGTCCAATAAGGGGTGAGGAGCAAGCTAATGCCACAAATGTGAGCAAACACCTGAAAAACAGAGCAAAAGATGACAAATGTCATTAAATATGTATATGCAAATATGCTGCTCCAAGAAGATACATAGGTATTGCGCCTCTCTGCTGTGCGGTGGCACTGACCTGAGGCTTAGCATAACCTATTTGCTCTAAGAATTCATTGTTGTTTGCGCCTCTCTGCTGTGCGATGGCACTGACCTGAGGCTTTGCATCTCTTTGAAATTTTTAGAACCAAATCTTCTAAGTCCCAAGACCGCTCAAAAATCTCCTTAGGATGATTGATTACCATGTACCTGTGGAACACACAAATACTTGTTGATCTAATTCACTTAATTAATCACTGATGTATATCAACAGTCTGTGTATGGATTTAAGTGGACAAATATACTGACAATCGTCGTGGCTGCATCGCCTGATGTTCAAAATCAATAAGTATTACATATTAGTTCAAACATGATTCCCAGTTAGATCTTAGAAGTCTTAGATAAGTGAAAAACTATACAATCTTATCATGCAAAGTGTAATAAGCACAAAATGTTCCAAGTGATGGTGTATATGCCTGTCTGATTCCACAAGAGTCTGTTCCGGATAAAATGTAAGTGCTAATAAGCTATACAAGCCTGCCCTAACAAAAATCACAAAAATATGTTCTTTCTGTTCATAGGTTAAGATTTGTCTATTCTTAGTATAATGTGTCATGTTGGACTGTGTATCTTGTTATCTGTTAAACGTCACTGAATGTGCTTAATGTTTATCTAAACAGATTGTTTCTGAAAGGTTAAAATGATCACGTCTGAGGTGATCGGGTGGATAAATGGATCACGTCTGAGGTGATCGGGTGGATAAATGGATCACGTCTGAGGGATCGGGTGGATAAATGGATCATGTCTGAGATGATCAATTACACATAATGTTTTATCAACTGGTTAAGAAAACTATGGGTTGGTCCATAACTTGACAAAATTGGCACAAGTGTAGCCCAATCGCACAACTGAATCTGATCTGATCCAGTCGTACGAATGGGGTATACGATTGAACTCAATCGTAAGATTGAGACATGCGAATGAGCCCAATCGTACGATTGAACGTGATCGACTAGGTCAAACGTGCGAATGGAGGTCAGTTGATCGAAAGGACCATGCGAGTGAGTGAATCGTACGACCCAGTTTCAGTCGCACGAATGAATCATGCGATTAGACTAGGTCGTGTGTCCTGATTTTGAATCGGCCAAATGAGCAGAGCGAATGAGTCCAATCGGCCGATTGAACTGAGTCTGTCTATAAATAGACCTCTCAGTCGATCGCACAAACTCATTCGCCCTAATTCTCATAAGTGTGCCGTTACGCTGCCCGATTTTCTATTGATCCCTAAAAACCTTAGTATTTTCGATTTCTGACGATTTGGAATTGTTTCACAGGTACTTTGCGGCTAGATGACATCATTAAGTGTGAAATTAGACTCAAAATCAGATCATTGGTGCACTAACTTTGAACTGAAACAAAAATCAACCAATAGACTGCCTTAAACACTCAACATGTTAAAACAAATGATTTAAGTAGTCTAAGTACGTGATTGCGAGTCTAACTAGCCTGATCTTAGTGTCTAATTTGTAAAAATGAAAAATCTGAGTTAAAATGGTGTCGAACAGTATTGGATGCGACTGGACTCCCATGATGAACGTCAATCGCACGATTGAATGAGGCGACTCATTCAATCGGCCGAATGGATAATGCGAATGGGTTGAGTTTGTCATACGACTGGTTCCCCAGAATGAACTTCAATCGCCCGATTGAAAGAGGTGATTCATTCAACCGGCCGAATGAATCATACGAATGATTTCATTCGGTCGGATAACTCAATCGCAGGACACATCAACCGACTAAACCCAGTCGCATAGTTCAATCGTACGATTGAACTAAACTGGTTTCTGAATTAGTCAAACTCTGTTTTACATGTTTTCTAACGTGTGTTTGCTATTTATTACAGGAATATGGCTAACTGGTGGTTGATTAATCCAAAGCACAACATTTGTGCTCACATGGATTCCACCTCGAGGAATAGTGGTGAGTTTGAAGGGATTATTGACTTCTTGAGGAGATCTCGGATCTATAGAGCCATATCTACACCCTGTACTCCCTACCAGTCCCTTCACCAATCATTTTGGGAGGGAGCTTCAGTAGATCGATCAGTGGAACCCTACCGTATCCGAAGTACTATCTTTGGTAGGGCGATAGAGATCACAGCGGCAGATATCAGGAGAGTATTGGGATTTGGAGATGATGAGGATCATCCCGTTAAGCTGCATCCTCTGACGGTTCGTGGGTGCTTTATGAGGATCGGGTACTGCGGGGACATCAACTCGGGTGTGCTGAACAAGAGCAACCTGAGTCCCCAGTACAAGTACCTAGCACACGTCATACTGAAGTGCATAGCATCCAGGAGGGGTGGGTTTGATGATCTGTCGGACCAAATCCAGAATGCATATGTTGCATTGGTCCTTAACCACCCCTTCAGCTTCTCTAACATGATCTTCACGTATCTGATAGAGAATTTAGAGGCAAAGGGGAAGGAAGGCTTTTGTATGTACCCCCGATTTCTACAGCTCATTTTCGATGAGAAGTTACCTGACCTGCCCAAAGAGAAGAGTGATGCAGTGGTGTTGGAGATCATGGATGATACTACTCTGGGCAGAATGAAGGTATATAGGGGCAAGCAGGTGAAGCCCGTGTTAAAGAGATTGATAGGGCATCTGGCCCAGGCAGATTACGTGCCGCCAAGGAGGCGCAAATGGCGTCATGACGACAGTGATTCTGACACTGAGGTTATTACTATATCATCTGTTGACTCAGATGATGATGATAGTAATGATGGAGACGGTGGGCCAGTTTCCTCTGAGGGACCATCTACTTATACAGCTCAGCCATCATCACCACACACAGACACGGCAACTGCCGGGTTTGTTCCTGATTTTTGCCCACCCGATGATGAGGAAGAAAGCGAAGAAGAAGGTTTGACCCGGAGGGTTGGCAGCAAAGTGGTTGCCACCGAGAGAGGACTGAGGGATATTGGTGGACAGTCTGGTACATCAGGGGACACACGCACTGAGTCTGATCCTTCGTATGCCCCTGATGATCCCAGCAACAGAGGAGGAGCACCGTTGTCCACTGGTAAACGAAGAAAGACCATGGCACGTCCGCATGGTAAGAAGGGAAAGAGACTAAGGTTCACCACAACTACCACCACCACAGCTACCACCTCTACACCATCCCAAACATCTCCAACCACCACTACTATCCCTACACCTCACACTGCCACATCCACCACCACCATCGTACCATCTACTACTTCATCCACTCTCTCTCCCATATTCACCACTACCACCACCACTGTTCAGCCTACCACATCATTCATTCCCTCTCCTATATTCACCACAGCCACCACAACCACCACCACTCAACAAACAGGACCCTCACCGTTCCCATCCAGCTCGTTCATCCCACCAGTTTCTGTAGTAGATCAGCTAGCTGCACTAAACAGCATGGTGGTCAAGCTGATGGCGTCAGATGCAGAAAAGACGGCTCAGATACAGCAGCTGAGAGAGTTGAGTTCATCTCAGACTACTGAGATACATCAGTTGCGAGAGTTAACTTCTTCTCAAGCTCAGCTGATCTCTCAACAGACAGCTCAGATCACAGGTCTCCTCGAGCACAAAGCTGAGTCGGAGAAGAAGCTCGAGGAGTTAGAAGCTGCAAACAAGTCGATCTTGCTTAAGCTCAAAGGGACTCAAAGTGAGCCACTCAAGATTGGTGAAGGTGATGATGGTGAGGAGGACGATGATGATGAGGATAATGACGAAGATGATGATGCTGATGAGAGTGAGGAAGGTGAAGAAGGGGATGACAAGAATGATGATGGTGATGATAATGGAGAAGATTCTGCTGGAAATCAAGGTGCTGAAGCAAATGAAGAAAGGCGCACTAAACGTCGTCAAGACCAAAGATCTTCCACTTCTGCTCCACCTGATGATACTCCATCGATTGAGGACAAAAGTACCGACTAGAAATTTATGTCTTTGTATTTAAAAAAGGGCTTTTGTACTTGAACACTGTGTTAAACTAATTTTTATGTAATTGAGATTTTTCTATTTACTTAATGTTGATTATGCTTGATTACTTACTAATAAGTACCGTGTTGCATGTTTAAATCAAGCAGATCCAAATTTTCAAAGGGACCAATACGATGTTGAACCCCTTCAGCAGGTCAAGACTCAGTTAACAATGATTCTTGATCTGCAGGGAGTTGTAAGGAGATCAGTTGAATACACTCCTGAAGAGGGAGAGATAATCCACAGTTTCACTAAAGAGCAGTTGGCCGAAATGTTCCAGTTAAATGCCGACGAAATAGTGAACGATGCTCCAGAAGTCCAAGGAGATAGTGATGATGAACTGCGTGATGTTGATGAGATCGAAATAGAAGATGTGACAGATTAACATTATCCAGAGTACACAGACACCGAAGGTTATGTCATTCCAAATCTGGATAACAATTTGGTCAGTGAGACCTTTGAAACTCTGGATAAATTAGAAGCAGAATCTGATAAACAAGAGGGGATAGCCTGAGCCACAGAGGAGGAAGTTAAAGTTAAAAGGGCTGAATGGGCTGCATGTTTTGAAGATCTACGAGCCCAACGAAGTGCTTCAACGTCAAATGTCTACACAAAGCTGTATCGAATGAAGAAACACCAAAAGGTGTTGGGCAAGATCATATCGTGGGCTTATTTTGATGATCTTAACGCATATGCAGTTAAGAGGGAGAAAGGTATCGAGTACTTTAGATTCCCACATGATCTAAAGACTCTACCTGGTTTTGAGCTCAACCAACTGGCAAAGCTGAAGTTGCTGTATGCTGATCCGAGAAAATGTCAGGTTGGTTTGAAGTTGCGTTAAAGAGAGAGTACCACACCCGGTGGGTGAACTTCAGGCCTCAGCAACCTACGAGGTACATTCGAAGGTCTGACGTTGATCCACGAACCGGGAAGCTAAAGATTGTGTTGAAGTGGCGTCCTCCGCGCACCATGTCAAAGATCCCTCTAAGGAAAATGCCTCAGGACATCACTTCACATTTCAAATGGTGGTACTACGATTGGCGAACAGCTGAAGCAGTCATAGTGTTGAACAGAGATGGACAGATGGATGTCATCCGGGTATTTGACCCAATGTGGCTCACGAACTTGTCAGCTAATGATGTATATACACTCTACAAGTGGCCACTGTTCTATGACTCGCAGGATATTGTACAAGCCCTCCAATTCCAAAACGTGATCAGACTCTGTTTTGCATTTGAAATAAATGCAGGAGTTACAAGAGAGGAGAAGTACAAGAAATTTGAAGAGGTTATGGGTCAAGTAAGACGTTAGATGAATCTAGGTCCAAGGGGGAGTTTCTTGATACATATGTACCTAGATTCTGATCTCAATGTTATATCTTTGTAATGTCTTACATATATGTAATGGAATGATGATTAATGAAATACAAGTGTTTGTGGATGATTATAATGTTTCATTAATTGGTTGTGAAATGAATGGTTGATAGATTATATAGGTTTGTGGTTGTTTGAATTGATATGAATAATATTGTAATGATTAACACATTCAAACTCAACATGATGAAGTTATCATGCGAATGGGCCATGCGAATGGATCATACGCATGAATAACTTCATGCGAATGGCTCAGTCACACGACTGAACCATGAGACTGGATCAGTTGGAAGACTGAAGCATGAGATTGAACCAGTCGTACGATTGAAGTCTCAGTCGTGCGTATGGATCAACCGCATAGCTCAATCGCACGACTGAACCATGCGAATGGTTCAATCGCCCGAATGAGAAACCCTTACCTATAAATACCACCTAGTTCGTGGAAAAACGGGACACTTTGAATACTTGAAACCCTAATCGACCCAGAACGTCCAGTTCGACCCTTCCAACTTCATAGAGCGTTTCAGATCATTCCTAGTCAATTCTTAACGTTTTCTAATCGTTAGGTTTGATCTTGATTTCGTTCTCCCTGATTGGATCACCAATCAAATAGGATTCCGCACTATTTGATCTGGTACAACGAAGAATCAGTTAGTACTCCGTACGTACTCGGTCCTAACAGAATCACACCCTTCCAAGGTGTCACTTTCAAAAGCACCTTGTCACCTATTTGAAATTCCAACGGTCGACAACGCTTATCAGCGTAACTTTTCTGTCGGTCACGGGCTGCTGCCATACGGTTACGGATCTGCACGATCTTCTCGGTCGTCTCGTGCATGAGTTCAGGGCCGGTGAGTTGACTTTCCCCAACTTCCGCCCAACAGATAGGTGATCGGCACTTACGCCCATACAGTGCCTCAAATGGAGCAGCTTTGATCGATGTGTGATAGCTATTGTTGTAAGAAAACTCAACTAGCGGTAAGTGAGTTTCCCAACTGCTGCCGAAATCTATGACGCAGGCACATAACATGTCTTCTAGAGTCTGGATCGTACGCTCACTTTGGCCATCAGTTTGAGGGTGATACGCGGTGCTCATATCCAACCGCGTCCCCAGTGCTCGTTGTAAAGACTGCCAGAAGTGTGAAGTGAATCGAGCGTCACGATCAGAGATAATGGAAATAGGCACACCATGCCGAGAGACTATTTCCCTTAGGTAGATACGAGTTAACTTTTCCATACGATCAGTCTCCCGGATTGCCAGGAAGTGTGCGGATTTCGTCAAGCGATCCACAATCACCCAAATGGTATCGCACCCGCTGGGAGTTCTCGGTAGTTTTGTGATGAAATCCATTGATATCTGCTTCCACTTCCATACTGGGATTTCCGGCTGTTGAAGTAGTCCGGAGGGTCGTTGATACTCCACCTTAACTTTAGAACAGGTCAAACATCTGCTCACATAGGTAGCGATATCGGCTTTCATGTTTGGCCACCAGTAGAGAACCTTCAGGTCGTGGTACATCTTGTCTGAACCTGGATGGATAGAATATCGTGACTTGTGAGCTTCATCCATTACCAGCTCTCGTAGGTCTCCATAGAAAGGAACCCATATTCATTCCATGAAGTAGCAGATTCCGTCAGATTTGGTTTCTAGTTGCTTCTCCATGCCTCGTAGCGATTCTGCTCTCAAGTTCTCTTCTTTTAACGCCTCAAGTTGAGCATTGCGGATCTGATCGGGTAAACCGGTTTGGATGGTAAGTTGCAATGCTCGAACTCGTCTTGGCTTGAGTGTTTCCTTCCGACTTAGGGCGTCTGCTACTACATTGGCCTTGCCCGGATGATACTTGATCGTACAGTCATAGTCGTTTAACAACTCGACCCAACGACGTTGCCTCATATTTAGCTCCTTCTGTTCAAAGATGTGCTGGAGACTCTTGTGATCGGTGTAAATGGTGCACTTGGTACCGTACAAGTAGTGTCTCCATATCTTGAGTGCAAACACGACTGCTCCAAGCTCTAGGTCGTGTGTCGTGTAGTTTTTCTCATGTATCTTCAGTTGTCGTGATGCATAGGCAATCACCTTGTTGCGTTGCATTAGCACGCAACCGAGGCCTTGTATAGAAGCATCACAGTAAACTACAAAATCATCTGTTCCCTCAGGCAGGGATAGAATCGGTGCTGTACAGAGCTTCTGCTTCCGGACCTGGAATGCAGATTCTTGTTTATCACCCTAATCGTACGTGGTGCCTTTATGAGTTAACGCGGTGAGTGGTTGAGCAATCTTCGAGAACCCTTCGATGAACCGTCGATAATAGCCAGCCAACCCGAGAAACTATCGTTCCTCCGTCGGAGTCTTAGGCGTAGCCCAGTTCTTGATAGCTGCTATCTTTGCCGGGTCAACGTGTATCCCATTCTCATTGACCACATGGCCCAAGAAATGGACCTCTCGTATCCAGAAGTCGCACTTTGAAAATTTTGCATACAACTGTTCTCGTCTCAACAGCTCCAGAATCAGTCTAAGGAGTTCTTCGTGTTCTTCCTTATTCCTTGGGTAAATAAGGATGTCATCGATGAAGACAATGACGAACTTGTGTAGGTAGGGTTTGCACACTCGGTTCATTAAGTCCATGAAAACCGCTGGTGCATTGGTCAACCCGAACGGCATAACCAAGAACTCGTAGTGGCCATACCTCGTCCTGAAAGCAGTCTTTGAAATGTCTTCTTCTCGTATCCTTAGTTGATGATAACCCGATCTCAGGTCTATCTTGGAATAGAAACTCGACCCTTGTAGTTGATCGAACAGATCATCAATGCGCGGGAGAGGGTAGCGATCCTTAATTGTCGCCTTGTTCAATTCTCTGTAATCGATACACATGCGAAAAGTTCCGTCCTTCTTCTTGACAAACAGAACTGGGGCTCCCCACGGTGATGAGCTAGGTCTGATAAAACCTTTAACCAATAGTTCCTGCAATTGCGTAGACAGCTCTTGCAGTTCCCTTGGAGCTAATCTGTACGGTGCCCTCGCGATAGGGGCGGCTCCCGGAACCAAATCAATTTGGAACTCGACTTGGCGATGCGGTGGAAGACCGGGTAGGTCTTCAGGGAAAACCTCAGGATAATCACGTACAACAAGGATGTCTTCAATTTTCTTTTCCTCGGTTTCTTTTTCAGTGACCATGGCTAGGAAAGCGGTATGACCCTTATGCAAACACTTCTGAGCTTTCATGTAGGAGATGATTCCAGAGACCATGCCACTCCTTTCGCCCTGAACTGATAGAATTTCACCACTAGAAAGTGGTATGCGAACGATTTTCTCCCCACAGATGATCTCAGCTTGATTCTTAGATAGCCAGTCACTACCCACAACTACGTCGAAACTACCAAGTGTGACAGGCATCAGATCTATATCTATCTCATGACCACATAATCCTAGTCTGCACCCCTTGACGATATGAGTTGCCTCAATGAGTTTTCCGTCGGCTAATTCTACAACATAACTAGGTTCCACGACAGCTAAGGTTACATCTAAGAACTTAATGAATTTGTTGGAAACAAAGCTCCTATTAGCTCCAGTATCAAATAGTATAGAAGCAAAACAACCATTCAGGGGAAACGTACCAGTAACTACATTATGGTCATCTCTTGCCTCGCCGGAACCGATCACGAATGCACGACCCTTAGCATTGCCCCCATTATTACCCTTGTTTCCGCCCTTCAGCTGTGGGCAATCCTTCCTGTAGTGACCCTCCTTACCACACTCGTAGCAGCCTCTAGTCACTCCGCCCTGGCGTTGTTGTTGGGGTTGTTGTTGTTGAGTCATTAGTTCACCCCTGCAGTCTTTGGCTGCGTGACCCATCTTTCCACCTCTCTGACAACGGAGTCGATCACACGGGCCATGATGATGGAAGTTGCACCAGTTACACCTAGGGTTCTTGCCTGCATAGCTGCTCGATCCCTGACCATAATTGTTGTTGTTGCTGTTCTAGTTATTGTTGGTGAAGTTTCTTGATGGGTCAAACTTTTTGGTCGGTTGTTGCTGGGGGTTGTTGAAGCTTGAAGACTTCATATTGTTACCTTCCCATTTTCTTTTATGATCAGACGAACCAGATGCAGCGCCACGTTTAGGCAAGGTGCCCTATGCCACTGCCTGGTCAGTGAGTTTGTGAGCCAGTCGGATGGCCTACTGAATGGTGACAGGATCAGCAGCCATCACACTAGCCTGGATCTGAGGAGCTAGACCATCAATGTATTTTTCAATCCGCTTGTAGGCCGGAGTCACCATCTGAGGACATAATGCAGCCAACTCGTGCGAACGAGTCGTGTACTCCTCAATGTCAGAACCAATCATCTTTAAATTCCAAAATTCTGCTTCCAGTTTCTGGACTTCGCTCCTGGGGCAGTACTCTTCTTTCATCAGAATCTTGAAGTCATCCCATGGAATACAATTAGCAGCACCAAGCCCTAAGGTTTGGACTTGTGAGTTCCACCACGTCAGGGCTGGTCCTTCCAGTGTGCCGGAGGCGTACTTGACGCGATTTCCATCAGGACAGTTGCACATGGCAAATACTGACTCGAGTTTCTCCAGCCAGCGAAGCAGTGTGACAGCACCCTCAGAGCCACTGAAAGAATGAGGCTTGCAATCCATAAACATCTTGAAGGTACAGACTGTTGGACCTCCTTGATTCGGATTCTGGTCGTTCTGGTCCTGATTGCGGGCCTGCTCATAAGCTGCAAGCGCATTAGTCACGCGCTCATTGATGATAGCATTCAGCTCGGCTTGAGTCAGGGTGATATTTCCTCGCCCACCCGGGCGTCCCGCTCTTCTTCCAGACATGACTTCTTCAATTTACAACACATATTAATCAATAAGCGGATAATAATTATTGACAATAATAAATGGTATCATGCTAGCAAGAATGAAGGGTTTGTTTGCATATCGATAGTGTGGCTTTGTGTTGATTTCGAGACCCCATGCCTCTAAGTATGGAATTGAGAATTTGTACCGACCGTATCCGTTATCACCCAATAGAGTTGCCAGAGTTCTCATGCATGACAAATTACAATTACGTGTGCACCCGTGATTCTAGTTTGTTTTGCATGGTCACACATGGTTCCTCCTATTCGAGATAACATACCTTGTCCAGTACCCAGTGTTATCAATGATAGAAGCATCAAATAACTAAGGTTGTAGTAAGGTTGTACGAGTGATTTGGTTAAGATAACAACGGGAATCAAGACAATTTGACCTTTTTTCCCTTCGAAGTTCTAGGTGTTTGGATGCCTAAGTCCGATTCTCTAATCGACTTGAATATCTTAGTTGTCCCTCATTTATTGCTCGGACTAGTGTAGAGGATAGGATATGTTGGGAATAGTAACAAGTGTGAGAGAGTTGGAAGAGTGATGTATTGTTCTTTTTTGTTTGTCATCGTTAAGCTTATCGCGTGTGTTAGAAAAGAGTTTCGTGTTCCAATCATGGAAATGTTTGATTCAATTTGTTGTTGCTTTCACTCCGCGAGTGAAGGATCAAGTGTAAGCGTTGGTTGTGAGCGAGCAGGATTCTCCGCCCCTCTGTCAGCTGGTAATGACACACATGTCATACCCATAGTGTTATGTTTGCTCAGCAGTGTAATGTCAGTACACTAGAAGGTTGTTTGCACAACAGTGTTAACCACGTAAAAGTGTCTGTGCAATACTAGTGTTGTGTCTAAGGCTATAGTCTAGATGCAATGCAATCCTAGTTCTCTATAACCTGTGGCTCTGATACCAATCTGTCACACCCTTAATTTCCACGAATGGGGTTTTACCGTTAGGCGTGTGACATACCAGGATCTCAGACACAGTCATATCGAACGACACTATATGAATTTTAAATAAATATTTGGCTTCATTCCATAGAACATAAACAAAGTTTACAATAGCGCGGAAGCGTGTACATAGTTTGTAAATTCCATTACAGTACGGTTACAATAGCCATGCTTAGACAAAATGTTCAATGCTGAAAATAAAACAGATGTATGCATGTCCTGAGTGTGTTTCCTGTAGCGTGCATCATAGGCTTATGCGTTCCTGTGACCTGAGAACACATGCTAAAATGTGTCAACATAAAGTTGGTGAGTTCACAGGTTTAATCAACAAGAAAGTGTGTTCGTAAGCATTTCCATAGTTTGCTTTTAATGGTTTAGTATATAGAGCATATCGTTAGGTAGCTAGCCTATGTTCTTGTTACTTAGCGTTTCGAACCGAAGCTGACTGTTTACGTCCTATATGTGTTTGTTGTATCCCCGTCATGTCTCATCAGACCATGACAATGTGTTAGGTCAATCAAGCACCCGTTTGACCTCCAATCAAGCTAGCGCGACTAGCCCGGGCGGGGTTTGTCAGACCCAGTAGTACTACTCAAAATTACCTCGCTAATCCCATTACTAACGGTTCGAGTGTGTCAGGACATGTTGTGTGTTTGCACTAACGTAACAAGCGATATCAATATTACTACAACCATTTATGTAAATATGTTAGCATGTTTTCTCCCCCAAAAGGAAAGAGATGTAAAATAGGGGCCGTGAAACTCACTAATGATGTAACAAGTATGTAGGATGTAAGTCTCCCAAGTGTTGTTTACGATGCGCTGTCAAACACCTATTGACAGTTACGTTAAGCGTTAATGTTGTGTTTAGCGTTAATAGACATGTTTAGTCGGGTTGGGTCGCATTGGTTCGGTCGTGGGTGACACACACACAAGTAGGCATACACGTATCAGACTTCATGTAGATTTCAAATGGGTTGTTGATATTTGTAAACAGTTAGGTTGTTTCAGGTTGAAAAGTATGTGCTTGTTGATATGCGTTGACTTTAATCTTTGTGGTCAGGAAATAACACTTTATTGATGTTAACTTAACATCACACGATAGACACTTCGCACACAAGAAGAATTCACTAACAATGACTCCAATCGCATACAAGGCTATTCGACTGGACACTTCATTCGCACGAAAGGGGCCTTCAATCGTATGAATCAACTTCCCTCGTACGATTGAACCCTCATTCATGCGACTCAGCATTCAGTCGTACCACACATCACCCATTCACCCGAATCAATAACCAATCGCACGAATGAACCTTCATTCGTGCGGTTGGACCTTCAGTCGGGTGATACCTAGTCGCACACATTCATTCGGTCGACTCAGTCGCACACATTCATTCGGTTGACATCAGTCGCACACATTCATTCGGTTGCCCAGTCGCACACACTCTCAATCGCATGCATTCGTTCACACGTCTCACCCCAGTCGCCCCGATCAATCGCGTGAAGGACCCAGTCGCATGACTCAGTCGCACGGTTGGCCCAGTCGTGGACTGCAGTAGGTCGCGACTGCTGGGCGGGTCGAACAGCCTTCGGCTGTTCCGTGCTCGGTTTTCTCACAATCTGGACTTCCAGAAACACTCTTCTAACATGTCTAAGTGAAATGCACACGCTGATTGACCTCACACGCACCCCCATGACCACATGCATTCGGGTTGAACCCGAACACCCGAACCCCATATTTGCAGCAGTGAAACGAGTAATAAAACGGATGAACAAGGTCGCCTACCTGCTGGGAACTTGATTTCTCAGCTGTTGCGTGGTTTAGCCGGCGAAAACGGGCTCAATCGGGGTGGTTTTGGTGCTAGGATGAAGACACGGAGGAGAAGAGAGCGTAAGAGAGAAAGAGAGAGCAGAATGTGGAGTGTTTGGCTGGTGGATGGGTATTTATACCCAGCCCCAATTTGGCAATTATCAGGTTTGGTCCCTGTACTTTGGTCCCGTGTTCCCGAATTCGTTCCGGTTGATAACGACGTGATTGGACGAGCTATATTAATTAAGAGGATTCCTTAGGTAATCTCGTTTATATGAATCCTCTACAAACACCCGCGTTAGTATTTTATCATAATTTGTTTAACGATGTCGGTGGCGGTGTTTGTATACGTTTCGAGTATTAGCGAGTACGGGTCAATGTTAACGACAACGGTTTGAATAATGTTAATCTGAAATTACGGGGTGTCACATAACCGTTTTTAGGGAACTTGTGATTTGAGGTGGGGATACCATATTTGTGGGATAAAGGTCATATAACCATTTATGTTGGAAAACTCACATGTGTGTGCAAGTAGGGTAACTTGAATTGCAAACCATTTTAAATGGATCACCTACAATGTGGTTTACAAAGGCGATGATGGGATAAACATGCCAACTATACATATGATGTTTTAAAGTCGATCCCATACCCTAGAAGTTGCAAATGGTTGCAATTGTCAAATCGTTGACTACCATGTTAATTTAAATAATGGGATAAAGGTCACCTAACCACTATTTTAATGAAACATTGGATTCTAGAATTTTAAAAATTGTGTTAGACACATAAAAGGGCCTTAATTATTAAAATAAGGATAATATCATAAATACTAAAATTGAACTTTGTTAAATTTTGTAGATGGCCACCAACAATAATGATAACAATGAAATCCCGTTCGCTCACTCATTATCACTAAGGACCATTCTCCAAAAGAAACGTCTAAACCATAACAACTTTATTGACTGGTTTCTAAACTTGAGAATTTTTCTCAAGCAAGAGAAACGATCATACGTTTTAGACGATCCGATTACCAAAATGAAGAGGATGAGGAGGCCTACAATAATTGGGTGAAATACACTGAGGACTCGGTCCAAGTGTCTTGCCTCATGTTGGAAAGAATGTTTCGGATCTCCAAAAGGAGTATGAATATCATGGAACATACGACATGATAACCCAGTTAAAGGAAACGTTCCAACAACAAGCAAGGGTAGAGCGCTTCGAAACGGTTCGAGTACTCCATGCATGTCGTATGGATGACACCCAATCTGTTTCATCTTATGTACTTAAGATGAAAAGCCACATCGACCGCCTTGAAAGGCCGAATTCTCCCGTCTCGAAAGAGTTGGCTACGGATTTGATCCTCAACTCTTTGTCAAAAAGGTTTGACAAATTTATCATGAATTATAACGTGAACGGGTGGGACAAGAACATAAGGGATCTTCACTATATGCTTAAAACTGTCGAGGCGGCCATGGGTAAAATGGTTTTACCCGTTCTCACCATCAATGAAGGTGGAAACAAAAAAAGGCCTCACCCCGCACCCAAGGCAAATGTTGCCAAGTGTAAGGGGCATATTAGGGGAAAGGGAAAGGGAGTGGTTAGAGCGACACCGCCAAAACCAGCAGAGATGAAGCAAAAGGTTGCTTCGAATGACCCATGCTTTAAGTGTGGGGAGATTGGATATTGGTCAAGAAATTGTCCAGTCCATCTCAAAGAGTTGCAAGCTAAGAGGGATGTTGGGCAAACCTCAGGTACTACTTACATGATTCTTATTGATCTAAATTTAATATCCTCTAACACATGGGTATTGATTACCGGATGTGGAACTCACATTTACAACTTATTGCAGGGGTTCAAAGGAAGTAAGGACTTTAAGAAAGGGGATGTTAGCCTCTACATGGGGAATGGGGCAAAAGTTCAAGTTGAAGGCCGAGGGGACTACATCTTGAAGCTTCCAAATGGTTTGGAAGTAATTTTGAACAATATTTTGTATGCTCCTAGTTTAACTAGGAACACTATTTCTGTTTCCCAATTAAGACAATAGGGTTATGTTTTGACATTTATTGAAAATGAAATTCATGTTTCTTTTAATGGCATATTTTATTTTAAAGCTATTCCTATCAGTGGTATTTATGAATTGGTTCGTGAAAACACATTATATGATAGCTCATTATACCAGACCACCACTAAGAAACTCAAATTGGATTTGAGTGATACCTATCTTTGGCATTGCCGTCTTGGTCATATAAAAAAGAAGTGCATACAAACACTTCTAAAGAACGTTCTTTTAAAAGCAAATGAATATGATTCATTTGATGTATGTGAATCTTGTTTACAAGGTAAAATGACTAAGGCACCTTTTAGTGGCAAATCCGAAAGGGCACAAGATTTATTAGGCATCATACATTCGGATGTATGTGGTCCTTTTAAGCCAATGACTAGGTACCAAGATAGATACTTCATTACCTTTACCGACAACTATAGTCGATATGGTTATGTGTAC
This sequence comes from Flaveria linearis, assembly GCA_024085815.1. Taxonomy (NCBI): domain Eukaryota; kingdom Viridiplantae; phylum Streptophyta; class Magnoliopsida; order Asterales; family Asteraceae; genus Flaveria; species Flaveria linearis. The sequence goes on from CM044005.1 coordinate 64,693,362, forward strand.
TTGTTAAGACACAAAGATGAAGCTTTTGAAATGTTCAAAATCTTCTAAAATGAAGTAGAAAATCAACTCAACAGGAAAATAAAAATTCTTTGCACCGATAGAGTACCTAAGTGATGCTTTTCGAGATCATCTTGGAAGTTGTGGTATTGTCTCACAACTATCTCCACCTAGAACACCACAACATAATGGTGTATCCAAGCGGAGAAATCGAACTCTATTGGATATGGTTCGATCAATCATGGCTACAAGCTCACTACCTCTATCATTTTGGGGTATCGCTTTGCTCTCAGCGGGCCGTATTTTGAATATGGCCCCAACGAAGAAAGTGGAAAAGACACCTTTTGAAATATGGCATTGAAGGGTTCCATCTCTTTCATATTTAAATGTATGGGGTTGTGAGGGTTATGTTAAGACTCCCACCTCAAACAAGCTAGAAAGTCGTTCCACTAAGGTATCTTCATTGAATATCCTAGAGATTCTATGGGATGTTATTTCTATGATCCATTGGAACAAAAGTAGTTTGTTTCCAAGAAGGCTAAGTTCTTAGAAGCTAAGTTCCTTATGGAAGGAAGTAGCAGTAGAACTGTGGATCTTGAGGAGGATCAAGAACCACAAACCGATACACGATTGGTTGACACTAGCACTCAATATGAGGATGTTAAGAATGATCAAGTGGTTGATCAATAGACACAAAACGTTCGCAGATCTGGTAGAATTAGTATTCCACCTGAAAGATATGGATTTTTAATAGATGGATGCTATGTGGTAGATTCCGATGAACCAACCACCTATCATGATGCAATGTCCAATTTGGATTATGACAAATGGCTTGATGCCATGAACATTGAGATGCAATCCATGTATGACAACCAAGTGTGGGACTTGGTTGAACCACCTCTTAACTCCAAGATAGTTGGAAGTAAGTGGGTTTTCAAGATGAAAATCGACATGCATGGAAACTTGGATACTTATAAAGCTAGACTTGTATCAAAAGGTTTCACTCAAACTCAAGGGGTTGATTATGATGAGACCTTCTCACCGGTTGCAATGCTAAAGCCTATTAGGATATTATTTGCCATAGCTGCCTATTTTGATTATGAGATTTAGCAAATGGATGTCAAAACCGCTTTTCTAAATGGATATCTTGAGGAAGATGTCTATATGGTTCAGCCTGAAGGTCTTGTCGATCAAAAACATCCTAACAAAGTATGCAAGTTAAAAAAATCAATCTATGGAATGAAGCAAGCATCAAGAAGTTAGGATCACCGTTTTGATGAAGAGATAATCTAGTTTGGATTCATCAAAAAAGCTGATGAAGCTTGTGTATATGACATCCTACTATTTGGAAATGACATTCCAACCATGGAAGGTGTAAAAGCCTGGCTTGGAAACTGTTTCTCCATTAAGGATCTTGGTGAAGCCGCCTATAATTTAGGAATAAAGATCTATAGGGATAGATCAAGGCGTTTGATAGGTTTAAATCAAAGTGCATACATTGACAAGATCTTGAAAAGGTAGAAGATGGAAAATTCTAAGAAAGGTACCGTACCTATTCAAAGAGGAACAATATTGAGTAAGACTCAATATCCAAGCTCAAAGTATGAGCAAGAAAAACGAAGGGAATCCCGTATGCGTCTGCTATAGGATCCATCATGTATGCAATGATATGAACTAGACCGGACGTGTATGTGCTTTGAGCATGACAAGCCGATACCAACAAAATCCTGGAAGCAGTCATTGGATGGCTGTTAAGAACATACTTAAGTACCTAAGGAGGACTAAAGATATGTTCCTAATCTATGGATCTGGTGAGGAGGAACTCGTTTTAAAGGGTTACACGGATACGAGTTTCCAAACTGATCGGGATGATTCATGATCACAATCGGGGTACATTTTCATCTTGAATGGAGGAGCAATCTCTTGGAAGAGCTCTAAGCAAGATGTGGTGGCATTATCAACTACAGAGTAAGAATACATCACCGCTTCGTTAGCAGCTCAGGAAGCTGCATGGTTAAAGAAGTTCATTGCCGATCTTAGGGTGGTCCCTTCCATTCAGGACCCCCTAGAAATCTTTAGTGATAACGAGTGTGCGATTGCTCAAATCAAGGAACCCCGTGCACATCAAAAGACTAGGCACATTGAATGAAGATTCAACTACATAAGGGATGAAGTTGAAATGGGAAAAATATGTATTCTCAAAGTTCACACGGATCAAAACATTGTGGATCCACTCATGAAGCTTCTTGAAAAGGCAAAGCATGAAAGTCATACTTGTGCCATGGGACTTCAATATTCTAGTGACTGGATATGATCTTTAATTTCAGTATTGAGATATTGTAATCCTTTATTACTTGAATGAATTATTTAGTTATAATGATTCATCTAATATTCCTGTTTTGCGTGTTTAAAATCCATGAGTAAATTATTTACTCAGAACGTCCGTAGTTGTTCATACTTGTGGGAACAAGTATGAAGGTAAACTTATTATGAACTTGGATTGGTAGATATTCATATGGATGAATATAGAGCAAAAGGTTGCTGCCAAAGTTCATAGATATTTGTGGAATGCAAATATTGGACTGACCTGCATCTCAAGCATTATTACATGGAATCTTCTTGATTGATCATAACTAATTTTGAGTAAAGGCGAACATCATTTGGTATCCTCTGACCAGAGATACATATTGGGTCTTGATATTTACCAAATATTATACTTTGACTTAGTTCTTCGCTATTCTGAAACATGGCAGTACATAAGTCTGAGTTCAGGTATGATATAAGGTAATTGTGAGAGACGTATGTAATCGAGATGGAATTTGTCCCTCATATTCATTGAGAGTAAGATGTCTAAGGCCTGATAAAGTTAAATCAATGGAGAATGATCACTCTGTATCTCTGGGATTTAACATGACATCTGTGACAAAAGGATAGATGATTGATTCACCTAAAACATTTTGAGTATGGTACTTGAAGAGGATGATGCTATTGAATGGCACTTAGTCATACGTATTAAGGGTAGTAAACTGTTGTTAGGCGGTATTTACTGCTTGCATCAATCTTCTATGAATCTTGTGCAAGTGGGAGATTGTTGGATCTTATATGCCCAAGACACATACAAGATTGATGTGGTTAGTACGTTATGATCCAAGTCGGGTCATACCCAATAACAAGCTATACAAACACCAATAAATATTTATTTGTTGATGAGATCATACAAATAAATATTGACACCTTTTTAGAAAATCGGTTTTTTTAAAACATTGCTTTTGTAAAAGAACAACGTTATGTGGATAATTTGTTCATGAGAGATTTATTTGTTTCATTATTTAAGTTGGTTAAATAATAATAAATAAAAGTGTGTTAATGTTATAAAAGTAAAATAGATTTTAATTTTATAAACTAAGGGATTGAAAGAGTGCATTTTTTTATAAAATAACAAAATGGGGGGAAACCCATTTTGAATGGTAATTTCGGCCGCCCCTTAGGGCATTGGGAACCATTTTATGTCTTGTTTTTTGCAAGACTTCACTCCTCTTGCACTCTTCCATCATTTTTCACACCTTCTCTCACACACACTCAAGCAAGAAACTCTCTCAAACAAGCTAGAAATTTTTGGATTCAAGGCTTCAAAAGGCTGAAATTTTCGGATCTATCGAAGTGATTTGGAAGAGAGTTGTGGTGTTGTGCATCCTAACAATCTTGGTGTCTGGAAGGGCTTGTGGGTATACAAGCTTGAGGTCTTCTCTTTTGGAGGCTACACATTCAAGAACATCATCTTCTTCATCACATCCATCTATAACATTTTGTGCAAGAAAGGTTGTTTCTTTGAAACCGCCTATTGTTGATTTTATGGTTTGATAGCATACTATTTCACATATATTTTGATCCATGTTCTTGGGTTTTGTTTATGGTTTAAAATGGTTTATATTTCAGATTCTTAACCATATACTTAAACCTTTTATCCACTGCGTTTTTATAGTTTAAATGGTTAAACTAGCTTTGATTTACATGTTACAAAACCCAACAGTCTGTTATAAACATTGCTGCAGAATTGTCAATGTGTATGGGTGTTTTAAGAAAATTAAAGCCATAGTCAAGAATTTGGTTTTGTATCCATAACACCTGAGAACAGCATGCAGAAGCAGCTATGTATTCTTCTTCAGCTGTTGACACAGAGACATTTGTCTGTTTCTTGCACTACCAGGAGATCAATCTTGATCCAAGAAACTGACATCCTCCAGTAGTGGATTTTCTGTTGTTATTGCATCCACCATGAAGTTTTCAAGTGATATTAGCTTGTTAGGCCTTTAAGTCCCTATTTTTGTGCTGATTTTTACTTAGGTTTGAGTATTTTGGTTATTGGTTTGTCATTTGTGTAGTTTGGTAGGCCATTGCTTTCCATGTTCTTTTAATCCTGACCGTGTTAATTGTGCAGTTGTGATTGCTGCGGCGGTTAGATGAGGTTGCTCCGGTTTTCCTCTCCACGTTCCATCGTAATCGGAGGTGTTGATGTACAACACGACGTTTCATCTCAAATCCTCTATTCAATTATCACAAAAATTCTTAATGGTACCGGAAGTTTTTCTCTCCCTTGATTTTGATTTATAATGCATTTAGGGCTTCTATGATTTTGTTCAAAAGTCTACCTTGGTGCAAGAAATCTATTTATCTTGTGTAGCCCCTAATTATGGTCGGATGTGTTAGGGGAGATGAATGGTGTGGAACTAATTGCCATAGTAGTTCATCTTCAATGCTTTGTTCGACAAGTACTCTAATATACGCATCATGAATGAAAATCACCTTAAATGGTTTGTTGTTGATCCTTATAATTGTAGATTATTCTATAGAATCATGTTATTTTTGTGTTTTCAGGCAATTTATAAGGAATTCTTTGTCTATTTTGTCGGCATAGATAAATTTCAACAATGACCTGGTGTCTAATGTTATTTCTTTATCAATTAAGGTTCCTGGTAAGAGTATTAATCATCTTTATTACTCCCTCATCTTTGATATTAATGGTCGCGTGTGGGTTTGGATTAGTTCATATGGAGATTTGATTTTTGTGTGACATTACAATTTGTGAATCCATATAAGATGCTCTCAATTACATCAAGAATCATCTATTATCATCAAAATTAGGTGTGGAGGAAATAAAAGTATCATCTGTATAATAAGACCAGGAGATGGATTTTTATGATTTATGTAAATTGAATCTATCTTTATATGTCCAGATTATTGTTTATAATTCTTACTACAATTATTGATTAATCACTGTGTTGGGGATAGGTTTTAGATGGAGATTTCCATAACATGAAACCATGGGGTCTTGGTAATGTAGTTGAAATTATCTTTAATATGTGAAATGGAGTGGTATGTCTTCCTTATAATGTGTGAAATAATTTTGTTTATGGGTCAATTGGAGGGAATAGAGACATATTATATACTTATTTTATAATAAACATATAGAAAACCCGCTAACTGTTCGATGAAATGTTCCAATGAAGTTAAAATAGAAGAAGTGATTGAAAAGTGTGATGCTAACTTGTGTTTGATGTAAATGTATATATATGGATGTATAATAACGATCATACATGGTGTATTGTTGGTTTATATGAAGGATTATGCTAAACTAGTCTTACACTATACAATCTAAAATTTTTATGTCATCACAAGGTTAGAAAACATATATATTTAGTATAGGCAGTTCTCAATTGCCTTTGATACCTTGTGAGTGGACAATGCTTTGTATACCATGTTTACATTAGTATTATCAATACGCATTAATAAAAATTATACTTTAATGAGCACAAGTTGTAAGTTATGTATGTGATGGCAGATCTTCACTATCTTTAGTAAGTTCACTTGGACATTGGTTTAGGGAGCCTAGTAGGCATTGTTCTTACTAATGTATGGATTATTTAATGGTTTTAACTCTTTTTTCCTCTGATGTCATGTTAAATTATTGTATTAAACTATTGATTACATGTTTATTAACCTGTTTAATTATATAGCTTCAGTACATTGAAACATCCAACTAACGGATTGATCATATCTTATAGGAACCAGTTGGTGGTTTATTATGTGCAGATTTAGATATTGATAACAAACCATCAACAGCTCGCTTGAACAATTAACCATAGGTGTTGAGTAAGTTAGCATTTGTTTGTTTTTCTTAAATTCCCACCCGGTTTGTCATGAAGTTAGTATATATGAGATTGTAAACCTATTTGTTTTATTTTATCATAGTGTAATACCCTCATATATATGCTAACTGTGGTTGTGTTTGGGTGCTAGTGTTGTAATCAAGGGGACAGAGTCAAGTCTACTGTAGGAACATGTTGAAGCTCAATTTAAGAAGCTTTTACAAATTGAACAAAAGCTATAGGCTGGCGGATGAAAACGTAAGTTACAATTTGTATAAATTTACATGTTATAGTTTCTTATTTCTTTAGCTTTTCATGAATGATCATTCATATTCAACATATGTATCGGCGTGCCTATATTACGTTTTGTACGGTGCACGTTGAAGGGCTAATAATGGATAGTGCTACAACCAAAGAGGAGATCACAAATTGGAAAGTCACAACACATTAGAAGCTACTACTGTCAAAGCAAAAGAACAATATTGTGTAACACATGTATGTTCACGTTGATTTTCTGTTGTGTTCATGGGTATTCTTGTGATTATGAAATATATAATATTGATTATATACTCAATAATATATGCTATTCATGTTCGGTGATAAAAACTTGATTATTTAGTGTGAATGTTAGGTTAGGTAATGGGTCACATGGGTAAGCTTGGTACAGATCAAGTTGTCCTGTGTTGATTTAAATTTCTCCCCAAATTAACCACTTTTAAAAGTATTTTGTTGCCTTGTAGTTGATATAAACTAGTCAAGTAAATTACAAGTGTTTTACATTAAGGGGTTTTTGGGTCAAAACTGACAACTTTAATTTGATGAAATTGGTTGTCTTAGGTTGGAGAAGGTAAAGAAGAATACACTGATGATGATTTGGATGAAGTTCGTGAAGATTGGGCGCGCTATGTATCGAATTTCATTTATATGTAGGACTGAAATGATAGTATTGTTGGACTTGTGTTAGTATTGTTGGACTTGTAATTGGTACTAATTGAATTTGGATGTGTTTTATGCTTTGTAGTTGTTAATTAACAACTTTTGTAAACTTTGTTGGTATTTAATGGATTTCGCTTTTAATGTTATTCGAAACTTTTTTTAAAAAAACAACAGGTAAATTTATTAAAATAAAAAAAATTAAAAATGCAGCTAATTTTATGACGTGCATTGCGCGTCATCTATTGCACGTCATAAAAATTTCATAGATGACACGCGGATGCGCGTCATCTAGTCATTTATGACTACCCCTTCCTTGACGCGCATTGCGCGTCATCTTTTACACGTCATAAAATGCGCCTCATCTTTTGCGCGTCGTAAACAGATGACGCGTGGATGCGCGTCATCTATCATTTATGACTACCCCTTCCTTGACACGCATTTGCGCGTCATCTGACCCCCAAGATGACGCACAATGCGCGTCATCTTTTGCGATTTTTCTAGTAGTGCCAAAGGCTACATTGCCTCCATCTTTGCTCTTAAAATCCCAAAGGAGGGAACAATTTCCTGTCATATGTCGGGAGCGTCCACTGTCAACATACTAGATGTTGTCAGGCCTTCTTTGGTGTCCCTAAGGAAACACAAGAAATCAATTAGATGGTGCAACCCAAGCCATGATGGTCTTGGGTTTTCCGTCTTTTCCCACGATGCAAATTTCTTCTAAGATTGCATTTTCTAGTGGCTTAAGAATTCTAGGTACACTAGATTTCCTTTGATTGATTTCAGCTTCGTCAGGAGAAGTACTTTGAGCTCTTCTCCTACTAGAGCCAATGTCTGATGTTTGTCTGGTTTGAGACTTATGTCTCCTTGGTGTTTGTGTAAAGGTGTCATAAAATGTTTTGTCATTGTTTAGAACACTCTTTTGATGAGGAGTTTGTCTTGGTACTCCTACCTTTTTCCTTTTAGTACGAAGTGTTTGTTTCTCACTAGTTTTTACAACTTGAGACTGCGTGTTTTGCTTTTTTGTTTTTCTTATTGAAAAAAAAGTATCAGTACTATGATTGTACCTTTTACAGATACAACAATAGTTATGAAAATGGCAACTTTCAGTACTATGATTATTCATGTGACAGTATTTGCAATATTTACCATATTTGCACTTTTTAGTGATGTGAGTGTATTGATCACACCATTCACAATGTGGTAAATCAGAATTGTCTTGTTTGTTTGCAACTTTTGATTTTAAGTTTGATTTGAGAGGAATATTAAAAGTCACGGTTGATTGTGTTTGAAGAAAAGGAGATTTTCCTTTTCCTTTGTTAGTTTGTTTAAGAAAAGCAGTGGAAGATTCAATATTCTTTCCACGAGAGCATATGTCAAATCCTTGAGTCTGCTTTGTTTGTTTTGTTGGAACTTCAACCACACTTGAAACTTTGTGAGTTTTAGTAATTGGTTGAATGGACTCATCATCCAATAAGTCAATATCATCTTCATCATAAGGCTGTTCGTCAAATTCATTGTTTTCTCCTTGATAAATATCTGTTGAGTTGGTGTGTGGTAAAGAATGACTTTTAACAAACTTTATCAAAGGTGTTCTATCATTTAAAGATGACTTTGATGATGTTGATGATGATGGTTTTGAATCATCTGTTCTGTCATGTGTGTCAAGTGACTCACCCTGTTTGTTTGTCATTGAATTAGGTAAAGGAATATAATTATCATTATATGGTGGATTAACTTTGTTATATCCCAAACCTGAAGGGTCTTTAAAAGCCCTTTGTTAAGCAAGAAGTTCTTCAAATTTCTTGTTGCTTACCTGGAACTTCTGAAGTTTCACTTTAGCTTCAGCTTGGACTATTTTATATTCAGTCAAGGATACAAAGAGCTGCTCAACTTGTACTGCAAGTGTTAACTTTTCAGACATCAATTTGTCCAAATCATTTTGTAATGAAAGTATTTTGATGCCATATTGTTTTTGTTCTTATTTAAGACTTTCATTTAAAATGTTTGTTTCAATTATATTCTTTGAAAGTTTGTCTGCGTGTTCTCTGTATCTATTGACTTCATCTATGCAAGCTTGAGTGCATAGGTTCTCCTTTACCTCTTTCGGGATTTTTGAAATTTTACCTTCAATATCTGCCATGAGGGCATGATCTGGAGATCGAATTTTAGCTTCATACATACTCCAGTCACATTTACCATCATTCTTAATGATCATCGCAGATGATTTGGATTGTTGACTTGGACTGTATTGTGTGATTTGTGGTGGAGTTGGTGCAGCAGGGATACTGATTGGTGGTGGGATCTATCTCTTTGTTTGATAGCTACTTGAAGCTTGTGTTTGGTTGTTGTGTTTGTCAACTCTAGGTTATTGGCATTCTCTTGAAAAATGGCCATAAAGTTGACAATTGTAGCATCTCACCTTGGTTTTGTCAAAGCCAATATTGGTTTTCTTATCCATGCTTAACCCTCTATTCCTCTGTAGAAATCTCTTTGATCTATATGCAATCATAGCCATAGACCATTGTAGATCCATCTCTTCGACCATATCTGGAGGTAGTTCATCCAAGTCTTGTTGAATGATTTGAGATAGTGTGAGGTTGGAACCAAGATAAACCTCAAAACTTGTTAAAAAGGCTGCGTAAGCTGCCTTTTGCTCTTCACTTTGAAGAATGATAGTGAGAGCATCCATTGGTTTATCAAACTTGTGTATGTTTTGTGGCCTTGTCTGTTGTTGTTTGCTTGAACTTGAAGCATTATCATGTTGATTATGTTTGCTTTGAGGAGTTGTTTCATGAGAAGCATGAACTCCAGTCTTCGTAGACATTTGTTTGTTGTTGGATGACTTTGATGCAGAAAAGAATGATGTCTCACTTGTATCTAGGAATTCTTCATCTTCATCTTCAATAGTACTTGTTACAAAAGAATTATCTGTGTGTTGCAGTTCTTTGAACTTGTATGCTTCCACATGTCTGATTGTGTTGTTGTTTCTGGATTTTTCATCTAGTTCTAGTGCCTCTACTTTAGCTACTAGAGAATCCAATGACAGTGCTCCCAGATCCAATGTTGCTTTCATTAGAGACACTGACTGAGTCCAACTCTCAGGCAGGGTATGCAACATCTTTTTGTTGATTTCAACAGATTCGTATTTGAGACCAAAACAATCATCTCATTTACTAGAGGTACAAATCTGTGAAGTTGATGGGGAATAGATTCTCCCTGAACATGATGGAAAGTTTCATATTGGGTCCTCAATTTTTCTTTCTTGATTTCCCTAATTTCATCACTTCCTTCACACATTGTGTGAAGAACTTTCCATAGTTCATTGGCTGTTTTGAAATTCTCAACCCGTGTTAAGATTTCAAAGGACAATGTCATTGCCAAATTACTGTATGCTTTCATGTCTGTTTTCACCTTCTTCAGTTCATCACCAGCTACATTCTTTAAACTAACTGGTTTTTGTGTGTTGTAGTCTGGACCCAAGTTCACAGGAATATATGGTCCTTCTGTTATGGAGGTCCACAAGTATGGGTCTTGAAAGATGATCCAATTTCTAAACATTATTTTCCATTGTTTGAAATCAGCCTTGTGTTGGTACACATGTCCCTAGTTCTAGTCTAGTGAGCTTTAATGTAATAGACTTTCATCTTGTAACACATATGTAATGTTTTATCAATAAAATGAAAAACTCTTCTATGAATGTTTATTGGTTGTTTAATGTTACATCTATTAATATTATTTATTGTTACACGCATATATGAACATGTTATATACGTTTACAATTGTTAGACATAGTTCTGAATCATTAAAGGTTCAAGAATGTGTTTAACTAAGTATTTTGATTCAGTCGCACGACTGGACCATTCGAATGGGCCAATCGCACGACCGAACCAGGTGATTGAGTCAATCACACGATTGAGTCATAAGACTGACTCAGTCATACGAATGAATCAATCATATGACTCAGTCGTACAACTGAGCCAATCGCTTGGCTCAGTCATACGAATGAAAGCTGTAACCTATAAATACCACTTAATTCGTGGAAAAATAAAACACATCGATAATTGACAACCCTAGTCATCCCAGTTCGCACAGAGCGTCCCTTTCAAGTTCATATAACATTTTAGATCATTCCTATTTCATTCTTAACGTATTCTAATTGTTAGGTTTGATCCGATTAACGTTCTCCCTGATTGGATCGCCAATCAAATAGAATTCCGTGCTATTTGATTCGGTTTCACATAGAATCAGTTAGTACTCCGTCCGTACACGGTCCTAACAAGTGGTATCAGAGCCTTGGCTCTTGATTCTTCGTGGATTCAATCGTTTTTGTGAAAAAGTCAACGTTTTTAGTCTAAAGATCCGTTCTTTCTAGTCAAAATCCAGTTTTTTACGTGTGCATGCTTTGAAAATTGAGTCTTTTTCGTGTTCCAGCCGTCTAGGGTATTCAAAATCGTGTTTTAGGTCGAATTGTGTGAAAAAGGTTGAAAAATTTCGAAGTCAGCAGTCTCAGTCGCACGATTGACTCAATCACATGACTGAACTCCAGTCGCCAAGTTCAATCGCATGATTGGACAAATCGCTCGTTCAGTCGCACGATTGTCCCAATCGTTCTGCTCATTCGCACAACTGCCCTAATCGCCTGCCAAGTCGTACGACTCAGCTCAATGGCACATTGATTGTCTCAGTCATCCTTCAGTCGCCCATTTCAGTCGCATACACAGTTTGGTTTTTCAAGTTTAAGACTACTTTATTATGGACTCAGAGAACTTTGCATTCTCAGCAAGGAAGGACTCCAGGATCCAGAACCTTTTGCTATTGGAAAATGAGATCGGTAACCATAATAAACCACCTAAGCTATTGTCTCTTGATGAATTTTCTTAATGGAAACAAAGGTTTGAGATTCATCTTAATGGAGTGGATACAAATCTCTGGAATGCTATTGAAACTGGCTACAATATGCCAGTTGGTGTTGATGGTATACCCCTTACTTTGAGTGGATTAAGTGATGCATAAAAGCTTGCTTATAATGCAGGGAAGAAAGCCTATGCTATGTTGACCCAGTCAATTCCCAAAGACATTTTTCATCAATATTCAGAACATAAGCAGAGCAAAAAGTTATGGGAGGCTCTTGAGAAGAAATATGAAGGTAATTCAACACTAATGTCACTGAAGGCTAAAGCGTTGAAGAAACAATTTGATAATTTCTCTTCTATTGGGAATGAAAGCTTGGATGATATCATAGATCGCTTCTACCATTTGATGAGTGAACTCCACACTCATGGTGTTACAACGTCTAAGGAAGAAAAAGTGTCATGTTTAGCTGATGGGCTACCAGAGAAGTGGGATTCATTCATTTCCACTCTAAGATATAACTCAGTGCTGGAGACTTTGGATATCAATGATTTCATCCTGACACTAAGAGAAGAAGAGGTGAGACACAAGTACAAGACAAAGAAGGGAGCATACACTCAGGATCCATCTCTCTACAACGTTATTCCTACTCCAACTACAAAATCTACTAGTGCCACTCTGCAGACTGCATTTGTATCTAATGCATCATCTGTAACTGGTCAAAGCTCATCGTCTGGTGGTGAGTCACATGTTTCATCAGGGGTTCAACAAAGTCCTACAGTTGCTCAATCGACGAAGTTAGTTACAGAAAATCTGGGCAAAGTAACCGTGGAAGTGGCTAAGGAGCACATGGACCTACTTGCTGCTGTGGTTCATTCTTATGATGGTTTGGTTACAGGAAAGATTGGGAACTGCCACTTGGCTGATGAAGACTATGAGCAGGTGGATGAAAATGAACTGGAAAGAATGGACATAATGTGGGCTCTCGCAAGTGCTGTGCGACGAGAAAAGAAGTTTGTGAAGAAGACGGGACAGAATCTGGTGGCTACCAAAGAAGTTTGTGAAGAAGACTATGAGCAGGTGGATGAAAATAAACTAAAGTCACCTGTTTCAACTGTGGTGAAAAACGCCACTTTAAGCGGGAATGTGTCAAACCGAAGAAGACTGGCAATGGGAACCCGTTCTCGTCCTTCAACAAACAGGATAAAAAGAAAAAGACAACTTCAACAAGCAGTGATTCAAAGGCAATGGTTGCTCAAGGTGATGAAGGACAGGACTGGTCCTTCCGATTCTTAACTGATGGTGAAGCCAACATTGCATCTGTTTAAGAGCTGAATGAAGACTCAGCGAGTGAGCGGGAGAACTCACTTGAGCTTGACACTGCTGATATGGATGAGACCGTAGTTGCTGTTAATCAACTTGTTGAAAATGAACTGAATGCAGAATCTGAAGCACAACCGGAACCTCAAAATGCATTCATGTCTGGAACGTCAACATCTGCACAGGTAGAATCAAAGGATGATCTGTTTATTAAATATTAATGTGTTGATCGTAATAAATTCAGGGAAAGCATTGATCTGAAATTTGCTAGGTTATTAGATCATAATCATAACCTAGTAAATGACTTAAAATTGTGCACTGAGGCAAATCGAGTGTTAAAACAAAACGGGAGCAGCTATAAGGAGAAAATTGAAGAGTTAAAGAAACAACTAAAAGAAACTAAGGTTGTCGCGTTTAACCAAGAAAACGATATAAAGTTTTATTTAAAGACAATTAAGGAAACTAAAAAGGACAGAACTGTTTTGCAAGTTGAAAATGAGTCTTTACAGCAAAAAATCCACAGTCTAGCTAGTTCTTCTCATATTTTGAAAAACTTGGTTAGGGAACGCAACAACGGGGAAGGTTTGGGTTATAAGGTAGTGCCTCCACCACATGAGATCCTTTTGAACACCAAACAACATCCTATTAATAATAATCCAATAAAGGACCAAGTGGTGACTACTCCTCTGGTCAGCGATCTGGACATAGCAGTTAAACCTGCTCCTCCGGTTGCTGATCAGACAACATCAATATCAGGCACAACTGGTAAAACCATCACTAAAAACCGGGTGGAAGAGAATGTTCAAGCATCTCTTGGGTTGGGTCCAAAATCTGCTACCACACAACCTAAGATTTCCGAAACCACTCAAACTAAACCGGTTAAGCAAGATAACAATCATCTTCAAAGATGAAACCCCCATAACGTTAAACAAGTAAAATTTGTCAAGGAAGGTGAAAATCAAAGGAGTGAGACCAAAAAGTCAGTACCTGAAGTTTACTCAGCTCCCCACAAGAGATCTCCTAGTCCTGTTGAAAGGAGATCATGCTATACTTGTGGACAACGCGGTCACATCTCTTCAAACTGTCCACGCTATCAGACACCCAAAATTAAAATTGAACTAGACAATGAAGTTAAACAGTTTTCAAAACAGAGATTTAAGACTCCCGTTAGATCAAAAACTCCTGTTAGGTCTAAAACACCTTCTAGGTCTTTTACCTCTCCTCAATGCCACAGACAACACAGACAAATCACTGGCAAGTCTGTGATGCCTGAGGTGAAACCTGTTTTTGAAACTAAACCTAAGGTTCAAACTGTAAATCAGTCATCGGTTTACCATAAACAATCCTTTCACAAGGATGGTTTGTGGAAAACCAAAACACCTAAAGTGTCTAAAAACATGGATAAGTTGAAGATTGAGGTCCCACCTACTGATAAAGGACAGTGGGTCGAGTTCGTGATGTATGATGCCTCTGGGAAACCCTCCTTAACTAGTTATTTTCTATTATGTGCAGGTTGTTCGCTATAGTGCTTCTACCAATACATGGATAGTAGATAGCGGAGCATCCAGGCACATGATAGGAAATCAGTCTCTCCTTTACAATGTCAAACAAATTAAAGGGGGACACGTTTCTTTTGCTGGAAACAAAGGAGGACACATTACCGCACAAGTAAAAGTAGGTAATGCAAAGGTAAGGTTTGATAAAGTTAATTTCGTTCAACAATTGGAAAACAATCTGCTTTCAGTGTCTCAGATATGTGACAAGGGCTTCAAAGTTATGTTCGACAATCGAAAGTGTTACATTCTGAAGAAAGAGATGGAGATTCCAGAGGAGCAGGTATTAATGTCAGCATCTAGGTATAATGACGTGTATGTTCTAGATATGTCTAATGCTTCTACTAGGGTGTCTAGTGTTCAATGCTTTTTGTCTAAAGCTACAGAGAAGGATTCCATCTCATGGCACAGGAGAATGGGACACATTAATCATAGGAAGATGAATCATCTGATTCATAACAACTTTGTTGATGGAGTTCCTGTAAAGAACTTCAAACTTCCTGATTTATGTGTCTCATGCAGGAAGGGAAAGCAGACCAGGAAATCTCACAAGACCAAGCACGTCAATTCTACCGAGATGCCCCTGGAGCTATTGCATATGGATCTATTTGGTTCCGTTAGCACGAAGAGTATCACTGGAGACTGGTAATGCTTTGTAGTCACAGATGACTACTCGTGGTTCTCCTGGGTGATGTTTCTGAAAGCAAAGTCAGAAACCTTTGAGTCATTCAAGGTGCTCGTTACTACATTGGAGTCTCTTTACAAGCTGAAGGTTAGGAAGATACGTTCTGTGACACCCCGTAATTTCAGATTAACATTTACCCGAACTCGCAAAGACTCGAAACGCATATAAACACCGCCACCGACATCGTTAAACTAATTGTAATAAATACTAATGCGGGTGTTTGTAGAGAATTCACATAAACGAGATTTCCTAAGGAATCCTATTAATTAATAGAGCTCGCTCGTCTAAGTCGTTATCAACCGAAACGAATTCGGGAACTCGGTACCTAAGTGCAGGGACTAAATCTGACAATTGCCAAACTGGGGCTGGGTATAAATACCCACCCACCAGCCCCAAACACTCACATTCTGCTCTTTCTCTCCTACACCATCTTTCACCTCCGATTGTGCATCCTAGCACCCAAAACCACCCCGATTGAGCCCGTTTTCGCCGGCTAAACCACGCAACAGTTGAAGAATCACGATCCCAGCAGGTAGGCGACCATTTCCATCCGTTTTATCACCCGTTTCACTGCTGCAAGTATGGGATTCGGGTGTTCGGGTTCAACCCAAATGCATGTGGTCGTGGGGGTGCGTGTGAGGTCAATCAGAGCATGCATTCCACTTAGACATGTTAGGAGAGTGTTTCTGGAAGTCTTGATTGTGATAAAACCGAGCACGGAACAGCCGAAGGCCGTTCGACCCAACCTGCAGTCGCGATCTGCTGCAGTCCGCGACTGGGCCAACCGTGCGACTGAGACGTGCGATTGGTTCCATCGCGCGATTGATCGGGGCGACTGGGGTGGGACGTGCGAATGAATGGTGCGATTAAGTCAGCCGAATGAATGTGTGCGATTGAGTCAGCCGAATGAATGTGTGCGACTGAGTAACACCCGACTGAAGGCCCAACCGCACGAATGAAGGT
Organism: Flaveria linearis; assembly: GCA_024085815.1. Taxonomy (NCBI): domain Eukaryota; kingdom Viridiplantae; phylum Streptophyta; class Magnoliopsida; order Asterales; family Asteraceae; genus Flaveria; species Flaveria linearis. Next base: position 64,709,813 of record CM044005.1, read on the forward strand.
TCATTCGTGCGATTGGTAGTTGATTCGGGTGATTGGGGAATGTGTGGTACGACTGAACGCTGAGTCGCATGAATGAGAGTTCAATCGTACGAGGGAACTTGATTCGTATGATTGAAGGTCTATTCGTGCGATTGAAGCGTCCAGTCGTGCGTCTAGCCTTGTTATGCAATTGGAGTCATTTCGAGTGAATTCTTCTGGTGTGCGATGTGTCTATCGTGTGATGATAAGTTCACAACAATAAAAATGTCATTTCTTGACCACAAAGATTAAAGTCAACGCAATCAACAAGCACATACTTTTCAATCTGAAACAACCTAACTGTTTACAAATATCAACAACTCATTTGAGATCTACATGAAGTCTGACACACGTATGCCTGCTTGTGTGTGCCACCCACGACCGAACCCATGCGACCCGACCCGACTAAACATGTCTATTAACGCTAAACACAACATTAACGCTTAACACAACTGTCAATAGGTGTTTGACAGCGCATCGTGAACAACATTTGGGAGACTTACACCCTACGTACCGGTTACATCATCTGTGAGTTTCACGGCCCCTTTTTACATCTCTTTCCGTTTGGGGGAGAAACATGCAAAACACATTTACATTAATGGTTGTAGTAATATTGATATCGCTAGTTACGTTAGTGCAACACACTCATGTCCCCACACACTCGAACCGTTAGTAATGGGATTAGCGAGGTAATTTTGAGTAGTACTACTGGGTCTGACAAACCCCGCCCGGGCTAGTCGCGCTAGCTTGATTGGAGGTCAAACGGGCGCACAATTGACCTAACATACGATTGCCGCGGTCGGTTAAGACGTGGAACACCCCGTCATGGTCTGATGAGACATGACGGAACACACACGATTGCCACGGTCGGTCAAGACGTGGAACTTACGATTGCCACGGTCGGTTAAGACGTGGAACTTGCAATTGCCACGGTCGGTTAAGACGTGGAGAAAACACAATGGGACGTAAACAGTCAGCTTCGGTTCGAAACGCTAAGTAACTAGAACATAGGCTAGCTACCTAACGATATGCTTTATGTACTAAACCATTGAAACGCAAAAACATGGAAACGCTTACGAATACACTTATTGTTGATTAAACCTGTGAACTCACCAACTTTATGTTGACACACTTTAGCATGTTTTCTCAGGTCACAGGAATGCATAAGCTTTTGAGGCACGCTTCAGGAAACGCACTCAGGACATGCATTCATGTAGTTTATTTTCAGCATTGAACATTTTGTTTAAACATGGCTATTGTAACAGTATTGTAATGGATTTACAACTTTTGTACACGCTTCCGCATTATTGTAAACTCAGTTTATGTTTGTGTGAATGAAGTCACGGGTTATTTCAAAATTCATATAGCGTCGTTCGATATGACTGTGTCTGAGATCCTGGTATGTCACACGCCTAACGGTAAAACCCCGTTCGTGGAAATTGAGGGTGTTACAGATTGGTATCAGAGCCACAGGTTATAGAGAACTAGGATTGCATTGCATCTAGACTATAGCCTTAGACACAACACTAGTATTGCACAGACACTTTTACATGGTTACCACTATTGTGCAAACAACCTTCTGGTGTATTGATATTACACTGCTGAGCAAACATAACACTATGGGTATGACATGTGTGTCATTGCCGGCTGACAGAGGGGCGGAGAATCCCGCTCGCTCACAACCAACACTTACACTTGATCCTTCACTCGCGGAGTGAAAGCAACATCGAATTGAATCAAACATTTCCATGATTGGAACACGAAACTCTTATCTAACACACGCGATAAGCTTAACGATGACAACAAAAAGAACAATACCTCACTCTTCCAACTCTCTCACACTTGTTACTATTCCCAACATATCCTATCCTCTACGCTAGTCTGAGCAGTAAATGAGGGACAACTAAGATATTCAAGTCGATTAGAGAATCGGACTTAGACACCCAATTCACTTGTACAACTTTAGTACAACTCTAGTTATTTGACTCTTGGTATAACAACTACATCTTGGGTGCTTCTGTCATTGATGACGCTCGGTACTGGACAAGGTATGTTATCTCGAATAGGAGGAACCATGTGTGACCATGCAAAGCAAATTAGAATCACGGGTGCACACGTAATTGTGATTTGTCGTGCATGAGAACTCTGGCAACTCTATTGGGTGATAACGGTAATGGCCAGTACGAAATTCCAAAATTCCATACATAGGAGGCATAAGGCCTCGGACCCTCATAAAACCTTACTATCGATATGCGACCAAATCTCTCATTCTTACTAGCATGATACAATATATATTATTGTCAATAATTATTATCCGGTTATTGATTAATATGTGTGGTGAATTGAAGAAATCATGTCTGGAAGAAGACCTGGACGCCCAGGTGGGCGAGGAAACATCACTCTGACCCAAGCCGAGCTAAATGCTATCATCAACGAGCGCGTGGCTGATGCGCTTGCGGCTTATGAACAGGCCCGCAATCAGGACCAGAACAACCAGAACCCGAACCAAGGAGGTCCAACAGTTTGTACCTTCAAGATGTTTATGGATTGCAAGCCCCATTCTTTCAGCGGCTCTGAGGGCGCTGTCACACTGCTTCGCTGGCTAGAGAAACTTGAGTCAGTGTTTGCCATGTGCAGCTGTCCTGATGAAAATCGGGTCAAGTACGCCTCCGGCACATTGGAGGGACCAGCCCTAACATGGTGGAATTCACAAGTCCAAACCCTAGGACTTGGTGCTGCAAACGGTATGCCATGGGAAGACTTTAAGATTCTGATGAAAGAGGAGTACTGCCCCAGGAGTGAAGTCCAGAAACTGGAGGCAGAATTTTGGAACTTAAAGATGATTGGCTCAGACAATGAGGAGTACACGACTCGTTCGCACGAGTTGGCGGCATTATGTCCTCAGATGGTGACTCCGGCCTACAAACGGATCGAAAAGTACATTGATGGCTTGGCTCCTCAGATCCAGGCTAGCGTGATGGCTGCTGATCCTGTCACCATTCAGCAGGCCATCCGACTGGCCCATAAACTCACTGACCAGGCAGTGGCACAGGGCACCTTGCCCAAACGTGGCGCTACTTCTGGTTCTTCTGATCACAAAAGGAAATGGGACGGCAATAACAACAACAAGTCATCAAGCTCCAACAACACCCCGCAACAACAGACCAAAAAGTTTGACCCCTCAAGAAGCTTCAACAATCAGAACAACAATAACTATGGCCAGGGATCGAGTGGCTACGCGGGCAAGAATCCTAAGTGTAACCGGTGCAACTTCCATCACCAAGGCCCATGTGACCGGCTCCGTTGTCAGAGATGTGGAAAGATGGGTCACGCAGCCAAAGACTGCCGGGGCGAAATTATGACTCAACAGCAACAACCCCAACAACAACGCCAGGGAGGAGTGACAAGAGCCTGTTATGAATGTGGTAAGGAGGGCCACTACAAGAAGGATTGCCCGCAGCTGAAGGGTGGAAACAAGGGTAACAACGGGGGCAATGGTAAAGGTTGTGCATTCGTGATTGGTTCCGGTGAGGCAAGGGATGACCAGAACGTGGTTACTGGTACGTTTCCCCTGAATGGTTGTTTTGCTTCTGTACTATTTGATACTGGGGCTGATAGGAGTTTTGTTTCCAACAAATTCACTAAGTTCTTAGATGTAACCCTAGCTGTCATGGAACCTAGTTATGTGGTAGAATTAGCTGACGGAAAACTAATCAAGGCAACTCATATCGCCAAGGGGTGCAGACTAGGATTATGCGGTCACGAGATAGATATAGATCTGATGCCTGTCACACTTGGTAGTTTCGACGTAGTTGTGGGTATGGACTGGCTATCCAAGAATCAAGCTGAGATCATTTGTGGAGAGAAAATCGTTCGTATCCCACTTCCTAGTGGTGAAATCTTATCGGTTCAAGGCGAAAGGAGTGGCATGGTCTCTGGAATCATCTCCTACATGAAAGCTCAGAAGTGTTTGCGTAAGGGTCATACAGCTTTTCTAGCCATGGTCACTGAGACAGAACCCGAGGAAAAGAAAATTGAAGATATCCTTGTGGTACGCGATTATCCCGAGGTTTTCCCTGAAGACCTACCCGGTCTTTCACCGCATCGCCAAGTCGAGTTCCAAATTGATTTGGTTCCGGGAGCCGCCCCTATCGCGAAGGCACCGTACTGATTAGCTCCAAGGGAACTGCAAGAGCTGTCTACGCAATTGCAGGAACTATTGGATAAAGGCTTTATTAGACCTAGCTCATCACCGTGGGGAGCTCCAGTTCTGTTTGTCAAGAAGAAGGACGGAACTTTTCGTATGTGTATCGATTACAGAGAACTGAACAAGGCGACAGTTAAGAATCGTTATCCCCTCCCGCGCATCGATGATCTGTTCGACCAGCTACAAGGGTCGAGTTACTATTCAAAGATAGACCTAAGATCGGGTTATCACCAGCTAAGGATTCGAGAAGAGGACATTTCAAAGACTGCTTTCAGAACGAGGTATGGTCACTATGAATTCTTGGTTATGCCATTCGGGTTGACCAATGCACCAGCGGTTTTCATGGACTTAATGAACCGAGTGTGCAAACCCTACCTAGACAAGTTTGTCATTGTCTTCATCGATGACATCCTTATTTACTCAAGGAGTAAAGAAGAACACGAAGAACACCTTAGACTAATTCTGGAGCTGTTGAGACGAGAACAGTTGTACGCAAAATTTTCGAAGTGTGACTTCTGGATGCGAGAGGTCCACTTTTTGGGTCATGTGGTCAATGAGAATGGGATACACGTTGATCCAGCAAAGATAGCAGCTATCAAGAACTGGGCTACGCCTAAGACTCCGACCGAGGTGCGACAGTTTCTCGGATTAGCTGGCTATTATCGACGATTCATCGAAGGGTTCTCAAAGATTGCTCAACCTCTCACCGCATTAACTCATAAGGGCATCACGTATGATTGGGGTGATAGACAAGAATCTGCATTCCAGATCCTGAAGCAGAAGCACTGTACAGCACCGATTCTATCCCTGCCTGAGGGGACAGATGATTTTGTAGTCTACTGTGATGCGTCTATACAAGGCCTCGGTTGCGTACTAATGCAACGCAATAAGGTGATTGCCTATGCATCTCGTCAACTGAAGATACATGAGAAAAATTACACGACACACGACCTGGAGCTTGGAGCAGTGGTATTCGCACTCAAGATATGGAGACACTACTTGTACGGTACCAAGTGCACCATTTACACCGATCACAAGAGTCTCCAGCACATCTTTGAACAGAAGGAGCTAAATATGAGGCAACGTCGTTGGGTCGAGCTACTGAACGACTACGACTGTACGATCAGGTATCATCCGGGCAAGGCAAATGTAGTAGCAGACGCCCTAAGCCGGAAGGAAACACCCAAGCCGAGACGAGTTCGGGCATTGCAACTCACCATTCACACCGGTTTACCGGATCAGATCCGCAACGCTCAACTTGAGGCGTTAAAAGGCGAGAACCTGAAAGCCGAATCGCTACGAGGCATGGAAAAGCAACTAGAAACCAAGCCTGACGAAATCCGCTACTTCATGGATCGAACATGGATTCCCTTGTATGGAGGTCTACGAGAACTGGTGATGGACGAAGCTCACAAGTCCCGGTATTCAATCCACCCAGGTTCAGACAAGATGTATCACGATCTCAAGGTCCATTTCTGGTGGCCGAACATGAAAGCTGACATTGCCACGTACGTAAGCAGATGCCTAACCTGTTCTAAGGTTAAGGTGGAGTATCAACGACCGTCTGGTCTACTCCAACAGCCAGAAATACCAGTATGGAAATGGGAGCAGATTTCCATGGACTTTGTCACGAAACTCCCTCGAATTCCCAGCGGATGCGATACCATTTGGGTGGTCGTGGACCGTTTGACGAAATCCGCACACTTCCTGGCAATCCGGGAGACTGATCGCATGGAAAAGTTGACTCGTATCTACCTCAGAGAAATAGTCTCTCGGCATGGTGTGCCAGTTTCCATTATCTCTGATCGTGACGCTCGATTCACTTCACACTTCTGGCAGTCCTTGCAATGAGCACTAGGAACGCGGCTGGATATGAGCACCGCGTACCACCCCCAAACTGATGGCCAAAGTGAGCGTACGATCCAGACTCTAGAAGACATGTTACGTGCCTGCGTCATAGATTTTGGCAGCAGTTGCGAGACTCACTTACCGCTAGTTGAGTTTTCTTACAACAATAGCTATCATATATCGATCAAGGCTGCTCCATTTGAGGCACTGTATGGGCGTAAGTGCCGGTCACCTATCTGTTGGGCGGAAGTTGGGGAAAGTCAACTCACCGGCCCTGAACTGGTGCACGAGACGACTGAGAAGATCGTGCAAATCCGTAACCGTATGGCAGCAGCCCGTGACCGACAGAAGAGTTACGCTGATAAGCGTCGCCGACCGTTGGAATTTCAAATAGGTGACAGGGTGCTTTTGAAAGTGTCACCTTGGAAGGGTGTGATCCGTTTCGGGAAACGTGGGAAACTAAGCCCTAGGTACGTGGGACCGTTTGAGATTGTCAAACGGGTTGGCCCCGTGGCCTATCAGTTGAACCTACCCGAAGAACTCCGTGGCGTACACGATGTGTTCCACGTCTCCAACTTGAGGAAATGCCTTGCAGACGAAACCCTTATTGTCCCGTTGGACGAGATACATGTGGACGAACAACTACATTTCATCGAGAAACCGGTGGAAGTCATGGACCGAGAGGTCAAGACACTCAAACGCACTCGCATCCCTATCATTAAAATCCGTTGGAACTCGAAGCGTGGACCAGAATTTACCTGGGAACGCGAGGATCAGATGAAGAGGAAGTACCCTCAACTGTTCCAAAACCAGGCATCCACCTCTTAGATACACAGGTACTCTATTCCACATCACAAACTGTTGAGTCTTGTACTACCCCGTGAAAACCATGTAACATGATGTACTAATTTTCGGGACGAAAATTCCTGCAACAAGGGGATGATGCGACACCCCGTAATTTCAGATTAACATTTACCCGAACTCGCAAAGACTCGAAACGCATATAAACACCGCCACCGACATCGTTAAACTAATTGTAATAAATACTAATGCGGGTGTTTGTAGAGAATTCACATAAACGAGATTTCCTAAGGAATCCTATTAATTAATAGAGCTCGCTCGTCTAAGTCGTTATCAACCGAAACGAATTCGGGAACTCGGTACCTAAGTGCAGGGACCAAATCTGACAATTGCCAAACTGGGGCTGGGTATAAATACCCACCCACCAGCCCCAAACACTCACATTCTGCTCTTTCTCTCCTACACCATCTTTCACCTCCGATTGTGCATCCTAGCACCCAAAACCACCCCGATTGAGCCCGTTTTCGCTGGCTAAACCACGCAACAGTTGAAGAATCACGATCCCAGCAGGTAGGCGACCATTTCCATCCGTTTTATCACCCGTTTCACTGCTGCAAGTATGGGATTCGGGTGTTCGGGTTCAACCCGAATGCATGTGGTCGTGGGGGTGCGTGTGAGGTCAATCAGAGCATGCAATCCACTTAGACATGTTAGGAGAGTGTTTCTGGAAGTCTTGATTGTGATAAAACCGAGCACGGAACAGCCGAAGGCCGTTCGACCCAACCTGCAGTCGCGATCTGCTGCAGTCCGCGACTGGGCCAACCGTGCGACTGAGACGTGCGATTGGTTCCATCGCGCGATTGATCGGGGCGACTGGTGTGGGACGTGCGAATGAATGGTGCGATTAAGTCAGCCGAATGAATGTGTGCGATTGAGTCAGCCGAATGAATGTGTGCGACTGAGTAACACCCGACTGAAGGCCCAACCGCACGAATGAAGGTTCATTCGTGCGATTGGTAGTTGATTCGGGTGATTGGGGAATGTGTGGTACGACTGAACGCTGAGTCGCATGAATGAGAGTTCAATCGTACGAGGGAACTTGATTCGTATGATTGAAGGTCTATTCGTGCGATTGAAGCGTCCAGTCGTGCGTCTAGCCTTGTTATGCAATTGGAGTCATTTCGAGTGAATTCTTCTTGTGTGCGATGTGTCTATCGTGTGATGATAAGTTCACAACAATAAAAATGTCATTTCTTGACCACAAAGATTAAAGTCAACGCAATCAACAAGCACATACTTTTCAATCTGAAACAACCAAACTGTTTACAAATATCAACAACTCATTTGAGATCTACATGAAGTCTGACACATGTATGCCTGCTTGTGTGTGCCACCCACGACCGAACCCATGCGACCCGACCCGACTAAACATGTCTATTAACGCTAAACACAACATTAACGCTTAACACAACTGTCAATAGGTGTTTGACAGCGCATCGTGAACAACATTTGGGAGACTTACACCCTACGTACCGGTTACATCATCTGTGAGTTTCACGGCCCCTTTTTACATCTCTTTCCGTTTGGGGGAGAAAACATGCAAAACACATTTACATTAATGGTTGTAGTAATATTGATATCGCTAGTTACGTTAGTGCAACACACTCATGTCCCCACACACTCGAACCGTTAGTAATGGGATTAGCGAGGTAATTTTGAGTAGTACTACTGGGTCTGACAAACCCCGCCCGGGCTAGTCGCGCTAGCTTGATTGGAGGTCAAACGGGCGCACAATTGACCTAACATACGATTGCCGCGGTCGGTTAAGACGTGGAACACCCCGTCATGGTCTGATGAGACATGACGGAACACACACGATTGCCACGGTCGGTCAAGACGTGGAACTTACGATTGCCACGGTCGGTTAAGACGTGGAACTTGCAATTGCCACGGTCGGTTAAGACGTGGAGAAAACACAATGGGACGTAAACAGTCAGCTTCGGTTCGAAACGCTAAGTAACTAGAACATAGGCTAGCTACCTAACGATATGCTTTATGTACTAAACCATTGAAACGCAAAAACATGGAAACGCTTACGAATACACTTATTGTTGATTAAACCTGTGAACTCACCAACTTTATGTTGACACACTTTAGCATGTTTTCTCAGGTCACAGGAATGCATAAGCTTTTGAGGCACGCTTCAGGAAACGCACTCAGGACATGCATTCATCTAGTTTATTTTCAGCATTGAACATTTTGTTTAAACATGGCTATTGTAACAGTATTGTAATGGATTTACAACTTTTGTACACGCTTCTGCATTATTGTAAACTCAGTTTATGTTTGTGTGAATGAAGTCACGGGTTATTTCAAAATTCATATAGCGTCGTTCGATATGACTGTGTCTGAGATCCTGGTATGTCACACGCCTAACGGTAAAACCCCGTTCGTGGAAATTGAGGGTGTGACACGTTCAGACGATGGAACAAAGTTCAAGAATCAGTGGATGGATGCTTTTTTCAACGAAAAAGGAACTGTTCATCAGTTCTCCTCTGCATACACACCACAGATGAATGGAGTTGCTGAGCGGAAGAACAGGAGCTTGATCGAGACTGCCAGGACTATGTTGGTAGATTCAAAGCTGCAAGTGCAGTTCTGGAATGAAGTTGTTGCCAACGCATGCTACACACTTAATCATGTGTCAGTTGCCAAGAGGTATAGGAAGACTTGCTATGAGTTGCTTTAGAAACGTAAACCTAACCTGGAATATCTGGAACCATTCGGAGCTCCATGTATGTTATTGAAGAAAACTCCAGAGGGCAAGTTCAGTGAAAAGGCAGATCAGGGGATCTTTCTAGGATACAACATACCAGACAAACGAGTTTACAAAAACTCAACAGGTCAGGTCAAAGTATGGTGCAATTTCGACATACAACGATTCACCATCCCCCCTGCTGGAAAAGGTCCATCATCGTTCTTCGACTATGATGGCTTTTTCAAATCATTCAATCTTCCTCAGATAGATTTAGATGAAGAAATTGCTACTCAGATGATGCACGATGTTCTAAACACACCGAATCTTGACACTAGCAATACAACTCCAGCGAGTGGTTCATCTGGATCTTCAACAGCTGATTAGGACGAGAGTGATGACTCATCAGATGAGGAAGAAGCCGCTAAGACAGGCCTTAAGCAAAATGCTGATCAAAAGGAAAGCTCTTCAGCTGCTGAACATGCATCTGGACATACGGATACTGAACATCCTGTCAAAAATTTGGATACTGAAGTTGTCGTCCCTACGACACCTGTGACTAGAATCAGTATGAATCATCCGCCGGAGGCTATCATTGGAGATATACACACCGGCGTGAAGACGAGAAATGAGTTGTATTCTGCTGATTACGCTTCAATTATAGAAAAGGGCTACGTGAATGATGGGGCCTTCAAATGCTTTGTATCTCAAGTCGAACCCAAACACGTAAGCGATGCCTTGAAGGATGAGGCTTGGGTCAATGCTATGCAAGAGGAGCTGCTACAGTTCAAGAAGCTTAGAGTATGGACACTCGTTGACCGGCCCAGAGGAGTTATAGTGATAGGAACCAAATGGGTGCTACGCTGCAAGAAGGATGACTAAGGTGTTGTTATCAGAAACAAGGCATGGTTGGTTGTTCAAGGCTTCAGACAAGTCGAAGGAGTCGACTATAATGAAGTTTTTGCACCAGTGGCTAGAATGGAAGCAGTCCGCATCTTTCTAGCCTACGCATCTTACATGAAGATCAAAGTCTATCAACTACATGTAAAGAGTGCATTCCTGCACGGGGAAATCCGTGAAGAGGTCTATGTCAGTCAACCCGAGGGATTCGAAGATCCTTATCACCGGGACAGAGTCTACAAGTTGGACAAGGCTCTGTATGGGCTACATCAGGCTCCTCGATCATGGTATGAGAAGCTCTCCACCCACCTGCTGAAACACGGGTTTCGCAGGGGTGTGATTGACTGCACTCTGTTTATCAAAGAAAGATACGGGGATTTACTTATGGTGCAAATTTATGTGGATGACATTATCTTCGGTTCGCGAAACGAATATCTATGTAAAGAATTCAAATCTGTGATGAAGGCAGAATTTGAAATGAGCGCCATAGGAGAAATGAAGTTCTTCCTGGGATTACAGGTGGATCAGACACCTACCGGTATATTTTTGCATCAGACTAAGTATGTCAGAGACATTCTTAGTCGCTTTGATATGGAAAATGTCACCGCTGCCGGTACCCTACTCGCCACAAATCATGATGTGGCTACTGATGAGAATGGGGATCTGGTGGATGCCACTATGTATTATGGGATGATCGGATCTCTCATGTATCTCACTACCTCGCATCCAGATATCATGTATGCCACATGTCTATGCTTCAGATATCAAGCAAAACCGAAAGGAAATCATCTGATCGGGGTAAAACGGATCTTTCGTTATCTGAAGGGTACTCTAACACTTGGGTTGTGGTATCCTCATGACGCTGACTTTGAGCTAACGACGTATAGTGATTCAGACTATGGCGGCTGCAAGATGAATTTCAAATCTACATCAGCAGGGTGTTAGTTTTTTAGAAGGCGTCTAGTCACATGGAAATGCAAGAAGCAGACCTCGGTTGCCTTATCAACCTGTGAAGCTTAATACATTGCTGTTGCAAGCTGCTGTTCTCAGATTATCTGGATCCAACAGCAAATGCGGGACTACGGTTTGCAATTCTCTAACACCCCTATATATGTTGATAACTCTGCTGCCATAGCTGTTACTAAAAATCCGGTTCAACACCCTAAAACTAAACACAGCGGCATAAAGTATCACTTCATAACCGACTGCTATGAAAAACAATTAATCGATGTGGTTAAGATAAACACGGATTTTCAACGCGCTGACCTCTACACTAAACCGTTTGATAAACCCAGATTTTTCTAACTGTTAGAGGTCAATGGCGTGAAAAAGAAAAGTGATATTATCTCTGAAGACACAGATACATAGTTCGACACTAGTTCAGTTTTTTATTTTATTTTATTTTTTTAATTTGCTTATCTTATAAAAATCCAAAAACACAAAAAGATTTTCTGTTTTAAAATTTTAGGGGGATATTAGTTACTTTCAGTATTTATTTACTTAAAAAAAGGGGAAGGGCAGATAAGCTTAAAGGCAAAAACAATAAAGATAAGACTGTGATCCTACACAAATGGAAAGTGATAGTACACAGGCGTCTAGTTACCTGGAAAACCAAAAAGATTTTAAAATTTTGCAATTTTAGTTTAATTAAATCACAGAAAATCGTTAGTCAGAGAATTCTAAGTCCAACAAATGGGAAAATGATTGTACGCTTGGGTGTTACTGTAATTACACGGAGAAAGTTGATCTAGGGAGGTGCTAGTTCACTATACAATGTGTCGGTAGATTCAACACGATAGACTAGTAGACACCATTGGTGAACACAATTTAAACTAATCTGTTCAACCGACTGTGGGTTCCCATCTTATCACTGGTTAACATAATCAGTTATTTCCAATAAGGGATGACGAGCAAATTAACGCAACTAAAAGTGTGCGGATGACCAAAAAAAAGAGCAAAGCACGAAAAAATTGAAATTAAGCACAATCAAGCTGATAACATATGTTGTTGGTGCGTTATGTGCAAAAGAAAATAAGAAATGCTCTAACAAGTAGATAGGTTGTGTGCCTCTCTGCTGTGCGATGGCACTGACCTGAGGATAAGCATAACCTAGATATTCTATAATTCACTGTTGTTTGCCTCCTCTCTGCTGTGCGGTGGCGCTGACCTGAGGCTTGGCTTCTCTTTGAAAATTCTAAGAATAGTCTCTTCTTGTCAAAATACCCGTAGACCGCTCAAAAGTCTCCTGAGGAATGTTGATTACCATATTAGCATGGGATCCACAAATGTTGGTTGAAATAATATAATCTAATACATCACCTATACGTGTCAAAAGTCTGTGTATGGATTTAAGTGGACAAGTATACTGACAATCGTCGTGGATGCACCGCCTGATGTTGATAATCAAGGTGTGTTACGTATCAGATCAAGCATGATTCCCAGTTAGAACTTAGAACTCTCAGATGAATGAGAAACTGTGATATGTAAATATGCTAGTTTCCATTCTAATAAATATATAAAAGTTTCAAGTAATTGAGTTTATGCCTGTCTGATTCCATAAGAATCTGTCTTGGAAATGATGTTGATGCTAATAGGCGTGTCTACCTAACCCTAAGAAAATCACAAAACATGTTTATTTTGTTACTTAGTTTAGTCTTTTAATTTATTTGTAAAGTGTGTCAGTGTCGGACTGTGTTATGCTACTCATTGTAGAAAATGACACAAATATGAACTTAACGTTTAATCTAAAATCAATTGTTTTTGAAATGATAAATGGATCATGTCTGAGATGATCAGGTGGATAAATGGATCATGTATGAGATGATCAGGTGGATAAATGGACCATGTCTGAGATGATCTGGTGGATAAATGGATCATGTCTAAAATGATCATGTGGATAAATGGATCAAGGCTGAGATGATCAGGTGGATACATGGATCATGTCTGAGATGATCAGGTGGATAAATGGATCACATTAGAGGTGATCAAATGTTGTTTTAATCTTAAAATGGTCATGTCTGAGATGATCAAATTGATCAAAAAGTTTTATCTATTGAAATAAGGGTTTATGTGTTCATGTGTCAAAAAGGAAAAACTTCACAAGTATAACCCATTCGCACGACTGGACCATGAGTATGGACCAGTCGTACGAATGGACCATGCGAATGAACCCATTCGCACGACTGGACCATGAGTATGGACAAGTCATACGAATGGACCATATGAATGAGCCCAATCACACGATTGGAGATAACCGAATGTGACAGTCGCACAAATGAACCTCAATCGTACGACTGGTGATGACCAATGGGCGAGTCGTATGACTGAAGCTCAGTCACATGACTCAATCATGCGACTAGGTTCAGTCGCACGACTGAAGGCTGCCCTAGTATAAACTGAGAGGGAGTCGGTCTCATTCGCCTCATTCTCTTAAATCTCCCTCTCAAACGCACGATACACCCATACTCTGCCAAAATTTCGTTTGATCTCCTTACACCTGTTTTGACACTATCTGACCATTGGTTTCTGTTCCATACGTACTACGCGACACTTGTTGGATGAAGAATTGGTTACTACAACGTAAAAAGGATCGAGCATTGACCTAAGTTAAAACCGAACCAAATCTGAAAAATAAACCAATAAAACTAAGCGTTTTGAACATATAAAAGTTGTTAGAAGCTTAGTCGGTCATATGCGAACCTAATGAGCCATTCCTCAACGTTTAACAACATGAATAGCTCAAAAATCAAATTTGAATGGACAAACCGTCAGTCATACGACTGGACACACTGATGAACTCCAATCGCACGACTGAGCAGGATGACTAGACTCATTCGCACGACTGAGATAGACGAATGGTTCAATCGCTCGACTGAACCATGCGTCTAAGCTCAATCGCACGACTGAGGTAAATGCATGAGCAATCGCATGACTAAGTCCAATCGCTTGAATCAGTCGCACGTATGAGCTAAATCGCATAACTAGAGCTCAGTCGTCTAGCTCAGTCGCACGACTAGATTCAATCTCTCAGTTCAGTCGCACGATTGATCAAAATGTTAAATTACATGAAACAAGTCTGGCATACCTTGACACGTACTAACGTTTATTTACTTTGTGTCACAGATGGCGAGCAGATGGCCTATGAGCTCTAACCACAACATTTGTGCTTATCTCGACATGACCTCCCGCAACTCTGCGGAGTTTGCTGGGATCATCATATTTTTACGACGCTCGAGGATCTCTCGTGCGATCTCAGTGCCTTGCACTCCATACCGATCGATACAGCAGGCGTTCTAGGAAAACGCTGCTATAGACAGGTCTACCGATCCCCATACCATCAGGAGTTTGATTTTTGGGGAGGCCATCCAGATCACCGAAGAGGATATACGGATGGTTCTTGAGTTTGGGGATGATGCTGATTGCCCCACTAGATTACATCCCCATACCATCCGTGGCTGCTTCATGAGAGCCAAGTATTCTGGTGACATCAACACAAGTATGCTCAACAAGAGCAACTTGTGCCCCCAGTTCAAATACTTGGCACATGTACTTCTTAGGGTTTAGGAAGACGCAAGGTGAGATGAAAAGATTACCATTTTTAGAGATAAGGTCATACCACTGAACCAGACTGGACCATAGGAAGACGCAAACCAAAAGTGGGAGGATATGGCAACTAGGCTTATCCAAGCAGCTAAAGAAACGCTTGGAGTTACAACAAAAAGGACAATCGGTCATAAGGAATCCAGGTGGTGGAACGAAAATGTACAGGAAAAGATACGAACCAAACAACAAAGTTTTAGAGAGCTTATACGCTGTAACAATGAGGAAAAACGCGCAGAGCTAAAAGAAAAATACAAAGAGGCGAAACGACAGGCGAAAAAATCGATGTCAGAGGCAAAGAACACGGCGTACGAGATGATGTATAAACGATTAGAGACGAAAGAAGGAGAGCACGACTTGTTTAAGATAGCCAAGGCAAGAGAAAGTAGAAGACAAGACTTGAGAATAGTGAAGTTCATAAAGGCTGTGGATGGAAAGGTTTTGGTGAAGGAGAAAGACATCAAGGTGAGATGGAAAACTTACTTCGATAACCTTTTCAACATAAGGAACCAAAATAAACAGACTGAGATAAATAGAACAACACAAACAACACAACAAAACAACTGCTATTGTACAAGCATCACAGTTGACGAAGTTATAAGAGCTATGAATAAAATGGGAAGGGCTAAAGCAGTGGGGCCAGACAACATACCGATTGAAGTATGGAAATGCCTGGGTGATGAGGGTCTCCAATGGTTAACAGACTTATTCAACACTATCTTTAAGACATGGAAGATGCCAGACAAGTGGAGAACCAGTGTCATAGTCCCCGTATATAAGAAAAAAGGAGATGTTCAATGTTGCGAAAACTACAGGGGAATAAAGCTATTGAGTCACACGATGAAATTATGGGAAAGAGTTATTGACACGAGAATTAGACGGGAAACTCAGATAGCGATAAACCAATTTGGGTTTATGCCAGGACGCTCTACAATAGAAGCCATACACGTCGTAAGGCGATTAATGGAGAAATATAGAGAAAAGAAAAGGGACCTTCATATGGTATTCATCGACCTAGAAAAGGCATATGACAGTGTTCCGCGACAACTAATCTGGGAAAGTCTACGAGTTAGAAGGGTACCAGAGAGGTATATCAAAATAATTAAGGATATGTACGACGGGGCAAAAACGTGTGTGCGAGCACCGGTAGGAGACACAGACACCTTCTCAGTGGAAGTGGGACTCCACCAAGGATCTGCACTGAGCCCATTTCTCTTCACAGTACAATTGGATGAGATGACCAAATCTATACAACAGTCAGCCCCGTGGTGCATGCTTTTTATGGATGATATTGTATTAATATCATAATCTAAAACGATGCTTAACGACAAGCTAGAGCAGTGGAGAGCAGCACTAGAGCATAGAGGATTAAGGATAAGTCGCTCTAAGACGGAATACATGCATTGCAACTTTGGTGACGAGGTGGAAGAGGACACCCAAGTCAGTATCCAGGGTATGCCGGTCCCACGAACGTCTAGGTTCAAATACCTGGGCTCGTACCTGTAGGAGGACAGAGAGATACACAGCGATGTAGCGCACCGCATTCAAGCAGGATGGTGCAAGTGGAGAGCAACATCAGGAATTCTATGTGATAAGATGTTTCCAGCGAAACTTAAGGGAAAACTATATAGAGTGGCGGTACGCCTAGCTATGCTATATGGAACAGACTGCTGGGCCATAAAGAAATCGCACGAGAAACAAATAGAGGTTGCAGAAATGCGAATGCTGAGGTGGATGTGTGGAAACACAAAATGGATCAGATAAGAAACGAAGTGTTTCGTCAGAAGTTAGAAGTGGCTTCTATTGCAGATAAAATACGAGAGGGAAGATTAAGATGGTTTGGGCATGTCAAGAGAAGACCAATGGCTGCACCGGTTAGAGCAGTCGAGAACATCATACTAGAGGGTAGGAAGTGTAGAGGAAGACCTAGGTTGACTTGGGAAGTGATAATTAGGAAAGATATGGTACACTTGCACCTCTCCAAGCACATGATCGAGGATAGGAGTGAGTGGAGGCGTAGAATTAAAATTAAGGACTTTTAATGAGTTCTGCATCTAGGAAGGGACTTTTTGATTGTGTGTTGTGGTTCTTGTTCTGTATGTAGCCCGCTTCTGCCCTTTTTAGGGGAATCTTGCTGCTTCTATGATGTATGCTTGTTCATTTTTTCCTTCTGGTGATATTTTACTGTATGTTGTATGTTATGTGCTGTATCATTTATCATATCATTTATCGTATCTTTGATTATATACTAATTCGCTAGCATTATGGCTTTTGACAGTGAGTCGGGGGTCTCTTTGGAAGCGGTCTCTCCACCTATCTGGGTGGAGGAAAGACTTGCCTACACCTACCCCTCCCAAACCCTGCTCTTGAGCGGGATATACTGGGTTTGTTTGTTTGTTTGTTTGTTTATGTACTTCTTAGATGCATCGCATCAAGGAAGGGTGGCTTTGATGAGTTGTCAGACCAGATGTAGAATGCATATGCTGCATGGTGCTGAACCATCCTTTTAGCTTCTTCAGGATGATCTTCACCTACTTGGTGGAGAACATCAAGGCCAAGGGGAAGGAGAGTTTCTGTATGTACCCAAGGTTCATTCAGATGATTATCGATCAGAAACTCCCCCAGCTGCCTAAGGAGAAAGATGATGCAGTCATACTAGAAGTTATAGATGACACGACACTGGGGAGAATGAAGGTATACCGGGGGAAGCAGGTGAAGCCCCCGGTGAGGAGATTGTTTGGGCATTTGGCCCATGAGGACTACGTGGCGCCAGCTAGGAAAAAGTGTCATCACGATGATAGTGATTCGGACTAGGAGCCGATAGCGATTCTGGATCATGATTCAGATGATGATGATGGTGATGGTGAAGATACTGGCCCCACACAATCAAGGGCCACTACTACTGATGTGACATCTCCATCAACCACCTAAGGAGGAGCAGAGAGTGCTAGTTTCCATCAGGGATTTCAGCCTGATGAGGAAGAAGAGTCGGATGATAAGCCCCTGGTACGAACGGTAGGAAGCCGTATCGTAGCAACGGAGAGGGGTATTAGGACGGTTGGCGGACGTCCTGGAGGGTCTGGGGAGACTATCACTGACCCATCTTACATCCCAGACTCTCCCAGTAGCTGAGGGGGAGCCTCAGGGTCCAGGGGGACTCGGAGGAAACGGATGGATAAGCCATATGGGCTGAAGCCCAAGCGAAGGAGGTTTACCCTCTCACTACCTCCCCAGCCACCACCACTACCTCAACCACCCCTACTACCACTTCACCACCCACTACCACTCCTCCACCCACTACCAATACACCACCAACCACCTCTATACCACCCCAAATCTTCACTACCACCACTACCCCACCAATTACCTCTATACCACCACCAATCTTTACGACCACCACGAGCTACCAAGCCGGCCCATCCTCCTTCCCCACAGGATCATCCCTCCCTCCAATTGGAGTGGAGGAATAGCTTGCAGCACTTAACAGAATGGTGCTAAAGCTATTAGCTGTAGACGAGGAGAAGGCAGCTAGGCTTCGTCAGCTTGAGGAGCAAAATGCTCCTCAAGTTCAGCATATTGCTCAGCAGGCTGAGCAGATCTCCCAAATCCAGGAGCAAAACGTCATATCTTCTAAGAAGATTGAGAAGTTGGAGGAGGCGAAGAAGACGATCTTGCTCATGCTGAAAGGGTCGCAGGATGAGCCGTTGAAGTTAGATGAAGGTGATGACGAGGGTGATGATGATGAGGATGACGATGATGAGGATGAGAGTGAGGATGATGATGAGGAGCGTGATGGTGAGGCTAGAGGCAAGGATGGTGATGGCGATGAAGGGGATGCAGCTGCATCCGCCTCTATTCCTGGTCAAGAGCAAAGGACCAAGAAGAAACAGGACCAGGGAGCATCATCGTCTGCCCCGCCTACCTCCCCATCTGCTGAATATCTGGCTATGATTCAAGGCAAAAGTACAGATTAGATGTTTTATTATTCAACTTTTGTTCTTGAATCATCTTTCAATGTTTATGTAAATTATTTAAATGTTTAATGATTAATGTTTGATTATCTTGATTACTTATTAATGATTGTTATTCTATATGTCTAAATCAAGCAGATCCGGGATTTTAGCAAGATGAGCACGATGTTGCTCCCCTCCAACAGATCAAGTCTCAACTCACGATGATTCTTGATCTGCAGGGGATCGTCAGAAGGTCAGTGAGTTATACTCCTGAAGAAGGAGAAATAATTCACGACCTAACCGACGAGCAACTTGCTGAGATATTTCGACTAATCCGGACGAGATTGTAAAGGATGCTCCAACTTTTTATGATGCTGATGATGGTTCAATGATGTTGAAGAAATAGAGATAGAAGACATCACTGATCAGCATTATCCAGAATACGCTGACCTAGAGGGCAATGTGTCTCCAGATCTGGTTAACACCCTCGACAGTGATATTCTGGAGAAACTCAGTGAGAAGGAAAGGGGAGCTGAAGCATCAACTAGCCAAGCCCAAGCCTCGGATGCTGATGTAGATACCTGAAAGGCTGAATGGGCGGCTTGCTTCGTTGAGGTCCGAGCCCAACGCACTACAGCAACTCAGAGTACCTACACCAAGCTATACAAAGTCAAGAAGAACATGAAGGTGTCAGGGAAGATCATTGCTTGGGCTCATTTTTATGACCTTGGAGTTTATGCAGTGAAAAGGGAGAGGGGAATCGAGTACTTTAGATTCCCTCATGATCTGAAGACTCTCCCCGGGCTTGAGCTCAACCAGCTGGCACGCCTGAAGTTACTATATGTTGATCCGAAGAAAATGACAGGCTAGTTTGAGGCTGCCCTGAAAAGGGAATACCGGAGGAGATGGGTAAACTTCAGACCACAGCAGGCTACGAGGTATATCCGTAGCTCTGAAGTGAGTCCCATCACTGGTCTACCAAAGATAGTCTTGAAGTGGCGCCCTCCGCGTACGATGTCCAGAATTCCATTGAGGGAGATGCCATAGGACTTTACCCCACATTTTAAGTACTGGTACTATGACTGGCGCTCTGGAGAGGCCGTCATTGTTTTGGATAGGGAAGGCACGGTGGACACAATAAGGGTGTTCGACCCCATGTGGCTTGTCTACTTGTCAGCGTCAGATGTTTATACGCTATACAAGTGGCCATTATTTTTTGACACACAGGATATAGTGCAACCACTACAGTTTCAGCAAATCATACATCTATGCTTCGCACTCAATATTCATGCCGGGGTTTCAAAAGAAGAACAAGTGAAGAGATTTGAAGAGTTCAAGAAGGAAGTCAAAGTTTAGATAGAACTAGGTCCAAGGGGGAGTTTGTTGGTACACATGTCCTTAATTCTAGTCTAGTGAGCTTCAATGTAATAGACTTTCATCTTGTAACACATATGTAATGTTTTATCAATGAAATGAATAACTCTTCTATGAATGTTTATTGGTTGTTTAATGTTATATCTATTAATATTATTTATTGTTACATGCATATATGAACATGTTATATATGTTTACAGTTGTTAGACATAGTTCTGAATCATTAAAGGTTCAAGAGTGTGTTTAACTAAGTATTCTGATTCAGTCGCACAACTAGACCATGCGAATGGGCCAATCGCACAACTGAACCAGGTGACTGAGTCAATCACACGATTGAGTCATCAGACTGACTCTATCATACGAATGAATCAATCGTATGACTCAGTCGCACGACTGAGCCAGTCGCTTGGCTCAGTCATACAAATGAAAGCTGTAACCTATAAATACCACTTAATTCGTGGAAAAATAAAACACTTTGATAATTGACAATCCTAGCCATCCCAGTTCGCACAGAGCGTCACTTCCAAGTTCATAGAACGTTTCAGATCATTCCTACTTCATTCTTAACGTATTCTAATCGTTAGGTTTGATCCGATTAACGTTCTCCTTGATTGGATCGCCAATCAAATAGAATTCTGCGCTATTTGATTCGGTTTCACGTAGAATCAGTTAGTACTCCGTCCGTACACAGTCCTAACACCTTGTTTTGCAGTCTCGGTGGTTTGAGACCACTGTTTGTTCCAGACAATTCATCAGACTTGTTTGTTCAAATTGTTAACTTAACGGTTTAAGTTATACTTTGTTAAAATATTTAGCTTGATGCTAAATTTGATTTGTCCTAAAGTTACTAGGATTGTTTGTTAATTAAATTAATTTTAATTAAGTTACCGAATAAAGGTAATTAATCAATTTTAAATTAAATTAATGGTACGAGGATGTTTCTCCTTAGTAACAGAAATAAATGTCACACCGTGACAACTTGCTCAAAACCCTTGTGCAAAAGTCAAAACCCTAAAAAACAAAAGTTTGCTTTTAAAAACTTTAATTTTTGGATCAAAAAGTAACTTTTTGTTAAAAATTCAAAAGAAGAATATTGTTCTTCTTAGAATTTTTTGATGAAACAACACAATAAACACAAAATGTGAATGTGAGTGTTTGAATAAAAACTAGGGTTTTTTCTAAGGGTTTGTTGAAAAATGATAGAACAATACCCTTGTATTGTTGTATCGAAAATCCATAGAAACCGATGTGGTTTCTATGATTTTATGATGTTTTTCGTTTCAAAACAGTGTATGAATGATTTTGGAACGATTTTGTGAGCTTGATATCAACAAAAACACAAATTCTTCTTCAAAATGAGCAAAAACAGAAGATTAACTCAAGTTTTTGTAACATTGTTGAATGAATTATGTTGAAGAAGAATGTCAGATGATTTCAAGCAAAAACGTGTGGTATGAAGCTAATGAACCACTGAAATCATGTTTGATGATTGAGAGGATCAAAATCAGTGTTTGATTGAGCCAAGTATCTAATACCACCTGATGTGTAACACCTCTGAAATCTAGCCAATTAGAAAACTTAATGTATTATAGGAACCAATAAAGGTCCGGATTGATTTGGGCTTACCAAAGAAATCTTGCAAAACGAAACTAGCCTTTTGGGCCCAATAAGTCCAATAAGGGCCCGAACTTATAAACAAGGCCCATTTAAGGCCCAAATGCACGTTTACGAACTCATTAAATGAGAAACCATGAAACAATGAACTATTATGTGATTTGAAATAACTATGGAAAGATTCAAACTAAAAACCGATTCAGAACCCATACCGGGTAAATCCGGCAATTTACCGCGTACTAACGTCTGAATTCCATCAGAAATTCTTATAATGGTTTGTCATCCAATCTAAATCATTTTGAATCTTAAATAATATCATAAATAATGCTTGCTAAAATATTTTTCATCAAACATGCATAAGCAATGGAAATACGTAAGCGAAACGCGAATACTGGTCTTCACCGACATTTAAGTGACGTCTGTTATGACAACCGAGCCTCTTAGCTCCGTAAATATTTATCTAATCATTGTTTAATGTCATAACATATTAAATTGGTGAGTGATACGTTATCCATAATAAATGCGTTACGAAACGCGACCGTGACGTGAACCGGGTTACGATTAAGTCAAACCAGAGAATACGTCAGATAAGGTTTTAACATGACCAACATGGGAAGTTAACGCAATAAATATCATTTTAATACTTAATTGCATATATTTTGATACCAAAATGATAATATTAACGCTCATTTAATAAAAACACGTAAAACCGTTAAATGTGTTAAATACGCGTCAAATTACAACCTCGTTTAATTATTCGGTATGTCTTAATAAAATAAAATTATTAATCTTGGAAAATTAATAACGCTTTGTATAAACGAATCTAACGGGAAAAGAAAAGTTTAACGTTACGCGAAAACTTAATCGAACGTGTATGAACCGATCCGTATTCGAACCCATCATCTAACCCTAGTATATAAGCAACTTTTTTCTCCATTTTATGGTTTTAGAACCCAAAATCTAAAGAGAGAGAGAGGAAGGTCACGGCTCCCTTCTCCCCCTCCTCTCTACGGCCGTTTTTCCGGCCACCGGCGGCCATTCCGGTGACGCCCCGGCGAGTGCCATATATCAAGAGAGAAGGTGGTGTGGCGGCTAGGGTTCCGGCGAGATTCCGGCCGCCGCAGCTGGCGCCTGACGGCGAGTGGCGGCGATTGCACCCATTCTCTTCTTCCTCTCGACGAGATCTTTCCAATGGTGGTAGCCTCGCCCTCTAACTCGTAGCTGTTTGAAAGTTACGGCCGGTTGAAAGTGGTGGCAGCTAGGATCTTGGTTCGAATGTTGCTGTTGTGGTAGCGACGGTGATGATTGTGGTTGTGGTCGAGGTCTGTCACACCCGGCCTCTCCCACCAACAATATTGTCCGCTTTGCCCACGAGGAGCTCACGGATTTGCTTTTGGTTGTCCAGGTGAAAACTTCCCAGGGAGGTCACCCATCCCTGGATTGCTCCCACCTGAGCACGCTTAACTGTGGAGTTCTCCTCTCATCCACAACCAATACGCCCAAAACGCGTTGTTGATATTAGAGGTCAGACATTCCTTATGAACCAGGAATCTCTCCTGTCCACGGCCGATGTGGGATATGTGTAGGGTGTCACAAGCACCCCCTGTTTGGACTCATCGTCCTCGATGAGCCTGAGAAGTCACCATCCTTGGTGAGGTACACCCACACCCCGAACGGCACAGGAGTGGCTCTGATACCATTCTGTCACACCCTCAAAATCCACGTGCGGATTTTTACCGCGAGGCGTGTGAACAAACCAGGATCACAGTCAATAGTTACACGGAACGACTCTATATGCTACTTTAACATAAACCAAAACAGAGTTTAAACTTTAAAAGTCATGCGGAAGCGTAAAGTAAATAAAACAACCCAAAACATATGAAAGTACCATATGGCAAAACAAGTGCCAACCAAGTATTTTAAACCATAAATAAAAGACGAGTAAATATGTTTGAAGTTTAAATCTCTAAAATGCGTGCTGACTCGTGTGGTGCTCCTATCAGCAGTCCAGATTAACGACCTGAGAATAGCATACTAAAAAGTCAACACATGGTTGGTGAGTTCAAGAGTTTGCGTATAAACATAACAGTTTATCAATAGTGTATATATAAGCATGTGCATTGTAATAGCTAGCTAGTCCATTGACAAATTGATATTAATACATAGTGATTTCGCAATTGAAGCTGACTGTGTTATGTTTGCCTCCCGTCACGACTTCACCATATCGTGACGAATAATCATAGGACAAATTGCACCCGGTTGACCTCGAGTCACACAGGTGGGGCTCGTCAGACCCAGTAGTACTACCCAAGTTTCCCCGCTATCCAATATTAACAATTCGAAAGTGTGAGGACTTTATCATAGTAAATAGCACTATATTAATATCGTACACATCTTAAATATAAAAAGCGTTGTAAAGTTACCAGTACGTTATCTCCCCCAAAAGAGATTTAGTAAAACAGAGGGGCATGAACTCACCTGATACGCGTGATAGATATCTAAAGCTTAACTTGACAAGAATGAGTGGAAAGACAACCTTCAAAGGTTACCTAGAACACACAAGTACATAAGTACATGTACACACAAAAATCCCAAGCGAAACCCCAAGTGTTCTACAAACAAAGAACTCAAGGTTCTATAAAAACAACATACATGTGACCTAGTTGACCCGTTTGACCCGTTTGACCCGTTAGTGACATTATGTGTTGTAAACCATTTAAACATACATAAGCATATAACATACATGGTTCACATTCCAATGAATCACATATGATGCTACATTCCCAATACATTGCTTAAATATTCTTACTATGCACATATCATACAAGTTGTGTAAACCCTTATCATCTAGCATGCTCAGTGTGTTCATAACATAACTAGTGTATCATATAACAGGTTAGATCATGCATAACCTACTTACATGACCTATAGCCATGATTTAGCCTATATGGGTCAAAACAGATAATTTACCAAAAAGTCATCCATACTATCCACAACACATACAAGATGCTCAATACATACAACACACATTAATATGATCAATTCCAGTCCCAAACATGATGTCCTAGTTACTAATCAACATACCAAACCATACATGACCATCAAAGTGCATAAATCACTCAATAACCAAACAAACATTCCATACAACCCAATTAACAGATTCTACCACTTTAGACATTCATAACAATCATTCTAGCATGATCCTAAAACCATGAGTAAGTCAAATTACCAATATCCAATGTTCATCAAAAATAAAGTTTCCCTTTTGGGAAAGTTCATCCCAAAATCCATTATACACCCAATGTATACATGCATTCATCAATAATATACCATATCAAGTTCATATCATACCTAGACATGATCTACAACACCTAACTAACATGATTCATAAGTTTCATACTCAAAAAGTTACTACCTTTAGTAATGTATGGATTCTAGCATGTAATCTTGAATTACCAATGTTCATAGCAACAATCCAACATCCAATTATCATCATAAACACATCTATAACATCAACACATTAACAATTTAACATTACATGCAAAAATAAAGTTACTATTATTAGTAACCTATGAACAAATCTCTCAATTCACCAATTTCTTGCAAAATCCATGTTTCCTAGCATTCATACAACCTAATTAACAATCCAAGAACATCAAACAACAACCAATTCCACATGATCATCAAGATTTTCGAATTAGGGTTCATAATCATCCAAGTTCATGATCAATCCACTAAAAACATACAATTCATGCATAATCAATGTTAAACAACATGTAATCAATCCAACTAACATGTTAACATCAATAAATATCAAGATTTCAGCCCCATGAACACCCAATTCGTAGCCTAGGGTTCGGTTTTATCAAGAGCAACATCAAACTTGTAAAATCTAACCTTTTCACGTGTGTTAACTTGCAATTAATGATTCCAACTTGTTGTAGGGCTTGAGATCGATCAAAATCAGGTTCTAATCCTTGATTCTTGGTCGAAATTCGCAGGGGAGAGGGCTGGGAAGAAGAGTTGCGGCCGATGGGGTGTGGGGGAGGGGTTTAGGGTTATTTTGTTTAGTTATTTTTCACTATTTACCCTTTAATCCTTGCGTTTTTGTATTTTTATAAAAAATAAGCTTTAACTTCTTTTTAAAAGTGTTTTTTAACCATCTAACAAATATATAAACTAGTAATAACCATTATATATTTTTATCTTTATAAAACACGCAACATACGAATTAACACGCACGTTTCCGCGTTACGCGATAAAATTCTCAAATAGTCTTTAAATCGCGTAAAAACATAAACATAAAATAATAATCATCTTATCAACTAGATTATTATTAAATTAACGTTATTAATTATTTTTAAGTCACCAACATCAAACGACAACTAGTGTGTGCTTACGACACGTGTATGCAAAACTTAACGGAACTAACGGAGTTTGGTAACGGAAAATTACCGGATGTCACAAGGTGGTGGTGGTTGTTAGCTGCGGTTATAGTGGTTGGTTATGTAAAGGCGATGAGGGTGGTGTTGGTTGTTGTTGTGACGGCTGGCGGTGGTTGGTGTCGGCCGGTGGTGCAAATCGAAGATGGTGTTAGCTATCAGTTGTGGTGATGGTTGTTGGTTGTGATTGTGGTTGTAGTTGTTATTGGTCATGGTGACGATGCTATTTGGTGGTGGTAGTCGATGGTGATAGAGCTGCGCCGGCGGTGGTGATGTTGGCGGCTGTCAAAGTGGTTGTGACTGTGGTGGTTATCTGTTGGGAAAATGGTGGTTGCGGTGGTGTTAGGCAGCAGCGATGGTGATGTCGGTTGCAAGGGAAAGGAAAGGCGAGGTTCATGGTGGCGGTTCGGTGGCTGCCCGTGGTGATATAGTTGACCATGGTTGTCGATCTAATGTTTGTGAGAGTTTTTAGGTAGTGACACATTGATTTTGATCGATGGTATTGATTGTAGTTGCTGCTATTGATTATGGTAATTGTTGTGTTAGGACAGTAAGATTGCGAGTCGTGTGTCGGTCAAGCGTGGTCAACATAGGCCGAAGGGGTAGTCAACAACAAGAAAATGATAAGGTCAAGAGCCATGCGAGTGGGTTAGCAAGCGTGAACCAAGTGGAAGGTATAATCGCACGCGTTACGCATTTGAAATTTAATTATAAGTTACATGCGTATTATTTGAGCTCTAATTATAAAATATATAAATTATAAAGATGAAAATGAACGCCAATAGATATAATTGTTTGCTTTAAAATGGTTAGCTCATACACGAGACATAAGTATCAAATAATAGTTATTAAAAACCGATCAAGATATAATATATAAATTATTACAATGTGGGATTAGCTATAACATGTTAACAATAATATAACTTATATTTGAACATGTATGTAGTTATTAATAATTTGGAAACTATGATAAATATATATATGTATATATGTACACATGCACATATATGTGTAAATGTGGTGGCATAACCCTCCCTCATATGTACAAATTATAGGTACTTAACCTAGATACTAATGATAATATTAGTACGATTGTTGATGTTTTAACGATTATCAATATTTAAGATAATTATTATCAAAATTAATAATAAAATTCACCAAGACATTAGATATGATGAATACTGACGGCGCAAGTGCAAATCGTTAAAATACATTTTATCTAGTTATCATTACTAATATCAACCGATTATTACTACGATTATCATACTAAGAATCACTTCTCGAATAAGAACATTAATTAACCTAGTATACACAAATTAGTGCATGGCAACAAATACTTGTACAAAAGCTAAGATACAACAAGAATACTAATCACCAACTTTAAGATAACTAAAGAGCTCAACCGCACGCATGTAATAATGTCGTGCTAATTCTAAACATGAATCTCATATGTTCTAATTAGGATTTCTTTGTTGGTGACTTTCACTTTTCTTCACCGAGCTCAGAATTTATATAAGGATACCAGGTGAGTTCTAGTGATCCCTTTTTACTACTGTTTTAGGATGAAACATGCTCTGTTATTTTATGAACTAAAATTGTGCTTTACTTGATGCTTGTATGTGGGATTTATGGATACCTGCTGATACTTACATCATGATAAATAATTCTTTTGTGAACCGCTTGTTTTGTGGAAAGATCTATTTGGGGAAACCCCTACACACAGTGGCTCCCGCCACATGGAGGTACCCTACTGAGATCCTGAGGGGTCGTTTGTGGCATCTGATAGGTTTTGCTAAGAAACTATGGTGAACCATCTGGGC
Organism: Flaveria linearis; assembly: GCA_024085815.1. Classification (NCBI taxonomy): domain Eukaryota; kingdom Viridiplantae; phylum Streptophyta; class Magnoliopsida; order Asterales; family Asteraceae; genus Flaveria; species Flaveria linearis. The sequence continues at coordinate 64,738,144 of CM044005.1, forward strand.
AGGTAGGGTTCACTGGTTTGGGACTCAGTTCTCCCTTTTTGGGGGTTAACCGGTTAAACATAACTTTCGAAGAGGCCAACTGGGACTGAGTGCAGGGTTGATTGTGATACCCCCACGATAACTGAAACAAAAACGATTCTTTTAAAATCAACTGAGATTTTTCATGAGCTTTTAACTATGATTCTTTCCTTTTTATCAAATGAGGATTTTGTAAAGTACATTCGTTTTTTTTAACTTTAAGTGCTTGAACTCACCAACTTTATGTTGACACAAAATCTTTTTGAGCATGCCTTCAGGTACAGATAGGGAGAATAGTTGAGCTATAGAAGTTACCCAAATCCGAAGCAAGATATGAGGGTAGAGGTTGAAGACAAAAGTTGAGCCTAGTAGCCTTAGTTACTGAAGCCTCAAGAAATATTGACAAGGAGATTGACCATGATACCTATAGATTATATATTGAGGCACCTTGTGAATTGAAACAAGGCCAATATTTTAATGTAAATATTATATGACGCTTTGTAATAAACCATTTAGTTTCTGCTGCATTTTGGTTGTTGTTTACTGATCGTTACGTCCCGCCTCTCTGGGCCCGGGGTGTGACAGATTGGTATTAGAGCCAAAGGTTGTAGAGAGGTAGGTCTGCTTCGCGAGACCTAAACTACAACCATATGAACCTTATAGGACCACCTTAGTAAGATAATTCTTTCGAGCTTTGTTGAACGAAGGTTGTGGAAAGGTGGGTTTGCTTTGCAATACCTAAGTTGTAGCCATAAATAGGACTAGCCTGGTAGGTTGTTTCCATAATCCAGTTATCCAAAGTTTGCAGTAAGAATAGGTTCCCTTAACAACTCCCATCTTTAACTTGTATACCTTAAGGATTACATATATCCCATTAAGAATTCTCTACACTATAAGAAACCTCGATACATTAGGGTATTACCTATGATAAGTGCACTCGAGTAAACCAGGAAGGTATGGAACCTTTTGGAGTTGACTAATAGGACCACTGAACATCAAGTACTAAGAATGTTAGAAACCCAAGGTGTGCATATATATTGGGACTTAAATTTTGGAGATATACTTATTTGATTGCACAGCTGACATTTGTCACTATATGAAACAACTGTTGTTAGCTATACACTTGATACTGAAGGGTTTTGTAGATGTTTATCAAAGACACATTAACCATTTAACATGTAAAACGTAGTGGATTTTATGTTCAAAACGTGAGTTTATGTATCATATACATATGTTAAATCAAAACCCAAACCAAGGTTCATTTTATATGGAAGAACATACTATCATAACATACATATATCAACCACATATACTACCTTTAGAACCGTGTATTTGGAGGCTAGATGATGATGTTTGAATGTCAAAACTTCAAGGTAGAAGTCCTCAAGAGATGATACCCCAAGCTCCTTTAAACACCCACTTGCTAGGTCTTGTAACACCAACTTGAAAAACCCTCTTCAAGATCGATTTTTCCAGCCAAGAACACTTGTTTGAAGGCTGAAAAACTCTTGTATTTCCACTCTAGAATCCGATTTCTAGAGAGAGGAATGAGTGAATTCTATTGCTCTTATATGTGTGAGAGAAAGGTTTGTTGGTAGAAGAGTGTTCAAGTGAATCAATGTTGCATGAACCAAGAGCTAATCAAAGACTTCCTTTGCCCCAAGGGGTGGCCGATGTGGGGTCCCACTAATGGGTTTCCCTCTCATTTGAATTATTTTATAAAAGTTACACTCTTGCATTCTAATTTTATAAAATTAAAACCCTTTTAATTTTATAAAATATAACACACTTTTGTTTGATATTACTTAACCAACTTAAATAATAAAACAACCAATTTCTCATGAACAAATTATCCATATAATTTTGTTCATTTACAAAAGCAATGATTTAGAAAACCCGATTTCTATGTTGGTGCTAATATTTATTTGTGTGATCTTATCAACGAATAAATATTTATCGGTGTTTGTTTGGCTTGTTATTGGGTATGACCCGACTTGGATCATATCACATTAGCCACATCAATTTAATATGTATCTTGGGCAGATCAATTCTTTTAATCTCCCACTTGCACAAGATTCATAGAAGATTGATGCAAACAGCAAATAACGCCTAGCAACAGTTTGCTACCCCTAATGTATATGACTAAGGGCCATTCAATAACATCATTCTTTTTCAAGTGCCTTACTTGAATACGATTTAGGTGAATCAATCATTTATCCTTTGTTACATATGTCATGTTAAATCCTAGAGACACGGAATTGTCATTCTCCGTTGATTTAACTTTAACAGGCCTTAGACATCTAACTCTCAACGAATAAGAGGAAAAAATTCCATCTTGACTACATACGTCTCTCACAATCACCTTATATCACACCTGAACTCAGCCTTATGTACTGCCAATCTTTCAGAACAGCAAAGTACTAAGTCAAAGTACAATACTTGGTGAATATCAAGACCCAATATGTATCTCAGGTCTGAGGATACAATGATATTCGCCAAAACCTTCAGGCTGTTTCATATGGAGATCTTCCTCAAGACATCCATTAAGGAAAGTGGTTTTGACATCCATTTGCCAAATCTCATAGTCATAATATGCTGCTATGCCAAACAATATCCTAATAGACTTTAGCCTTGCCACAGGCGAAAAGGTTTCATCATAATCAACCCCTTGAGTTTGAGTGAAACCTTTGGCTACAAGTCTAGCTTTATAGGTATCCAAGTTTCCATGCATATCAATTTCTTCTTGAAAACCCACTTACTTCCAACTATCTTGAACTTAAGAGGTGGTGTAACCAATTCCCAAACTTAGTTATCATACATGGATTGCATCTCAACATTCATGGCTTCTTGCCATTTGTCAAAATCAGATTTTGACATTGCATCATGGTATGTGGTTGGTTCAACCGAATCTTCCACATAGCATCCATCCATGAAAAATCCATATCTCTCAGGAGGGACACTAATTCTACCAGATCTGTGAACGTTTTGTGTATCTTGATCATCCATATGATCATTCTCAACATCCTCATGTTGATTGCTAGTATCAACCAATTGTGTATCGTCTTGTGAATCTTGAACCTCTTCAAGTTCCACTGCTCTTCCTCTAGTTTCTTCCAAAAGAAACTTAGTTTCCAAGAACTCTTCCTTTCGAGCAATAAACACTTTCTGCTCTGTCGGATCATAGAAATAATATCCAATACAGTCTCTAGGATATCCAGTGAAGATACACTTTGTGGATGGGGCTTCCAGTTTGTTTTGAGTGTATTGCTTAGGATAAGCCTCACACCCCTAAACTTTTAAATATGATAATGATGGAACCCTTCCATGCCATACTTCGAAAGGTGTCCTTTCCACTTTCTTGTTTGGGGTCATATTTAAAATACGGGCCGCGGAGAGCAACATGAAACCCCAAAATGATAGAGGTAGTGTACTTCTAGCCATCATAGATGAACCATATCCAATAGAGTCCGATTCCTCCTCTCTGACACACCATTATGTTATGGTGTTCCAGGTGGAGTAAGTTGTGAGACAATCCCACAACTTCTAAGATACTCTTGAAATTCACTACTTAGGTATTCACCTCCTCTATCTGTACGAAGAATCTTGACCGTTTTGTTGATTTGATTTTCTACTTCATTATTGAAGATTTTGAACATTTCAAAAGATTCATGTTTGTGTCTTAACAAGTACACATACCCACAACGACTATAGTCATCGCTAAAGGTAATGAAGTATCTTTCACCATTCCTAGTTATTAGTTTAAAAGGCCACATACATCCGAATGTATGATCCCTAATAAATCCTTTGCCCTTTCATAGTCCCACTAAAAGGGGCCTTTGTCATTTTACCTTGTAAACAAGACTCGCATACATCAAATGAATTATTTTCATTAGTTTTCAAAAGGCCATTCTTTTGGAGTTTTTGCATACGATTCTTGTTTATATGCCCAAGGCGATAGTGCCAAAGATAGGAATCACTCAAATCTAATTTGAGCCTTTTAGTGGTTACTTGGTACATTGAGCTATCATATGTTGTGTTTTCATTAACTAATTCATAAATACCATTACAAGGTATAGCCTTAAAATAAAACATATGATTTAAAGAAACATGAATATCATATGTTGTGTTTTCATGAACCAATTCATAATCACATTGTCTTAAACGGGAAACAAAAATAATGTTCCTAGTCAAACTAGGAGCATACAAAACATTCTTTAAAACAACTTCCAAACCACTTGGAAGCTTCAAAATGTAGTCTCCTTGTGCTTCCACGTGAACCTTTGCACCATTGCCCATAAAGAGACTAATTTCCCCTTTTGCATAATGCTCACTTCTTATGAACCCCTGCAACAAATTGAAAATATGAGTTCCACATCCGGTATCCAATACCCATGTGTTAGAAGAAATAACATTTAGCTCAACATGTATCATAAAGATTGTACCTGAGGTTTGCCCCGCGTCCCTCTTCGATCTCAACTCTTTGAGATAGACCGGACAATTGCGTTTCCAATGGCCTACCTCACCCTACCCAAAACATGGGTCATCATGAGCAACCTTTTGCTTCTTTTCTTTCGGTTTGGGCGGTTCCACTTTTGCTTTACCCTTACCCTTACCCTTGATGTGCCCCTTCCCTTTGGCAACACTTGCCCTAGGGTCGGGGAGGTGCCTCTTCCTACTACCTCCTTCATTGATTGTAAGGACCGGTAGAACCTTTCTACCCATGCCCGCCACGGCCGTTTTGAGCATTGAATGAAGCTCACCAATGCTCTTATCCCATCCATTCATGTTATAGTTCATAACAAAGCTATCAAACTTCTTTGATAGGGAGTTGAGGATAAAATCCATTGCCAACTTGTTGGACACACGACAGTTAAGCCTTTCAAGGCGATCAATGTGGCTCTTCATCTTAAGAACGTAAGATGACACCGATTGGTTCTCGTCCATCTGACATGCATGGAGTGCTTGAACCGTTTCGAAGCGCTCCACCCTTGATTGTTGTTAGAACATTTCCTTCAACTGGGTGATCATTTCATAGGCATTGTGGTTCTCAAAGTCCTTTTGCAAATCGGGAATCATACTCTCTAGCATGAGACATGAGACTTGCACAGAGTCCTCGGTGTATTTGACCCACTCGTAAAGGCCTCTACGTCATTTTCATCGGGTTGATTGGGAATGGGATCGTCTAACACATAGGATTTCTTTTCTTGCTTGAGAAGGATTCTCAAGTTTCGGTACCAATCCATGAAGTTCCCATGGTTTAGACGTTCCTTTTCAAGGATGGTTCTTAGTGATAGGTTATGGACGGTCGGGATTGCATTGTTGTTGTTAGCCATCTACAATTTTACAAAGTTCAAATTTTAGTATTTTGATATTTAAGCATTTTAATTATTAATACCCTTTTATGTATCATAGACAATTAATAATTAAAATCTAGAATCCAACGTTACATTTAAATATCGGTTAGGTGACCTTTATCCCTTTATTTAAATTAACAAGGTAGTCAACGTTTGACAATTGTAACCTATTACAATTCTAGTTATATGGGATCGTTTTAAACATCTTATGTTTTGTTAGGCATGTTTATCCCATCAACACCGTTTGTACGTAATGCTTCGGTGATCCTAATACATGATTTCCAAATCAAGTCGTCCTACTTAGACACACGTGTGATTTTACAAATATAAGTGGTTAGGTGACCTTTATCCCACAAATATGGTAATTTCACCTCAACTTCACAAGTTTCTATATTTATGGTTAGGTGACCTTTATCCCATAAATAAGTTATAAGTGAATTGAGTGTTGTTTAAAAGGATGGTGTTAAACTTGTTTTAAAAGGGTTTTTTGTAGTTTCTAAAATTCTAGTTTTTAGAAAAGGCCTTTTATACCATACAACTTGTATGCATTCAAATGCATGGTATTATTTGAGAAACTATTTCAAGGTTCCTTTTAATAAAACCCATTTTTATTAAATCATTAAGCCTTAATAAACACATTTTATTAATTCCTTTAATGATTATAAAGAACCATTTTTATGCTTGATTTATCATAGTTGTTTAACTAGTTTATCTATTTTCAATTAAAATATTAAACACAACCAAACAACCAAATAATCAACCAAACATAAAAAAATAAGTGCATAACCATAGCCAACTATTTTGATCACACTTGCTTGCCATAACAAGTGTGTCAAGTGGTCACTCCTAGGGTAAAACATGACACATTGTTATGTTGATGAACTCCCACTTGAACTTGCATCCAAATGCTTCAAGTATGCCTTTTGTGCTGTGATTCCACCACCATCTTTAGTCACCTTCTTTGTCTTACAAATTAGCCCCAAAAATACTTATTACATAGAAAAAGTCCTAATACATTTTTCTAGTAAAATAAAGTGCAAGCTAATCTACTTATTACATACCAAATGAAATAAATAAATTACATACCCTTTATTACATTCAAATGAATCACAACCACAAATAATCAAACACAAGGTCATGACTAGGTTTTATGCACTTAAAACACATCCAAATATGTATATATCTATCGATTTTGGCAGCCCCTTTTGAACCCAAGTTCTTGGCCAACATAAACCAATAACAAGTGGGTTTTTGTCCAAACAAACAAACCATCTCATGATTTATATTTTTCAAGATCCTTACATGAATATAAAGTAATATCTTGAAAAACAAAGGGACTTCCATTATAGAAATTTTCAACCCACTTTTTATAAAAAAGGACCCAAAATTTCACTGTTTGAAGCATGTATCCATATAAACGGCTCTTGATGCCATTGAAGGGTTTTGTAGATGTTTATCAAAGACACGTTAACCATTTAACATGTAAAACACAGTGGATTTTATGTTCAAAATGTGAGTTTATGTATCATATACATATGTTAAATCAAAACCCAAAACAAGGATCACTTTATATGGAAGAACATACTATCATAACATATATATATCAACCACATATACTACCTTTAGAACCGTGGATTTGGAGGCTATATGATGATGTTTGAATGTCAAAACTTCAAGGTAGAAGTCCTCAAGAGATGATACCCCAAGCTCCTTCAAACACCCACTTCCTAGGTCTTGTAACACCAACTTGAAAAACCCTCTTCAAGATCGATTTTTCCAACCAAGAACACTTGTTTGAAGGCTGAAAAACTCTTGTATTTCAGCTCTAGAATCCGATTTCTAGAGAAAGGAATGAGAGAATTCTATTGCTCTTGTGTGTGTGAGGTGTGTTGGTAGAAGAGTGTTCAAATGAATCAATGTTGCATGAACCAAGACCTAATCAAAGACTTCCTTTGCCCCAAGGGGCGGCCGAAGTGGGGTCCCACTAATGGGTTTCCCTCTCATTTGAATTATTTTATAAAAGTTACACTCTTGCACTCTAATTTTATAAAATTAAAACCCTTTTAATTTTATAAAATATAACACACTTTTGTTTGATATTACTTAACCAACTTAAATAATAAAACAACCAATTTCTTATGAACAAATTATCCATATAATTTTGTTCATTTACAAAAGCAATGATTTAGAAAACTTGGTTTCTATATTGGTGCTAATATTTATTTGTGTGATCTTATCAACGAATAAATATTTATCAGTGTTTGTTTGGCTTGTTATTGGGTATGACCTTACTTGGATCATATCACATTAGCCACGTCAATTTAATATGTATCTTGGGCAGATCAATTCTTTCAGATACGACTTGTGTCGTTACATGAGATAACTGCTATAATGATACTAGTTGGAATAATGATACTTGCTTATATCCCTCATTTGTAAGATGATACATGTTGGAATTTAGTGATAAGATAGTAACCATGATGCCTTTTTGTTTGATTTGCTCCCTAGAATAGTATGTACCTGAATGCTCATTCATTGCTTGATTTGTTGAAAATGTACTTTGACACAAATGTTGGGTTAGCATGATTGTTAGCATAATTAGAATCTAAGTGTGCTTAATAGCAATTGGTGACCAAATAGGAATTGTAACTCAAAGACCTAATTACACAAAATCAGAACTTATGATGGGAATAACCAGGATGATAGTGTAAGGTAAATTGACGATTACGGGTGCACACGTAATGGTGAATTTACAGGTACACTTGAATTCTGGTGGGCCCTGTCATGTAAACTAATATTAAGGTATAACACTTAAAGAACCAATAAATGCAAGATTAAACAAAAATTTAGTATATACTCAACGATTATATTTAAAACTTTCATAACAAGGCGAAACCGTTTGACACTTGAAGAGCTACCAAGGATGATGTTGTAGTAACTATCCCTTTTCTTCCTTTCTTCTCTTTTGTTTTGCTCTCCTATCATAATTTTAATGATACGACCATCAGACTCTGAAGATCATCAAATGTGGTTCTCAAACTCAACCGGTACCGTGCTGAATGAAGGGCGCTTCACCTCATTGTGCGTGTACTTTAGCTATACTATTTTTGGCGACATCTGAAAATTCCTTCCTACCCAACATTGTATTCGTAAAAAGCTTCCTCGACATAGTAGGAGACTCTCTAACAAGACTTGTGCAACGGAGAACAGACCGGGGTAATGGATTGACGAGAAGCACGTCATGTGGTCAATGACATAGAAGACTTGTCACTTCTTTCTTCCTTATTAGCCCGCACTTCATAGGACGTTATGGACTCTAGAATTCCTCTATCAACTTCTTAAAGTCTTTGATAACTGATTGCTTTATACCTATTTGACGTCATAGAACCACTTAATCCAAAGAAATATTCTTAATATCAGCTCCGATAGTGATGAACAATCACCTTTCTTAGTACTATGCTTGTGAAATCTTTTATCATCCACAACCATTAGACACCTAATAACAAACTTCGCTTGAAACTTAAGTTGAGTTATCTTAACCATGTTTTTAACCGATCGTGTTATTGTTGAATTTCTTAGCACCAAACCACGCAGGAAATGAAACCTCGTTCTAAAATCCAGATTATCCGGAGATGAAGATTCAAGTTCCAGGGATATCTGCTGAGGAGAACTAACCTCCGGGATTCAATAAAAATCCAAACTTACAACTTCTTAGGGTCCCTGATTTTCACTCCCCCTCTGTTCAAGATTAAATTCCTAGAAAATTCAGGGTCTAGCAAGAAGTGCTACTCACCCTAAACCCACTATCATGACCCTTATCGTTGAAAGCACGTGATAGTCGATGCGGACAACTTCAAAACCTTGCAAAATTATCTCTACTCGGGGAGCTCTACTAGCCAAGTGATAAGTTCATGATTCGAGAGTGAAGGTCATGTAGATGGAATACGATCTCGAAGCTATATGATAGGTTATTAGAGTGGTAGTTAACCTCCTTGTGCTAGCAAGCACCTTGATAAAGTCCTAAACTAGTTCGAATCGATACGGTCGATGATAATGAAGAATTCATGGGAAAGACCCATGGTTGAACTTAAAGGATGGTATTGCTTCAAAAGATGTATTAAGGAGCATAGAAGATCAGCTATAAGAAATCTCATGTATTAAATCACTTAAGATCCAACTACAACGAAGTGATAAACATGCACCAGATTGTAGACAAAGAAAGTCTGCATAATCATCCCCGATCTTAAGCATTGGTGTTATTCCTCTTTAAATTTTAAACCTCTCCTAAAGTGATTCTCTAATACCTTACCCTAGAACGCTCCGTACCGTCGGAAATTCAAACAAAAGTCCTACTCCCCATATCTCGTTGAAACAACCGATATGCTTATAAGAAAATAGAATCTAAATAGAGTTACTTGCTTCATGGATGAACCCTCTACAGGGCACAGTTACCTTAAATAATATGGACCGAGGAAGAGGTCATCTAGAAGGTTGACCTTCAATGGGAAGCACTATGAAGGAATTAGTAGGAACGTTTGCAACAATTCTATAGCTTAAGACAACATTTGAGGTTGCTCTTAAGGAAATTGAGTCGGAAAATAGAAGAAATATATGTACGGAGGTGCTGGACTTGAAACTTATATTAAGGAGCTGGTGGAAGGAAAGCAGATTCGATAGCTGTTAGATGAACAGTCCATAAGACCTGGTATGTCGCCTTGAGGAAACTTAATACTCTTTGTGGAAGGAAAATAGGATGCTCCGAGTATTGATAGACTATAGAGAGCTAAATAAAGTCACCAAGGATAAGTGATACCCTTTTTCCTAGGGATGTTAACCTGCTTAATCAATTTCAAGATGTTACCTACATCTTAATTATTATCAGTCGTCATTGTAAGGAAAACGACATTTCAAAAGTAGCTGTTAAAACAAGATATGGCAAGTACGAAGGTTATATAGTCAAGCCCGCGTGGGAGGACCTACGCAATTCACGGAATTCATGAATCTCATGGATAGGAATTGTAAGACATGCTTAGACATGTCTGTCTTCTTGTCACCTACTAATAAGCATGAAATTAGAGACAATTCGCAAAAATTTGGGGCTATAAAATTCTGGGAAGAAGTAGAAACCCTATTGAGATGCGTCAATGCTTAGGGTTAGGCGAAAATTATAGAAGGATTAATAAAAACTTCACTCGTGTAGCTATACGACTGGCATCGTTATTCTTGGGAAAATGCGGAATTCGTTTGGGCGCGAATAAAAAAGTTTCAGATGTGTGTTGATGCAACAGTACAAGACAATTTTCTAGTCGCCCGATGAAGCTAAGAAAATAAATGGAGAGCTACATTAATCATGAACGGGAACTTCCATAAAATAAAAGGATGGATCTGGATACATTATTAGTACGACACTACCAACTACACATCAGAATGCTAAATCAAGTAGAATAGGGTGATCGACGATCGGTAATGTCAACCGCATTGACAAGTGCGGATAGGAGGCCATCATCCGCATTTTCCTAAGACATTTGTATTTCCTAATGCGAGGGAACAAGCCTTGACCGCATTTGTCTCGGCTTAACCGCATTGACGGATGCGGATAGCCTACAGTTAGGCTTTTCTTCTTTTGCCTTCACCCGTCTTACGTTTTGAACTTGTGATTTTCCCAGCGCTAGTCACATGAATATATATATATATATAGAACATCCCATATCGGGAAACTCTTGTCATGTGTCAGATAAGATGAACGGATATACTCGAAGACTGAGGTTCTGATATGCAGAACCGTTCCGGAAAAGGAAGCATACTAGAAGAAGCACGTAGTGGAAAAAAGGACTTAACCCTTTAAGATGAAATCATAGAAGGAAGAGATCGAAGAAATCTTTCGGAAGAAAGAGTAGGCTTTGAAAGCTGAAGACCTTTGTGTATGACCTAATCTCTCTATTCTTAGAAATCGTGAAAACTTCTTAGTTTTAGCTCCATAGAAATGATCGTGCGATGCCTAGATATTAATCTGTACTCGTTGGGAAAACCCAAATCCTTCTTGATTTGAAACCTTCAATCTATTGTATCATGACTATCCTGTCTAATTAAAGGCATTCATGCTAATATCCTCTTCTTTTCAATCGTTCTTAAGATTCTTAGTGAGGGTGGTAACACCGTCGGGATTTTGGGAATCGCCTCCTTGCTAGATCTACCTTGTAGGTCGGTGCATTGAACCACAGTGAAGAATCTCTTCTTGTTAATTTTGTACGATTGTTAAATGATCTGATTTTGAACCCAAAAATCTGTTCATGATTTGACTCACTGATTCTGTCAAGCATGATTCTAACATTTAGATAGTTACTTGAATATAGATCAAGCCTAATTATTTGATATACGATTGTTAACAATTGTCCTGGAATGCTCAGCTAAACAACTTCAAATCCTCAAGATTCGAGGAGAAACAATGTTAGCAATACAAAAACAATGTTAGCAATACAAAAATTTCGAGGACGAAATTTCTAAAAGGAGGGGAGAATGTAACACCTATGAAATCTAGCCAATTAGAAAACTTAATGTATTATAGGACCCAATAAAGGTCCGTATTGATTTGGGCTTACTAAAGAAATCTTGCAAAACGAAACTAGCCTTTTGGGCCCAATAAGTCCAATAAGGGCCTGAACTTATAAACAAGACCCATTTAAGGCCCAAATGCACGTTTACGAACTAATTAAATGAGAAACCATGAAACAATGAATTATTATGTGTTTTGAAATAACTATGGAAAGATCCAAACTAAAAACCGATTCAGAACCCTTACCGGGTAAATCCGGCAATTTACCGCGTACTAACGTCTGAATTCCATCAGAAATTCTTATAATGGTTTGTCATCCAATCTAAATCATTTTGAATCTTAAATAATATAATAAATAATGCTTGCTAAAATATTTTTCATCAAACACGCATAAGCAATGGAAATGCGTAAGCGAAACGCGAATACCGGTCTTCACCGGCATTTAACTGACGTCTTTTATGACAACCGAGCATCATAGCTCCGTAAATATTCATCTAATCATTGTTTAATGTCATAACATATTAAATTGGTGAGTGGTACGTTGTCCGCAATAAATGGGTTACGAAACGCGACCGTGACGTGAACCGGGTTACGATCAAGTCAAACCGGAGAAGACGTCAGATAATTCACACCCCGGCCCAAAGAGGCGGGACGTCACGATTAGTAAGCAACAACCAAAATGCAGCGGAAACTAAATGGTTTAATACATTACAACTTTCAACATTTACATCAGAATATTGGATCTGTTTCAATTCACAAGGTGCCTAAATCTACAGTTTATAGGCGTTATGATCAATCCTTTGGTAAAGGTTTCTTGATGCTTCAGTAACTAAAGCTTCTAGGCTCAACTTGTGTCATTAACCTCTACCCACATATCTTGCTTCGGATTTGGTAACTTCTATAGCTCAACTATTCTCCCTAGCTGTACCTGAAGACATGCTCAAAAAGAAAATTATATCAACATAAAGTTGGTGAGTTCAAGTGGTTAAAGTTTCAAAAATAAAAGGGACTCTTAGAGTCCACAAGTGAAGGTTTTAGAATCAAGTGTGAAAGTTTCTGAAAATCTCATTTGATGTTTAAAACATCATTTTTAGTATCAGTCATTGTGGGGTATCACAATCAACCCTGCACTTGGTCCCCGGCTGGCCTCTTCTAATGTTATGTTGTACCGGATATTCCCGTAGGAAAGGACCAAGCCTCAGAACAGTGAACCATTCCTGCTAGGATGGTTCACCATAGTATCTTACTCAAAACCTGTTACATGTCACAAACGACCCCTCAGAATCTCAGTGGGGTACCTCCCTGTAGCGGGAGCCACTGTGCGTGGGGGATTCCCCAAATAGATCTATTCACGTAAAAACAAGCGGTTCACAAAAGAATTAATGATCATGACAAAAGTATCAGCAGGTATCCAAAAAGTCCCACATACAAGCATCAAGTAAGCACAATCATAGTTCATAAAACAATAGATCATGCAAAACAGTAAACAGTATCACACATAAGAGTTTCAGTTTAACGGAGCATGCTTCATCCCCAAAACAAAAGTAAAAAAGGGAACACGAGAACTCACCTTGTATCCTTATATAAACTCAGAGCTCGATAAAGAGAAATGATGATCACCAACAGAGCAATCCTAATTAGAACATATAAGATTTACATTTAGAATTAGCACGACATTATTACATGCACGCGGTTGAGCTCTTTAGTTAAATTTAATGTTGGTGATTAGTATCCTTAGCTTCTTGTGTATTTGTTAATTGTCATGAGTTGATTCGTGTACATTAGGTTGATTTATGTATTTAATCTAGAATTGTGTCTTAGTATGAAGAATGTCGAAAAATCAATTCATATCATGGATTCCTTTGTAAATAACTTGCATTAACAATGTAAGTAATATATAATGTTTCAAACGATGTTTATAATGCTCGCGTTTATATCGTATTTGTTAACTTGATTGACGATAATTTGTATAAAGAGTGTTACAATTAATATTTATATCAACAACAATGAGACGGCCAATTACTAATAATGACAAGATAACGGATCATTATAGAATTATAAGCCCATTTGCCGTAATTTAGTATGCGTGAACATCGGTTAACCTAATGTATCTACTGTATAAATATATCTTTTTGTATGTAATTTTACATCCCGAAGTATTGTAAGGATTTAACGTGACGTGAGATCAACTTATTTGTTTAATCAATAACATGTTATAACCATTTCCCCAAAATGTAATGTTTCATATATCTTATCTAGGTTGGTTTCTAATAGCTAGCGTTGTTGTTTAAATCTCGGGTCTAAACCATCCATTTAAATAATCATTTATAACAAGCGACGTTCGTTTTCGTTTATAGTTCACATATTTTATAATTTATGCCTTTTATATAATTAGAGCTCAACAATACGTATGCAATTTATAATTCAATTTCAATGCGTTGCGCGTGTGATATTACCTTCCACTCGATTACGTTCCCTAACCCACTCGAATTGCTCTTGATCTAATCGTGTTTACGTTCCGTTGTCCGCTCATTGACCAAGTTTGACCAGCTTTGTCCGATGTTTTACCTAACCCTAAACGTACCAAAATCATATTCAAACACTAATATATTGTTATCTAATACCCAAACGCAACCATAATCTCAACATACGTTACCAAACACCTCGGTTGTGTTTCTTACCATCACCATCCACCACATGCAGCCACAACAACAATCGCCAGCCATTACCATAACCGCTATCCACAACCATAATCATCCATTTCAACAATCGACCTCCACCACAACTAATGTTCACAACCGCTACCAACACAACCCTTAAATCGACAACTGTGGTCAACCATACCACCACGGGCATCCCTTGGATCCGCTACCATCAACCTGGCCTTACCTTCACCACACAGCCGCACCATGCCTGTCTTCACAGCAACTACAACCACAATTACTGCCAATAACCATCCACAGCCAACATCACCATAACCAACCAACACAATCACAGCCCACAACTATCAACAGTCAACATTCACCATCAATCACAGCCAATAACAACCATCGCCACTGTGGCAGCCCTCAACGACAGCCACCTAATCGCACCATCACCACGATCAGCACCGCCGCGACCATCCATCCACCAGTACTGCTGCCTTGGGCCCCGATCTAGTACAGATCAACACATGCAGCCCACAATCATAGTAATTTGCGGTTTGTAGCCCATGAAAACAAGGATGAATGGACTAATCGGTTCTAGGGAAACCTTACCGAGAGAAAAAGCAATGGGGGCGGTCTGGGACACCTTCGGGTGCCTCCTCTCCTTCGCGGCCTAGGCTGCCGTCGCTGGTACCATCACAACCATCACCAAACACCAACCAAGGCACTAACATCCACGGTCTCAATCATCACCATGGCGACCACCATCATCACCATCGACCTCGTCAGCCTCCGAATCCACCACCATCGTGACCGCACCCCTACATCGCAACCTCACGCCACCAAATCACCACCGTGGCTTCGCCATTTGACTGCTCTTAGCTTCGCGACCACCCTCGACACCACCACTCCAAAACCGACCTGCAAACCGCCGCTTCTTCCTTCGATTCCCGTTGCCTCGTTGAGTTGTAGGAGAAATTGAAGCCGCCATCGTGACCGCAGAGGAGAGGGGAGTCCGTTTTGGTGTGGCACTTGCCACCACTCGCCGGAGGCCGGCCGCCGGTGGCCGGTCATCGGAGATCGCATGAAAGGGGGGACGGGGAAGCCGTGACTGGCCCTATCTCTCTCTTTTCTCTGAATTTTGTTTTGTTTTGAAACCCTAATTTAGAGAAAAATGGGTTTATATAGTGGGGTTAAGAAATGGCTAGGTTAACGGGTCAGTTCGTATCACGTTCGGAGCAGTTATCTTGTATCGTTATGAATTTTATTTCCCGTTAGATACAATTATGCATAATGTTATAAATATTCCGAGATTAATAATTTTATCGTATTTAAAACATACCGAACAGTTAAACGATACCGCGAAATCGACACGTTATCGGTTTACGCGTTTTCCTCGAACGAGCGCTTTTATTATTTTCTTGACATCTAAATGCATGCAATTACGTATTAAAACGGTATTTTGCGTGTTAACTTCCCATGTTAGTCGCGTTAAAGCCTCACCTGACGAATTCTCGGGTTTTACCAGATCGTAACCCGGTTCGCGTTTCGGAACGCAGTTATTCCGGACAACGTACCATTCATCAAATTTAATATGTTATGAAAGTAAACAATGATTAGATAAATATTTACGGAGTTACGAGACTCGGTCGTCATAACAGACGTCGGTTAAATGCCGGTAAAAATCGGTTTTCGCATTTCGCTTACGAATTTCTGTTGATTATGCTTGGTTGATTAAAAATCGTTCAACAAGCATTATTTATGATATTGTTAGAATTAACAAGGATTTAAATTGGATGACAAGCCATTATAAGGAATTCTGATGGAATTCAGACGTTAGTACGCGTTAAATTGCCGGATTTTACCCGGTATGGGTTTTGAATCCGTTTTCAGTTTGGATCTTTCCATAGTTGTTTCAAATCACATAAGAATTCTTTGTTTCATGGTTTTTCCTTCAATTAGTTCGTAAATATGCATTTGGGCCTTAAATGGGCCTTGTTTATATGTTCGGGCCCTTATTGGGCTTATTGGGCCCAAAAGGCTAGTTTTGTTCTGCAAGATTTCCTTGGTAAGCCCAACTCAATCCGGACCTTTATTGGGTCCTATAATACATTAAGCTTTCTAATTGGGCTAGATTTCAGAGGTGTTACAGATAAGGTTTTAACGTGACCAACATGGGAAGTTAACGCACTAAATATCATTTTAATACTTAATTGCATATATTTTGATACCAAAATGATAATATTAACGCTCATTTAATAAAAACGCGTAAAACCGTTAAACGTGTTAAATGCACGTCAAATTACAACCTCGTTTAATTATTCGGTATGTCTTAATACAATAAAATTATTAATCTTGGAAAATTAATAACGCTTTGTATAAACGAATCTAAGGGGAAAAGAAAAGTTTAACGTTACGCGAAAACTTAATCGAACGTGTACGAACCGACCCGTATTCGGACCCATCATCTAACCCTAATATATAAGAAACTTTTTCTCCATTTTATGGTTTTAAAACCCAAAATCTAAAGACAGAGAGAGACAGGTCGCGGCTCCTTTCTCCCCCTCCTCTCTCCGGCCGTTTTTCCGGCTACCGGCGGCCATTCCGGCGACGCCCCGGCGAGTGCCATATATCAAATCGAAGCCCTCGGAAAGTCGAACATGATGGCGGTGGTGGATTCTTCTGATTCGCGACGAAGAGGAAGTTGTGCAAGAGAGAATGTGGTGTGGCGGCTAGGGTTCCGGCGAGATTCCGGCCGCCGCAGCCAGCGGCTAGCGTCGAGTGGCGGCGAGTGCCACCCATGCACTTCTTCCTCTTGACGAGATCTTTCGAATGGTGCTAGCCTCGCCCTCTAACTCGCAGCGGTTTGAAATTTACGGCTGGTTGAAAGTGGTAGCAGCTAGGATCTTGGTTCGAATGTTACTGTTGTGGTAGCGACGGTGATGATTGTGGCTATGGTTGAGGTGGTGGTGGTTGCTAGCTGCGGTTATAGTGGTTGTGTGACACCCCGTAATTTCAGATTAACATTTTTCAAACTGTTGTCGTTAACATTGACCCGTACTCGCAAATACTCGAAACGTATACAAACAATGCCACAGACATCGTTAAACAAATTGTGATAAAATACTAACACGGGTGCTTATAGAGGATTCACAAAAACAAGATTACCTGAGGAGTCCTATTGATTAATAGAGCTCGCTCATCTACGTCGTTATCAACCGAAACAAATTCGGGAACTCGGTACCTAAGTGCAGGGACCAAACCCGACAATTGCCAAACTGGGGCTGGGTATAAATACCCATCCACCAGCCCAAACAACTCACATTCTGCTCTCTTTCTCTCCTACGCTCTCTACACCCCCGATTGTTCATCCTAGCACCAAATCCCACCCGATTAAGCTCGTTTTTGTCGGATTAGGCCACACAACAGTTGAGGAATCACGATCCTAGCAGGTAGGCGACCATTTTCATCCGTTTTATCACCCGTTTCACTGCTGCAAGTATGGGATTCGGGTGTTCGGGTTCAACCCGAATGCATGTGGTCGTGGGGGTGCGTGTGAGGCCAATCAGCATGTGCATTACCCTTAGACATGTTAGGAGAGTGTTTCTGGAAGTCCTGATTGTGAGAAAACCGAGCACGGAACAGCCGAAGGCAGTTCGACCCACCCAGCAGTCGCGACCTGCTGCAGTCCGCGACTGGGCCAGCCGTGCGATTGAGTCATGCGACTGGTCCCATCGTGCGATTGATCGGGGCGACTGGGGTGATACGTGCGAATGAATGCGCGCGACTGAGTCAACCGAATGAATGCGTGCGATTGAGTCAGCCGAATGAATGTGTGCGACTGAGTATCACCCGACTGAAGGTCCAACCGCACGAATGAAGGTTCATTCGTGCGATTGGTAATTGATTCGGGTGATTTGGGAATGTGTGGTACGACTGAACGCTGAGTCGCACGAATGAGGGTTCAATCGTACGAGGGAACTTGATTCGTACGATTGAAGGCCTATTCGTGCGAATGAAGTGTCCAGTCGTGCGTCTAGCCTTGTTATGCGATTAGAGTGATTTTGAGTAAATTCTTCTGGTGTGCGATGTGACTATCATGTGACGATAAGTTAACATCAATAAAGTGTCATTTCTTGATCACAAAGATTAAAGTCAACGCAATTAACGGGCACATACTTTTTAACCTGAAACAACCTAACTATATACAAATGAAGACAACTCATTTGAAATCTACATGAAGTCTAATACGTGTATGCCTGCTTGTGTGTGTCACCTCCGACCGAACCCATGCGACCCGACCCGACTAAACATGTGTATTAACGCTAAACACAACATTAACACTTAACACAACTGTCAATAGGTGTTTGACAGCGCATCGTAAACGACACTTGGGAGATTTTCATCCTACGTACTTGTTACATCATCGGTGAGTTTCACGGCCCCTTTTTACATCTCTTTCCGTTTGGGGGACAAAACACGCAAAACAAATTTACATAAATGGTTGTAGTAATATTGATATCGCTTGTTACGTTAGTGCAAACACACTCATGTCCTCACACACTCGAACCGTTAGTAATGGGATTAGCGAGGTAATTTTTAGTAGTACTACTGGGTCTGACAAACCCCGCCCGGGCTAGTCGCGCTAGCTTGATTGGAGGTCAAACGGGTGCTAAATTGACCTAACATACGATTGCCACGGTCGGTTAAGACGTGGAGGAAACACATTGTCATGGTCTGATGAGACATGACGGAACATACGATTGCCACAGTCGGTTAAGACGTGGAGGAAACACAATAGGGCGTAAACAGTCAGCTTCGGTTCGAAACACTAAGTAACAAGAACATAGGCTAGCTACCTAACGATATGCTTTTTGTACTAAACCATTGAAACGCATAACATGGAAACGCTTACGAATACATTTCTTGTTAAATTAAACCTGTGAACTCACCAACTTTATGTTGACACATTTTAGCATGTTTTCTCAGGTCACAGGAACGCATAAGCTATTGAGGCACGCTTCAGGAAATGCACTCAGGACATGCATTCATCTAGTTTATTTCTACCATTGAACATTTTGTATAAACATGGCTATTGTAACGGTCCTGTAATGGAATTATGAATTATGTAAACGCTTCCGCACTATTGTAAACTTTGTTTATGTTCTGTTGAATGAAGTCAAATGTTTATTTTAAATTCATATAGTGTCGTTCGATATGACTGTGTCTGAGATCCTGGTATGTCACACGCCTAACGGTAAAACCCCGTTTGTGGAAATTGAGGGTGTGACAGATTGGTATCAGAGCCACAGGTTATAAAGAACTAGGATTGCATTGCATCTAGACTATAGCCTTAGACACAACACTAGTATTGCACAGACACTTTTATATGGTTACCAATATTGTGCAAACAACCTTCTGGTGTATTGACATTACACTGCTGAGCAAACATAAACACTATGGGTATGACATGTGTGTCATTACCGGCTGACAGAGGGGCGGAGAATCCCGCTCGCTCACAACCAACGCTTAGACTTGATCCTTCACTCGCGGAGTGAAGGCAACAACGAATTGAACCAAACATTTCCATGGTTGGAACACGAAACTCTTTTCTAACATACGCGATAAGCATAACGACGACAAACAAAAAGAACAATACCTCACTCTTCTAGCTCTCTCACACCTGTTACTATTCCCGACATATCCTGTCCTCTACACTAGTCCGAGCAGTAAATGAGGGACAACTAAGATATTCAAGCCGATTAGAGAATCGGACTTAGACATCCAAACACCTAGAACTTCGAAAGGAAAAAGGGCGAATTATCCCGACTCCCGTTGTTATCTTAACCAAATCTCCTATACAACCTTAGTATAACCTTAGTTAGTTGACTCTTGGTATAACAAATACATCTTTGATACTTCTATCATTGATAATATTCGGTACTGGACAAGGTATGTTATCTCGAATAGGAGGAACCATGTGTGACCATGCAAAGCAACTTAGAATTACGGGTGCACACGTAATTGTAATTTGTCATGCATGAGAACTCTGGCAACCTTATTGGGTGATAACGGTAATGGCCCGTACAAATTTTCAAATTCCATACTTAGGAGGCATAAGGCCTCGGATCCTCATAAAGCCTTACTATCGATATGCAATCAAACCCCTCATTCTTACTAGCATGATACAATATATATTATTGTCAATAATTATTATCCGGTTATTGATTAATATGTGTTGTGAATTGAAGAAATCATGTCTGGAAGAAGACCTGGACGCCCGGGTGGACGAGGAAATATCACCCTAACTCGAGCCGAGCTGAATGCTATCATCAACGAGCGCATGGCTGATGCGCTTGCAGCTTATGAGCAGGCCCGAAATCAGGTCCAGAACGTCCAGAATCCGAATCAAGGAGGTCCAACAGTCTGTACCTTCAAGATGTTCATGGATTGCAAGCCTCATTCATTCAGCGGCTCTAAGGGCGCTGTCACACTGCTTCGCTGGCTAGAGAAACTTGGGTCAGTGTTTGCCATGTGCAGCTGTCCTGATGAAAATTGGGTCAAGTACGCCTCCGGCACATTGGAGGGACCAGCCCTGACATGGTGGAATTCACAAGTCCAAACCTTAGGACTTGGTGCTGCAAACGGTATGCCATGGGAAGACTTCAAGATTTTGATGAAAGAAGAGTACTGCCCCAGGAGCGAAGTCCAGAAACTGGAGGCAGCATTATGTCCTCAGATGGTGACTCCGGCCTACAAACGGATCGAAAAGTACATTGATGGCTTGGCTCCTCAAATCCAGGCTAGTGTGATGGCTGCTGATCCTGTCACTATCCAGCAGGCCATCCGACTGGCTCACAAACTCACCGACCAGGCAGTGGCACGGGGCACTTTGCCTAAACGTGGCGCTGCTTCTGGTTCATCAGATCACAAAAGAAAATGGGAAGGTAACAGCAGCAAGTCTTCAAGCTTCAACCACCCCTAGCAACAACCGACCAAAAAGTTTGACCCATCAAGAAACTTCACCCACAACAACCAGAACAGCAACAACAACAATTATGGTCAGGGATCGAGCAGCTACGGGGGCAAGAGCCCTAAGTGTAACCGGTGCAACTTCCATCATCATGGCCCATGTGAGCGACTCCGTTGTCAGAGATGTGGAAAGATGGGCCATGCAGCCAAAGACTACCGGGGTGAACTGATGACTCAGCAATAACAACCCCAACAACAATGACAGAGTGGAGTGACTAGAGGCTGCTATGAATGTGGAAAGGAGGGACACTACAGGAAGGATTGCCCACAGTTGAAGGGCGGAAACAAGGGTAATAATGGGGGCAATGCCAAGGGTCGCGCATTCGTGATCGGTTCCGGCGAGGCAAGGGATGACGAGAATGTGGTTACTGGTACGTTTCCCCTGAATGGTTGTTTTGCTTCTATACTATTTGATACTGGAGCTGATAGGAGTTTTGTTTCCAACAAGTTCATTAAGTTCTTAGATGTAACCCTAGCTGTCATGGAACCTAGTTATGTTGTAGAATTAGCCGACGGAAAACTCATTGAGGCAACTCATATCGTTGAGGGGTGCAGACTAGGATTATGTGGTCATGAGATAGATATAGATCTGATGCCTGTCACACTTGGTAGTTTTGACGTAGTTGTGGGTATGGATTGGCTGTCTAAGAATCAAGCTGAGATCATCTGTGGGGAGAAAATCGTTCGCATACCACTTCCTAGTGATGAAATTCTATCAGTTCAGGGCGAAAGGAGTGGCATGGTCTCTGGAATCATCTCCTACATGAAAGCTCAGAAGTGTTTGCGTAAGGGTCATACCGCTTTCCTAGCCATGGTCACTGAAAAAGAACCCGATGAAAAGAAAATCGAAGACATTCTTGTTGTACGCGATTATCCAGGGGTTTTCCCTGAAGACCTACCCGGTCTTCCACCGCATCGCCAAGTCGAGTTCCAAATTGATTTGGTTCCGGGAGCCGCCCCTATCGCGAGGGCACCGTACAGATTAGCTCCAAGAGAACTGCAAGAGCTGTCTACGCAATTGCAGGAACTATTGGATAAAGGCTTTATCAGACCTAGCTCATCACCGTGGGGAGCTCCAGTTCTGTTTGTCAACAAGAAGGACGGAACTTTTCGCATGTGTATCGACTACAGAGAACTGAACAAGGTGACAGTTAAGAATCGTTATCCCCTCCCGCGCATCGATGATCTGTTCGATCAACTACAAGGGTCGAGTTACTATTCAAAGATAGACCTAAGATCGGGTTATCACCAGTTAAGGATTCGGGAAGAAGACATTTCAAAGACTGCTTTCAGAACGAGGTATGGTCACTACGAGTTCTTGGTTATGCCATTCGGGTTGACCAACGCCCCAGCGGTTTTCATGGACCTAATGAACCGAGTGTGCAAACCCTACCTAGACAAGTTCGTCATTGTCTTCATCGATGACATCCTTATTTACTCAAGGAATAAGGAAGAACACGAAGAACACCTCAGACTAATTCTAGAGCTGTTGAGAAGAGAACAGCTGTATGCAAAATTTTCGAAGTGTGACTTCTGGATGCGAGAGGTCCACTTTTTGGGCCATGTGGTCAATGAGAATGGGATACACGTTGATCCGGCAAAGATAGCAGCTAACAAGAACTGGGCTACGCCTAAGACTCCGACCGAGGTACGACAGTTTCTCGGGTTGGCTGGCTATTATCGACGGTTCATCGAAGGGTTCTCGAAGATTGCTCAACCTCTCACCGCATTAACTCATAAAGGCACCACGTACGATTGGGGTGATAAACAAGAATCTGCATTCCAGGTCCTGAAGCAAAAACTCTGTACAGCACCGATTCTATCCCTTCCTGAGGGAACAGATGATTTTGTAGTTTACTGTGATGCTTCTATACAAGGCCTCGGTTGCGTGTTAATGCAATGCAACAAGGTGATTGCCTATGCATCCCGACAGTTGAAGATACACGAGAAAAACTACACAACACACGACCTAGAGCTTGGAGCAGTCGTGTTTGCACTCAAGATATGGAGACACTACTTGTACGGTACCAAGTGCACCATTTACACCGATCACAAGAGTCTCCAGTACATCTTTGAACAGAAAGAGCTAAATATGAGACAACGTCGTTGGGTCGAGTTGTTGAACGACTATGACTGCACGATCAAGTATCATCCGGGCAAGGCCAATGTAGTAGCAGACGCCCTAAGTCGGAAGGAAACACTCAAGCCAAGATGAGTTCGAGCATTGCAACTCACCATTCACACCGGTTTACCCGATCAGATTCGCAAAGCTCAACTTGAGGCATTAAAAGACGAGAACCTGAAAGCCGAATCGCTACGAGGCATGGAGAAACAATTGGAAACCAAGTCTGACGGAATCCGCTACTTCATGGATCGAACATGGATTCCCTCGTATGGGGACTTACGAGAACTAGTCTTGGACGAAGCTCACAAATCACGGTACTCAATCCACCCTGGTTCAGACAAGATGTATCACGATCTCAAAGTCCTTTACTGGTGGCCGAATATGAAAGCTGACATTGCCACATACGTAAGCAGATGCCTAACCTATTCTAAGATTAAGGTGGAATATCAACGACCGTCTGGTCTACTCCAACAGCCAGAAATACCAGTATGGAAATGGGAACAGATATCTATGGACTTTATCACGAAACTTCCTCGAACTCCCAGCGGATGCGACACCATTTAGGTGATCGTGGATCGCTTGACGAAATCCGCACACTTCCTGGCTATCCGGGAGACTGATCGCATGGAAAAGTTAACTCGTATCTACCTCAGAGAAATAGTCTCTCGACACGGTGTGCGGACTTCCATTATCTCTGATCGTGACGCTCGATTCACTTCACACTTCTGGCAGTCCTTACAACGAGCACTAGGAACGCGGTTGGATATGAGCACCGCATACCACCCCCAAACCGATGGCCAAAGTGAGCGTACGATCCCGACTCTAGAAGACATGTTACGTGCCTGCGTCATAGATTTCGGCAGCAACTGGGAAACTCACTTACCGCTAGTTGAGTTTTCTTACAACAATAGCTATCACACATCGATCAAAGCTGCTCCATTTGAGGCATTGTATGGGCGTAAGTGCCGATCACCTATCTGTTGGGTGGAGGTTAGGGAAAGTAAACTCACCGGCCCTGAACTGGTGCACGAGACGACTGAGAAGATCGTGCAAATCCGTAACCGTATGGCAACAGCCCGTGACCGACAGAAGAGTTACGCTGATAAGCATCGCCGACCGTTGGAATTCCAAATAGGTGACAAGGTACTTTTGAAAGTGTCACCATGGAAGGGTGTGATCCGTTTCGGAAAACGTGGGAAACTAAGCCCTAGGTACGTGGGACCGTTTGAGATTGTCAAACGGGTTGGCCCCGTGGCCTATCAGTTGAACCTACCCGAAGAACTCCGTGGGATACACGATGTGTTCCACGTCTCCAACTTGAGGAAATGCCTTGCAGACGAGACTCTTATCGTCCCGTTAGACGAGATACATGTGGACGAACAACTACATTTCGTCGAGAAACCGGTGGAAGTCATGGATCGAGAGGTCAAGACACTCAAACATAGCCGTATCCCTATCGTCAAAATCCGTTGGAACTCAAAGCGTGGACCAGAATTTACCTGGGAACGTGAGGATCAGAAGAAGAGGAAATACCCTCAACTGTTCCAAAACCAGGCATCTACCTCTTAGATACACAGGTACTCTATTCCACATGCGTCACAAACTGTTGAATCTTGTACTACCCCGTAAAAACCACATAACATGATGTACTAATTTTCGGGACGAAAATTCCTGCAACATGGGGATGATGTGACACCCCGTTATTTCAGATTAACATTTTTCAAACTGTTGTCGTTAACATTGACCCGTACTCGCAAATACTCGAAACGTATACAAACAACGCCACAGACATCGTTAAACAAATTGTGATAAAATACTAACGCGGGTGCTTGTAGAGGATTCACAAAACCGAGATTACCTGAGGAGTCCTATTGATTAATAGAGCTCGCTCATCTACGTCGTTATCAACCGAAACAAATTCGGGAACTCGGTACCTAAGTGCAGGGACCAAACCCGACAATTGCCAAACTGGGGCTGGGTATAAATACCCATCCACCAGCCCAAACAACTCACATTCTGCTCTCTTTCTCTCCTACGCTCTCTACACCCCCGATTGTTCATCCTAGCACCAAATCCCACCCGATTGAGCTCGTTTTTGTCGGATTAGGCCACACAACAGTTGAGGAATCATGATCCCAGCAGGTAGGCGACCATTTTCATCCGTTTTATCACCCGTTTCACTGCTGCAAGTATGGGATTCGGGTGTTCGGGTTCAACCCGAATGCATGTTGTCGTGGGGGTGCGTGTGAAGCCAATCAGCGTGTGCATTACCCTTAGACATGTTAGGAGAGTGTTTTTGGAAGTCCTGATTGTGAGAAAACCGAGCACGGAACAGCCGAAGGCAGTTCGACCCACCCATCAGTCGCGACCTGCTGAAGTCCGCGACTGGGCCAGCCGTGCGATTGAGTCATGCGACTGGTCCCATCGTGCGATTGATCGGGGCGACTGGGGTGATACGTGCGAATGAATGCGCGCGACTGAGTCAACCGAATGAATGCGTGCGATTGAGTCAGCCGAATGAATGTGTGCGACGGAGTATCACCCGACTGAAGGTCCAACCGCACGAATGAAGGTTCATTCGTGCGATTGGTAATTGATTCAGGTGATTGGGGAATGTGTGGTACGACTGAACGCTGAGTCGCACGAATGAGGGTTCAATCGTACGAGGGAACTTGATTCGTACGATTGAAGGCCTATTCGTGCGAATGAAGTGTCCAGTCGTGCGTCTAGCCTTGTTATGCGATTAGAGTGATTTTGAGTAAATTCTTCTGGTGTGCGATGTGACTATCATGTGACGATAAGTTAACATCAATAAAGTGCCATTTCTTGATCACAAAGATTAAAGTCAACGCAATTAACGGGCACATACTTTTCAACCTGTAACAACCTAACTATATACAAATGAAGACAACTCATTTGAAATCTACATGAAGTCTAACACGTGTATGCCTGCTTGTGTGTGTCACCTCCGACCGAACCCATGCGACCCGACCCGACTAAACATGTGTATTAACGCTAAACACAACATTAACACTTAACACAACTGTCAATAGGTGTTTGACAGCGCATCGTAAACGACACTTGGGAGATTTTCATCCTACGTACTTGTTACATCATCGGTGAGTTTCACGGCCCCTTTTTACATCTCTTTCCGTTTGGGGGACAAAACACGCAAAACAGATTTACATAAATGGTTGTAGTAATATTGATATCGCTTGTTACGTTAGTGCAAACACACTCATGTCCTCACACACTCGAACCGTTAGTAATGGGATTAGCGAGGTAATTTTGAGTAGTACTACTGGGTCTGACAAACCCCGCCCGGGCTAGTCGCGCTAGCTTGATTGGAGGTCAAACGGGTGCTAAATTGACCTAACATACGATTGCCACGGTCGGTTAAGACGTGGAGGAAACACATTGTCATGGTCTGATGAGACATGACGGAACATACGATTGCCATGGTCGGTTAAGACGTGGAGGAAACACAATAGGACGTAAACAGTCAGCTTTGGTTCGAAACACTAAGTAACAAGAACATAGGCTAGCTACCTAACGATATGCTTTATGTACTAAACCATTGAAACGCATAACATGGAAACGCTTACGAATACATTTCTTGTTAAATTAAACCTGTGAACTCACCAACTTTATGTTGACACATTTTAGCACGTTTTCTCAGGTCACAGAAACGCATAAGCTATTGAGGCACGCTTCAGGAAATGCACTCAGGACATGCATTCATCTAGTTTATTTCCAGCATTGAACATTTTGTATAAACATGGCTATTGTAACGGTCCTGTAATGGAATTATGAATTATGTAAACGCTTCCGCACTATTGTAAACTTTGTTTATGTTCTATTGAATAAAGTCAAATGTTTATTTTAAATTCATATAGTGTCGTTCGATATGACTGTGTCTGAGATCCTGGTATGTCACACGCCTAACGGTAAAACCCCGTTTGTGGAAATTGAGGGTGTGACAGGTTGGTTCTGTCAAGGCGATGAGGGTGGTGTTGGTCGTGGTTATGACGGCTGGCGGTGGTTGGCGTCGGCTGGTGGTGCAAATCGAAGATGGTGTTAGCTGTCGGTTGTGGTGATGGTTGTTGGTTGTGATTGTGGTTGTAGTTGTTATTGGTCATGGTGACGATGCTATTTGGTGGTGGTAGTCGATGGTGATAGAGCTGCGCCGGCGGTGGTGATGTTGGTGGCTGTCAAAGTGGTTGTGACTGTGGTGGTATCTATTGGGAAAATGGTGGTTGCAGTGGTGTTAGGCAGCAGCGATGGTGATGTCAGTTGCAAGGGAAAGGTAGGGCGAGATTCATGGTGGCGGTTCGGTGGCTGCCCGTGGTGATATAATTGACCATGGCTGTAGATCTAATGTTTGTGAGAGTGTTTAGGTAGTGACACATTGATGTTGATCGATGGTATTGACTATAGTTGCTGCTATTGATTATGGTAATTGTTGTGTTAGGACAGTAAGATTGCGAGTCGTGTGTCGGTCAAGCGTGGTTAACAGAGGCCAAAGGGGTAGTCAACAACAAAAACATGATAAGGTCAAGAGCCATGCGAGTGGGTTAGCGAGCGTGAACCAAGTGGAAGGTATAATCGCACGCGTTACGCATTTGAAATTTAATTATAAGTTACATGCGTATTATTTGAGCTCTAATTATAAAATACATAAATTATAAAGATGAAAATGAACGCCAATAGATATAATTGTTTGCTTTAAAATGGTTAGCTCATACACGAGATATAGGTATCAAATAATAGTTATTAATAACCGATCAAGATATAATATATGAATTATTACAGTGTGGGATTAACTATAACATGTTAACAATAATATAACTTATATTTGGACATGTATGTAGTTATTAATAATTTGGAAACTATGATATATAAATATATATATGTATATATGTACACATGCACATATATATGTAAATGTGGTGGCATAACCCTCCCTCATATGTACAAATTATAGGTACTTAACCTAGACACTAATGATAATATTAGTACCATTGTTGATGTTTTAATGATTATCAATATTTAAGATAATTATTATCAAAATTAATAATAAAATTTCACCAAGACTTTAGATATGAAGAATACTGACGGCGCAAGTGCAAATCGTTAAAATACATTTTATCTAGTTATCATTATTAATATCAACCGATTATTACTGCGATTATCATACTAAGAATCACTTCTCGAATAAGAACATTAATTAACCTAGTATACACAAATTAGTGCATGGCAACAAATGCTTGTACAAAAGCTATGATACAACAAGAATACTAATCACCAACTTTAAGATAACTAAAGAGCTCAACCGCACACATGTAATAATGTCGTGCTAATTCTAAACATGAATCTCATATGTTCTAATTAGGATTTCTTTGTTGGTGACTTTCACTTTTCTTCATCGAGCTCAGAATTTATATAAGGATACCAGGTGAGTTTTAGTGATCCCTTTTTACTACTGTTTTGGGATGAAACATGCTCTGTTATTTTTTGAACTATAATTATGCTTTACTTGATGCTTGTATGTAGGATTTATGGATACCTGCTGATACTTACATCATGATCATTAATTCTTTTGCGAACCGCTTGTTTTATGTGGATAGATCTATTTGGGGAAACCCCCACACACAGTGGCTCCCGCCACAGGGAGGTACCCTACTGAGATCCAGAGGGGTCGTTTGTGGCATGTGACAGGTTTTGCTAAGAAACTATAGTGAACCATCCGGGCAGGTAGGGTTCACTGGTTTGGGACTCAGTTCTCCCCTTTTGGGGGTTAACCGGTTAAACATAACTTTCGAAGAGGCCAACCGGGACTGAGTGCAGGGTTGATTGTGATACCCCCATGATAACTGAAACAAAAACGATTCTTTTAAAATTAACTGAGATTTTTCATGAGCTTTTAACTATGATTCTTTCCTTTTTATCAAATGAGGATTTTGTAAAGTACATTCGTTTTTTTAACTTTAACCGCTTGAACTCACCAACTTTATGTTGACATAAAATCTTTTTGATCATGTCTTCAGGTACAGCTAGGGAGAATAGTTGAGCTATAGAAGTTACCCAAATCCGAAGCAAGATATGAGGGTAGAGGTTGTAGACAAAAGTTGAGCCTAGTAGCCTTAGTTACTGAAGCCTCAAGAAATATTGACAAGGAGATTGACCATGATACCTATAGATTGTAGATTGAGGCACCTTGTGAATTGAAACAAGGGCAATATTTTAATGTTAATATTATGTGACGCTTTGTAATAAACCATTCAGTTTCCGCTGCATTTTGGTTGTTGTTTACTGATCGTTACGTCCCGCCACTCTAGGCCCAGGGTGTGACAGATTGGTATCAGAGCCGAAGGTTGTAGAGAAGTAGGTCTTCTTCGCGAGACCTAAACTACAACCATATGAACCTCATAGGACCACCTTAGTAAGATAACTCTTCCGAGCTTTGTTGAACCAAGGTTGTAGAAAGGTGGGTTTGCTTTGTAATACCTAAGCTGTAGCCATAAATAGGACCAGCCTGGTAGGTTGTTTCCATAATCCAGTGATCCAAAGTTTGCAGCAAGAATAGGTTTCCTTAAGAACTCCCATCTTTAACTTGTATACCTTAAGGATTACATATATCCCATTAAGAATTCTCTACACTATAAGAAACCTCGATACATTAGGGTATTACCTATGATAGGTGCACCCGAGTAAACAAGGAAGGTATGGAACCTTTTGGAGTTGACTAATAGGACCACTGAACATCAAGTACTAAGATTGTTAGAAACCCAAGGTGTGCATATATATTGGGACTTAAATTTTGGAGATATACTTATCTGATTGCACAGCTGACTTTTGTCACTATATGAAACAACTGTTGTTAGCTATACACTTCATACGACTTGTGTCATTACATGATATAACTGCTATAATGATACTTGTTGGAATAATGATACTTGCTTATATCCCTCATTTGTAAGATGATACATGTTGGAATGTAGTGATAAGATAGTAACCATGATGCCTTTTTGTTTGATCTGCTCCCTAGAATAGTATGTACCTGAATGCTCATTCATTGCTTGATTTGTTGAACCTGTACTTTGACATAATTGTTGGGTTAGCAAGATTGTTAGCATAATTAGAATCTAGGTGTGCTTAATTGTAATTGATGACCTAATGGGAATTGTAACTCAAAGATATAATTACACAAAATCAAAAATTATGATGGGAATAACCAGGATGATAGTGTAAGGTAAATTGACGATTACGGGTGCACACGTAATGGTGAATTTACAGGTACACTTGAATTCTGGTGGGCCCTGTCATGTAAACTTATATCAAGGTATAACACTTAAAGAACCAATAAATGCAAGATTAAACACAAAATTCGGTATATATTCAATGATTATATTTAAAACTTTCATAACAGTGCGAAACCGTTTGACACTTGAAGAGCTACCAAGGACGATGTTGTAGTAACTATCCCTTTTCTTCCTTTCTTCTCTTTTGTTTTGCTCCCCTGTTAGAATTTTAATGATCCGACCATCAAACTCTGAAGATCATCAAATGTGGTTCTCAAACTCAACCGGTCCTGTGCTGAATGAAGGGCGCTTCACCTCACTGTGCGTGTACTTTAGCTATACTATTTTTGGCGACATCTGAAAATTCCTTCCTACCCAACATTGTATTCGTAAAAAGCTTCCTTGACATAGTAGGAGTCTCTCTAACAAGACTAGTGCAATGGAGAATAAACCGGGGTAATGGATTTCCGAGAAGCACGTCATGTGGTCAATGACATAGAAGACTTGTCACTTCTTTCTTCCAATTAGCCCACACTTCATACGACGTTATGGACTCTAGAATTCCTCTATCAACTTCTTAAATTCTTTGATAACTGATTACTTTATACCTATTCGATGCCATAGAACCACTTAGGGACTCAATGGTTTGGGACTCAGTTCTCCCCTTTTGGGGGTTAACCGGTTAAACACAACTTTCGAAGAGGCCAACCGGGACTGAGTGCAGGGTTGATTGTGATACCCCCACGATAACTTAAACAAAAACGATTCTTTTAAAATCAACTGAGTTTTTTCATGAGCTTTTAACTATGATTCTTTCCTTTTTATCAAATGAGGATTTTGTAAAGTACATTCGTTTTTTTTAACTTTAAGCGCTACTCACCAACTTTATGTTGACACAAAATCTTTTTGAGCATGTCTTCAGGTACAGCTAGGGAGAATAGTTGAGCTATATAAGTTACCCAAATCCGAAGCAAGATATGAGGGTAGAGGTTGAAGAAAAAAGTTGAGCCTAGTAGCCTTAGTTACTGAAGCCTCAAGAAATATTGACATGATGAAACTAAATGTTTTATTACCCAAATCAACTTGTGACATGATGAAACTCAACTTAGTCAAGCATATTGAACATAAACTTAGAAAGAATGATATTCAATATGAACAAGTTGATTTCGCTAAGGATCTTTGCAAATCTCTCACAAATCAACAAACACTAAACATGGTGCGGAAACCCATGATTAATGTGTATGTTTTGAGTGTATGTGTGTGTATGTGTGTTTGAATGTACGAGAAATTGAAAATTGCTGGTTTGATTGATAATCGTTCAAAAGCTTACAAAGGATTAGGGTAGAGTGCTATTTATAGCCCATACACAAAAGCTATATACAACTACTAATCTACCCTTATGTAAATTAAAATTACATAAACATAATACTAAGAATCTAAGTCATCGCTGTGGGAATAAGTCATCCGCTGTAGAGAAGTTCTTCATCCGCTGTGAGAACAGTTTCTTCATCCGCTATGGAACTAGTCATCCTCTGTGACACTTGTTCATCCACAGTGAAACTTGTTCATCTGCTGTAGAAGTTGTTCATCCACTGTGAACACTTGTTCATGCGTGGTGAAGCTTGTTCATCCGCTATGATGTAACTCTTCATCCGTTGTGGAGTAAACTCATCCGCGATGAATGACTTAGCAAAACATTTCTTTATCTACAAATCCGAAAAAGAAAATTTACATAAGTGTTAGTGATTATTATGAATGTTAATGATGTTAATGTGTTTCTAATGTATGTGTTGTATGTTAAAACACATTTGGTTGATTGTTTTGAAATGGCAAGCATCATACTTTCTTGCATTAATTCTTAATTCAGTTTGTTGAGTCCAACATTACGTATGCGTCTGATATAGGATCCATCATGTATGCTATGATATGCACTAGGCCGAACGTGTCATGCGCATTAAGCATGACAAGCTGATACCAACAAAATCCTTGAAATAGTCATTGGATGGCTGTTAAGAACATACTTAAATACCTAAGGAGGACTAAAGATATGTTCCTAATCTATGGATCTGGTGAGGAGAAACTCGTGGTAAAAGGTTACATGGATGTGAGTTTCCAAACTGACCGGGATGACTCACGATCACAATCGGGATACATTTTCTTCTTGAATGGAGGAACAGTCTCTTGGAAGAGCTCTAAGCAAGATGTGGTGGCATTATCAGCTACAGAGTCAGAATACATAGCCGCTTCATTAGCCGCTCAAGAAGCTGCATGGGTGAAGAAGTTCATTGCCGATCTAGGGGTGGTCCCTTCTATTCAGGACCCCCTAGAAATTCTTTGTGATAACGAGGGTGCGATTGCCCAAATCAAGGAACCTCGCGCACATCAAAAAACTAGGCACATTGAGCGGAGATTCAACTACATAAGGGATGAAGTTGAAAAAGGAAAGATATGTATTCGCAAAGTTCACACGGATCAAAACATTAGGATCTACTCACGAAGCTCCTTGAAAAGGCAAAGCATGAAGGTCATACTTGTGCCATAGGACTCAGATATTCTAGTGACTGGATTTGATCTTTTAATTTTGTATTTGGATATTGGAACCTTTTATTACTTGAATAAATTATTTGGTTATAATGTTTCAACTAATGTTCCTATTTTGCATGTTTAATCCATGAGTAAATCATTTACTCAAAATGTCCATAG
The DNA here is from genome assembly GCA_024085815.1 of Flaveria linearis. Lineage (NCBI taxonomy): Eukaryota > Viridiplantae > Streptophyta > Magnoliopsida > Asterales > Asteraceae > Flaveria > Flaveria linearis. The sequence goes on from CM044005.1 coordinate 64,771,875, forward strand.
TCGTTCATACTTGTGGGAACAAGTGTGAGGGCAAGACTATTATTAACTTGGATTGGTGGATATTTATATGGATGAATATAAAGCAAAGGGTTACTGTCAAGGTTCATAGATATTTGTGGTATAGAAATATTGGACTGACCCGCATCTCAAATATTACAACATGGAATCTTCTTGATTGATCATAAGTAATATTAAGTAAAGGTGAATATCATTTGGTATCCTCTGACCTGAGATACATATTGGGTCTTGATATTCACCAAGTATTATACCTTGACTTAGTTCTTCGCTGTTCTGAAACATGGCAGTACACAAGGCTAAATTCAGATATAGTACAAGCACTACAAAAAAAATTGCCATTTAGTGGCACACGTTTTTTGTGGTATTTAACTCTTGTGCCACTAATATATAGTTTTAGTAGCACTTTGTGTGTGCCGTATTTGTTTGACCAATATATTTAATCACATTTTTCATCTATGCTTCAAAATTAAAGTTTTAGTGGCACTTTATTATGCCATACTTACAGGTTATATAATTTTATGGCTTTTAATTTTATACCATTTTTCAATCCAATACTATTAACCTTCTAATTTTTCTTAAAAAACTTTTAGTGGCACATATTTTCATTAAAAAAACTCCCTCCAAACAAATCCCCCCAAAAAATTCATTAAATTAAAATTAGGGTTTATATATTAACATAAATTTTATTACCAAAAATCATTCAAGCCCCACCCCACCTTCGGAACCCATCGACCCCACACCCATCGACCCCACACCCATCGGAACCCATCGACCCGACACCCATCGGAACCCATCGACCTACTGCCTCTCCACCCACCATCGGAACCCCATCGACCACCTGCCTCTCCACCCACCTTTGGAACCCCCTCCTCGACGACTCCATCAACCGTCGACTCCATCCTCGGCGACTCCACCAACTGTCGACGAGCAGCCCCATCCTCGGCACCTCCATCGACGAGCAGCCCCGTCCGCGGCAGAAGGTAACCCCATCCTCGTCGAGTTCTCAGTTCTTTTTGTGAATTATTGATTCAATAGAGGACCTAAATTTGATTGCTATTCTTTTCTGGTTTGATATGTCGAGTTAGTTTATAATTTGAAATTGAATTTGATTCTGATTTGGTTTTCGTGAAGCTTTAATTTGATTGCTATTGTATTCTGGTTTGATATCTCATTTGGTAAACACCTTCTGTTATTGATAGTTCTAATACTTCTATAATTGTTTATTTTAGTTTTGCACTTACTAATGAATGATTTTGTCTTAATTCTTGTTAATTGTTGGATTTGATCACCGTTCATCACTGTTTGAAAGTTGAAAGTTAGTTGTTTAATGTAGTTTTGCATTTGTAGGATCCTTACCATTCGAAAGTTCTGTCCTCCACGATATTCAACGCTACAACTATGTTCCTCATTCTTTTATTTCATCAACGTTACAAGTATCAGTTTGGCCAATATGCATGGACGCATATGATCCTAATTGTGGTGTTCACGCAGTCCTCTTTCACAGTAGCCAATATTTTCTAAGGGATTTTCTGGTAATATAGCTAGCTAATCGCCTCACATTTGTTAGATTATTTTTCACAAAGAATTGTTGATATGCTTTATGGGTACTATAGTTGAATGTTTCCTTTCCTGGCTCACACTAGCTGTGCCAGTATGCTCTCCTTGTTTATTTACTCGTGATAGTCATTTCAAGAGGCATTTGGGTTCTTGCTGATAGTATTCCTTTCTATCCATCTAAAGGAGTGCTGCTGTATGAACTAAGTTCCAACATTCTGGTTTCCATTTGTGATTACACTTTATTAGCTTGCTTACTCATGCAAAGGTTCCCTTTAAACATGCATGTTCAGTAATTCACACTTGATGGGGCTAAAAACTTTTTACTCAGTAATGAAAAATGGAACATGTTTCAGCGTGCACAAGTTTGATTGTAATTCAAGAAGTATTGCAGGTTTCTTCTTCCTGCATCACTAATTGTCGTCAATGATATTGCTTCCTACATCTTTGGATTCTTCTTTAGGAAAACACCATTGATCAAGTTGTCCCCAAAGAAGACGTGGGAGGGATTTATCGGAGCATCAGTTACTACTATTATATCTGCTTTCGTGGTGAGCAAACTCTCCTCTGAATTGCTCCATCTTAATTCGTGTTATATTTTTAACTGTTTTTTAAAAGAAATTGCTATTATGATATGACAACATCTTGGTAACAGTACCCTTGGTCATCTGCAGCTTGCTAATTTTTAGGTCGCTTCCAGTGGTTAACATGTCCTCGAAAGGTTCTCCATTTGGCTAGGAAATCATCGTCTTTGTATTACCTATTACTCTTTGAGACATTATTAACTTTAAAAATTCTGGTGCAGGACCTATCAACTGGTTGGCTTCAATGCAACCCTGGCCCCCTGTTCACGCCCGAGAACTTCACTTTACCCGGATGGCTACCTGAATGGGTAACTTGAGCCACATCTCAGCTATAGTAATATAATATATACTTACACATGTGTTTTAAGTTGAAAGTTATTAGCTAAAAAAATCTGCAAATTACAATCCTGAATTTGAATTTCTTTGTTGATTGTTTTGATCATAGCAGTTGCAATTCGTAAGTACTCAGTTCCCCTAATCAGCTAACACATGTTCATCTAAAAAGGTAAAAGTTGTGTATGCAAAACTGAAAAGTTTCATGAAGTTGGTAACGTTGCGATCCTTGCAATTTTGGCACTGCCTGAGGTGTCACGCATAGTCTTGGTTTCTGTAAGATATGGCCATTCCATATATATCCGGTTAATTTTTGCTTAATGCTTCCAAAGAACCCTTTGCATATGGATGTTATTATCTATCTATCTGTATAATAACTTGTATATATATATCACTTGGTTACATTCAATTTTGCTCAACCTTATTGGCCCATGTTAGGCTTTGGTTTGTAAATAGGATTGTGGTAGATCCATTCCATGTATTGCTAATTAAATTTTCTATCTTCCCCTGTTGCAGTTTCCATGGAAAGAAATGCATGTTTTGCCTGTGCAGTGGCACGCATTGGGTCTTGGACTTTTTGCTTCAATTATTGCACCTTTTGGAGGCTTCTTCGCTAGTGGTTTTAAAAGAGCATTCAAGATCAAGGTGCAACATGTTACAGCTTTATGATTCATGCCACATTTGCACATGTTCTTAGTTTGTCATTTTGTGTAGGATTTTGGGGATAGTATTCCTGGACATGGTGGAATGACAGACAGGATGGATTGTCAGGTGAGTGTAGAACTTTGTTTACATAACGCCTGTTTTTGACAGCAAGTTACTTAATTTGTCCATTTCCATCATTGGAAAATGATGATATTGATTTGGGTGACGTCACTCGATGCAATTTAAGACATTTAACTAGCAGTCAAACATGTGTTTTCCTTCAACTTTATGGCCAGTCAAATGGTTGCTAATTTCATGGGACAGAGTGTTGATTTGGTTTTGTGTTTAGTGGTAGAATCCTGTAGAAGCATTGTGCAAATCATAGTGTGTATAATGGGTAGTGTGTAAAATTGCTTACAATGTCCTATAGTATTCGTAAATAAAATTTGATTTCTAAATACAAAATGGACAAGGAAAGTAAAAGTCTAGGTGTAATGCAGATGAAAATTTTGAAATTTCATGTGATGAAAGAAAAGCATGCATATATATATATGTATTACTTGTTTGACCCGTGACGTTGAGTTTTGTTGACTTGTTTGAGCCATTAATCACTATATGTATTACTTGTTTGACCCGTTTATTATTATATATATAGCTTTACTTGTTTGACCCGTTTATTATTATATATATAGCTTTACTTGTTTGACCCGTTTATTATTATATATATAGCTTTACTTGTTTGACCCGTTTATTACTATATGTATAGCTTTACTTGTTTGACCCATTTATTATTATATATATAGCTTTACTTGTTTGACCCGTTTATTACTATATGCACAGCTTTACTTGTTTGACCCGTTTATTACTATATGCATAGTTTTACTTGTTTGAGCCATTAATCACTACATGTATTACTTGTTTGACCCGTTTATTATTATATATATAACTTTACTTATTTGACTCGTTTATTACTATATGCATAACTTTACTTGTTTGACCCGTTTATTACTATATGCATAGCTTTACTTGTTTGACCCGTTTATTACTACATGTATAACTTAACTTGTTTGACCAGTTTATTACTTTATGTACACATAATTTTGGGTCCTTATATATAGTTGCTCGTCCCTACTACTTTATATTAACATCTATTTTCATTACTTTGTATTTTTTAGGTCCCTCGTGTTGCTTCTTCATCTAGTAATGAAATATCATCTTCAAGAAGTCATGATGATGAAGCAAGAGTTGACAAAATGTGAAGTGTTGGTGCAGTAGAGATAACAACAGTCATGGATTACTTGGAATAGAGTTGACGAACAGAAAAAAATCATATTTATTTTGTTTGTAAACACTTGAAATACGTTTGGAACTTATTATGTATTTGTTCGTTAACATTGGAACATGTTTTGGATTGAAACCATAATCTATGTTATGATCATGTAATTTTAAGTGTTTTTCATTTCCATTTTATCTTAAATTGTAATTTAGAAATGATTCAAAACCATCATTTATCTCTAACTAGAAATACATTTATCGCCACAATATTCATGCCCACAAAAGTCTTTTTTAAATTTTTGGCAAAAACAATCGTGCTACTAAATTGGTATAGATATTTTGTAATTAATATTATGGCAAAAATAAAAGTGCCACTAAAGATCTTCCCAAGATTGGGTGGCACATAAAAAAGTGCCACTAAATGGCTTTAGTGGCACTGCTTCTAGTGGCACTTTTTTGTGTGCCACACAAAAATATAGGGGCCATTAGTGGCACTTTTTGGGTATTCTGTGACACTTTTTGTGTGTCACTGTATGACAATTTTTTGTAGTGAAGGTGATTATGAGAGACGTATGTAGTCAAGATGGGATTTGTCCCTGTTATTCATTAAGAGTAAGATGTCTAAGGCCTGCTAAAGTTAAATCAATGGAGAATGATCATTCTGTGTCTCTGGGATTTAACATGACATCGGTGACAAAAGGATAGATGATTGATTCACCTAGAACATTTCGAGTAAGGTACTTGAAGGGGATGATGTTATTGAATGGCTCTTAGTCATATGTATTAAGGGTAGTAAACCGTTGTTAGGCGATATTTACTGCTTGCATCAATCTTCTATGAATCTTGTGCAAGTGGGAGATTGTTGGATCTTATATGCCCAAGACACATACAAGATTGATGTGGTTAGTACGTTATGATCCAAGTCGGGTCATGCCCAATAACAAGCTAAGCAAATACCAATAAATATTTATTTGTTGATATGATCAAGCAATTAAATATTGACACCAATTTAGAAAATGGGTTTTCTAAATTATTGCATTTGAGATAGAACAAATTATATAGATAATTTGTTCATGAGATGTCTTTTGTATTGTTATTTAAAGATGTTAAATAACAACAAATGTAAGAGTGTGTAAGTTATAAATTTAAAATGGTTTAATTTTATAACTTAACTAGTGACATGTAATGAATTAAAAAGGGGTTCAAAATGGGAGGGAACCCAATTTTGGACCCAATTCAGCCGCCCCATGTGGTGTGTGCCTTGGAAACCCTTGTCTTGTAATAATAGAAGACATTTAGCTCATTTCACATGACACTCCATCTTTTTTCTCTCTCTTACATGAAAGACTTTTTCCTCTCTTCTTCTCCTCCAAATCGTACGGCCAAAGAGGGGTTCCAAGAGGGTTTTCAAGAGTTTTGGTGTTAAAACTACCTAGCAAGTTAGGTTTTTGCAAGAAGCTTGTGTGTATACAAGCTTGAGGGCTTTTCCTTGAAGGCTAGTCGTTCAAGAAACATCATTTCATTCTTCTCATCCATACAATATTCCCTTGTTCTTGAAAGGTAGTTTCAAGAACATCCTATGGTTGTTCCTTTTCATTTTGATAGCATTTCATTTCACATACATATGATCCTTGTTCTTGGGTTTGTTTTATGAATCTAAAGTGGTTTATTTTCAGCTTATTAAAACAAGATTTAATAACTAATATCCGCTACATTTTGTTGTTTAAATGTTTAATCATCTCTAGAAATCTTGTTTACAAAACCCAACAAAAACCTCCCAATTCCATAATAAATAACTTAATAGGAAATCTATGACCCTTGAGCTTTATACACCACTCATCATTTACCTCAGAGTAGACTATCGAGTCCTTATTTCCTTTAAGCAAAGTCAACACCAGAGTTTGCATCAACCTCTTCTTCAATTCTTTGAACAAACACCCTTGACTGTCACCCCAATCGAACTTTACATATTTCCTTGTCAATTTAGTCAATGGCGAGACAAACTTGGAGAAATCTTCGATGAATCTTCGGTTGTAACCTACCAATCCAATGAAGCTTCAAATTTCTGATGGCCTCTTTGGTGAATTTCATCGCATAACTGCTTCCACTTTAGCAAGGTCCACCATGATCATATCTGGGTTACTCACATGACCCAGAAACTGCACCTTGCGTAACTAAAACATGCACTTGGAGAATTTTGCATACAACTTCTCCCTTCTTAGGGTTTCTAACACTTCACGAATGTAACAAGAATGATCTCCTTCATTCTTTGAGTAGATGATAATATCATCAATGAACACTATCACCGATCTATCAAACATCGGCCGACAAACTTGGTTAATCAAATCTACAAACGTAGCCAGACCATTCATAAGACCGAATGACATTACAAGGAACTCGTTATGCCCATATCACGTTAGAGGCACTATCTTCGCTATATCCTACTCCGTAACCTTCAACTAATGATAACCCAACTTGAGATCGATTCTTGATAACTGTAAGCTTTCCACTTAAAGGCTGATGCAACCAAAGCAAACAAAGAGCTCTCAGGATGCATGCATTAAGTACAAAGTAGAGTTACTTTGGAAGTTTTACATAACTTAAAGAAAATAAGATAAGTGTAAAATCTTTCGAAGCCAATTGAAAAAATCTTTCGAAGCCAAAGATGAAGTATTCCAAAGCTCCAGAGACAAAGTCTTCCGAAGCCAAAGACTGATTTCTTCAAAAGATAGAGAATACATGCTTTCTCTGATCACCTTTTGAAAGAAAGCTGAACAACTGTAGATTATGATCATTTCTTTGTAACTTTCTACTTTTGTACCATTTATCCTTTTGTAATATTAGGATATGATCTATGGCATGTCATGGTCACAAGTCAAAAGTCAATCCGCCTTTTGACTATACATTGATCTTGTAATCTAGATTAGTGTTTCCAGCTAGCTTTCAAAGTATAGGCGACTGTAGGATGTAGTATAAAGTATCTCAAGTACTTGTATTTATTTTAATGCTTAGTAACACTTGTAATAGAACTTATGAGCAATATACAACATTCTTTAAAACCAAATATTATCTTGTTCTTGTTCTTAGTTCTATCTCATATTTACATGTGTTCATATTCTCATCAACCAAAACCCGGTTCCCTATTTGATCTGTTAAGTGTTCTAAGAATCTCCTCAATATAAAATTATTGTGTTAACCCCTTTCAACTGTCATGCAATTGGTATAAGAGCATTTTAGGCTCTTGATTATAAAATCTCACCATCTTATATCCTTTTAGTTTCACAAAACACTTAACAACTCAAATGGCTGCTCTTACCAAGGCTGATATGAAACCGGTACCATGAAAAAATCTCCACTGATCACTCTCGATGACTTTGATACTTCATGCCCAAGAATGGATGTTGGACCAAAAGAACCAATGAGCCAAGATCAGGAAAACCTCTAAGTCCCACATGCCACTGCAACAACTGCTGAAGACTTCCATCAGTTACAGTACTCTCTTGCTTGAATGTCAGACTCGAGAGCATCTGAAGACTCCCATCAGCTATTGTGTTCTCTTGCTTGAATGTCAAACTCGAGAGCATCTTAGCTTCCATCAGCTATTGTGTTCTCTTGCTTGAATGTCAAACTCGAGAGCATCTTAGCTCCAGTCTCAGCCGTTATGACAAAGTCTGAAGAACAAAGCATAAGGATCAAAGAACCAAAGAACAACAGCTGAAGACTCCAAAGTACTGAAGACCAAAGTACTGAAGTCTGAAGTACTGATCATTCAAGTACTGAAGGCTTCAAGTACTGAAGACCAAGTACTGAAGTATCAAAAGCTGAAGAACTGAAGAACTGAAGATCTTCTTCCGAAGCACAAAGTCTGAAGACAAAGACTGAAGACAACAACTGATGATATCTACTGAAGTCATCAGTTGTTACATCTTCCGAAGCTGTTCTATCTTCCAAAGCAAAGTCTGAAGAAAAAGACTGAGGACAACAACTGATGATATCTACTGAAGTCATCAGTTGTTACATCTTCCGAAGCCATTACATCTTCCGAAGCCAAGTCTGAAGACCAAGTACTGAAGAATCAGAGTTTGTCACAACAACTGAAGAAGTCCTCTTCAGTTGTTGTGGTGGTTTTTCCTTTTCCGTAGTTTATTTTATTTCAGTAGTTGTACAACAGCTGAAGAGCATGTTCTTCAGTTGTTATAGTATCAGTAGTTTACTTTTGTCAGTACTTAGGAACTTTTGTAAGAAGATGTCAGTTGTTGACATGTTCAGTAGTTTTATGTTTTTGACAGTTGTAATTTGAATATTCAGTGATGTCAGAAAAGGACATCACCACCATGCTTTTGCCGCCTATATAAGGATGGCAAACCATGCTGTTTTAATTGCCGAAATGTGTTTAGTAATGAACATTTAATGTTTCGCAGAACTCTTCTCTCTCTATGTTTATGCTTTTAATTGCAATATCTTTTATGTTCTTGATATAATTGCTAATTAATGTGCTAAATCCGCTGCAAACATAATCTAATTGATCAACACGAGAGGCTGAGATCCTGTCAAATGGTATCAGAGCAGGTTAATCATTGATCGATCTTACCATTGATCATTTGAAACTGCTCTTTTGATCTCTCAGTTTGATCGAATTAGCAATTTGCAAGAATTAGCCATAGAGAGTGAGTTTCTGCTGTTTCTGGCCAAGATCTTGAGGTCTTCCGGTGGTTTTGAGTCACATTTGTCTGGTTTAAACTTGTTTTTGACTAAAAACTGAGATGACAACACCAACTAATGATCCTCACAATACTGGTTCCGCTACCAAGCCTCCGATGCTGGTTAGGAACGAGTATAACATATGGCAAAGACGTATGCTACACCACTTGGCTGTCAACAGTGCTGGTTGTTGGAAGTCAGTGGTGCATGGGCCATACAAGCCAATGGTGAGCGTCCCGGAATCTAATGAACAGGTTGCAAAGAAACCTAAACAATATTCGGACGAAGATCTAAAGTTGTTCGAAATCAATGCTAGAGCCCATGGAATTTTAGCCATGGCCATTCCAAATGAGATATACTCAAGGCTCTTGCATCATGAGTCTGCTCATGACCTATGGGTTGCTCTAAAGGAACAATTTGGAGGAACTGATTCGGTCTTAGCAAACAATAGGGAAATCCTTGCCCAACAATATGAGACCTTCTCATATAGAAAGGGTGAGACTCTGACCCAGCAGTTTGAGCGGTTCTCTTGTTTGATATCTGAGCTGAAGATGGTCAAACAAGAGTACACCAACACCCAGATGAACAACAGGTTCCTCAGGTCACTTCCTGAGAGATGGGACACATATACCATTGTCCTACGCTCCAGTGCAGACCTGGAAACTCTATCTCTCACCCAACTTCATGGGAAGCTACTCACTTTTGAGAGAGAGGTAGAGCAAAAGAGGAAGTTGTCCTCATCTGGCAAGCTCGCTGATGACTTTGTCCAAGGTAATGCTGCCTTGATAAGTCATGAGTCAGAATATGCTTCATCAGAGAGTTCTTATGATGAACATATTAATTTCTCTACTAACTCAGAACAAGCTTTTGTTGGTGTTAGTAGTTCAGGAGGTGGTGGTGACAACTTGTGTTTTCTGATGGAGGACTTGAGGGGCATTCCAGATGATGATCTGGAAGAGATGGATATTTTGAACCAAATGGCAATGATAAATATCCGCTCTCAAAAGTTCTACAAGAGAACTGGAAGGAAATTCCCTGGACTCTCTAGCAAAACCAAAGTTGGTTTTGACAAGAGCAAGTTGAGGTGTCACAAGTGCCAAAGGCTTGGACACTTTGCAAGAGAGTGTAGATCATCTGGATCTAACTCATCTGCACCCTTTGTGACTTTTCCTAGCAATAGCTCACAGCACAGAGGGCAACCTTCTTCCAGTTCTACCCATCCATCTCAGGCACAGGCACCACCTGCTTATTTTATGCCACAGGGTCATATGCCATATCCTTACCCCTGTTACTACATGCCTCAGCCTAGTCAAACTCAAGTACCCCCGGCTCAACCACCTCATGCTCTTCCTGAGCCTCAATCTTCCCAATCTCATTAACACACACAACCTCAACAACACAGCTTTTTCACCCCAAGTGTTGTTGACTGGAGTAGTCTACCAGAAGAGCTATCTGGTCAGGAACAACTACTCCAAGATGCTGGTCAACATGGTGGTGACCAACCTTTTGGAAATCTTGCTCTGATGGCCCTTGATTCTGCTGAAGGGTCATCATCCAATGCCTCATCTCAGGTATCCACTGAGGCAAAAGCCAAGCTTTGTTCTGAATCATGCATAGCAGCATTTGCTTCTATTAGAGAAGCAAATGTAGCTTTAATAGATAAAAATCTTGAGCTTGAGCACACTATTTCCAAAAGAAAAGCTGATTTTGAGGTTGCTCTAAAAGATAAAAATGATGAGATTTACAAGCTTAACTGCCAAATCAAAGATAGTAAAGCTACGGAAGATGTACTTCTAGAGAAGTACAAAGACCTCAAGGAAACTCTTGCAACCACCCAAGTTGAGTGTGATCGATGGGTGCAATCATGCAAGGGTTTTGAAATGCTTCTTAGCAAGCAATCAGCTTCCAATGTGAAGTTTGGCATTGGTTATAATCACACTGCTCCTCCCACAGACTTCACTTCAAGAGCAGAAGTTGAATCTGATGGGGAGAGCAATAACCAATACTGTTCATCATGTGACCTACTATCCTCTAAATCAGCATCATCAGAGATAGATGTCAGCATTTTCTCCTGCCAAAACCAATCAGCTGATGCTACAACAGCTGATGGTTCAAATGCTGACTGTCACATGACCAAAAGGCTGATCAACTCAGGTGTTGTCACTAGAAGTACTGAAGGTACTAGAGAGCAAGTGACAACATCTGAAGTTCAAACCTCTAATACTGTTAGAACTGAAGAGAAGAAAACTAACAGTAGGAAAGGTTTGAAGACAGCTAGAGAGGATACCAGGAAAGCAGGCACTAGGAAGAAAACTGCTAGTACTGATGTCAAACAGCTGAAGAACAAGTCTTCAGCAGTTAAATCCTCTTCAGCTGATGATCAGCATAAGATGAAGAAGAAGCCATGTGAGATATGTGGCTTATTCAATCATCTTACTGATGATTGCTGGTACAAAAGGGCTTCCAAACTCAAACAGAAGGAGAAAATTACTGAGAGCATCAATAAAATAAAGAATGAGTTTGAAACCAAGTTTGTACTAGCAGCATCCAAGCCTGAAATCTCTAAGCCCAAAGCTAAATCTAAGAAAAAGGTAGGGATTAGTCAGGCAACAGCTGAGGTTGCTCAGAAAAAGATGGTACAACATAGGAACTCATCATCAGTAAACTCCAATGTGTCTGAAGAGCTGAAGGCTTTATCTCAAAACCAGACACAGTTGGTGATGATGGTTCAGCAACTAGTGGGAAGAGTCAACCACTTAGATGCTCCTATGTTGAAACCACAGAAAAGGAAGTCCAAGCCAAAAGCTTCCTCTTCTGTACCATCTTCTTCACCTCAAGCTGTCACACACAACACACCTGTTAGTGCTACATCTGTAGCTGAGATCAGACCCAAAGACAAGCAGGTTTGGGTCTCCAAGACTAACTAACACATGGTTGTGTTTGCAGGGTTCTTCAACATGCCATAGAAGCATCTGGTATGTAGACAGTGGAGGATCCATGCATATGACTGGAAGCAGCTCCCTTCTTAATGACTACTCTCAAGGAAAGAAGGGATTTGTTTCTTTTGGCAATGATGCAAAGGGTTACATCATTGGAAAAGGCTTTGTTTCCAATGGGGAAATAAGGTTTGATGATGTTAACCATGTGGAGAATCTCAAGTATAACCTCTTGAGTGTCAGTCAAATGTGTGACAAAGGCCATGTTGCCCTTTTCACAAGCCAGAACTGTAGGATTCTGTCATCCAAAGTTCTGAGTTTGATTGACAAGGCATTGGATGAACATACTCTCCTGAAGGCCAACAGGACAGGAAGAGTGTACGCCTTAGATCTTTCTAAAAAGATGGATCTAAAAGGCCATCCTTGTCTATTCTCCAAGGCATCTCCTCAAGAGTCTACACTATGGCATAGAAGGCTGGGTCATGTTAATTTCAAGAACATGAATCACCTTATAAGCCATGGTCTAGTAAGAGGATTGCCTCAGAAGGAGTTCAAATATGAAGATGACCGCACTGCTTGCTTGAAAGGAAAACAACACAAAGTTTCATTCCCTTCAATAGAGGAACCAAAGTCCACTGCCTGCTTACAGCTTTTGCACATGGATCTCTTTGGTCCTGTGAGAGTGATGAGCATGGCAAAGAAGAAATACTGCCTGGTAATTGTGGATGATTACTCCAGGTTTGTATGGACTTTCTTCTTGCACTCCAAGGATGAAGTAGCAAAGACAATAATGAACTTTGTGTTACATGTAGAAAAGCAGTATTCCCTACAAGTCAAGTGTGTGAGGAGTGACAATGGAACAGAATTTAGAAACCACACACTTGATGACTTCTACCTGTCCAAGGGAATTAGAAGGCAGTTTAGCATTCCTAGAACTCCTGAGCAGAATGGAGTGGTGGAGAGAAAGAACAGGACCCTCATTGAAGCAGCAAGGTCAATGTTGGCTGACTCAGGGCTGCCACTGACCTTTGGGCTGAAGCTGTCAATACAGCTTGCTATGTACAGAATAGAGCCTTAGTAAATAAGAGGTTGATGAAGACTCCCTATGAAGTTCTTCATCATTTGGCCCCTCTTATTTCATTCTTTAGAGCCTTTGGGTGTCCTTGTTTCATTCTCAACACTAGCAACCCACTCCATAAGTTTGCTAGTAAGGTGGATGCAGGGTATTTGTTGGTTATTCATCAACTTGCAAGGCATACAGAGTCTTCAACTGTAGAACTAAGGGGGTTGAAGAAACTCTGCGTGTTAAGTTCAATGAATCTCCAAAGGACAAGATTCCACAAAACCCTGTGGAGTTGTTTGATCTGGACATACTGCAATATGTTCCTTATCAACCTCCATCTGTTGAGCCTGTCAACAGATCTCCACCTGGTGGTACTGATGATGATGTAGTCAGTACTCACCTCTTTAGGATCAGTGACAACCTGCCTAAGTTCACTGAACCTGATGCTCCTCTAGCCTCAGCAGCTCCATCCACTACAAATGCTGATGAGATTTCTGCTTGCTCTACTTCGTTTGAGCTGCCATCCTCTACATGGTTTCAGGAATCTCCATCACCATCTGTTGCTGCTGATGGGTCTACAAACACTTGCACAGATATCATAGTCTACCAAGAGCTCAAGAATCACCCCACTTCATAAATCATTGGTGATATCCATGCTGGAGTTTCAACCAGGAATCAATTGTCCAACTTCTGCTTCTGTGCTCTCTTCATCAGTCAGCAAGAGCCAAAGAACTATCATATTGCGTTAAGAGACAATGGATGGGTGGAAGCTATGCAGCTTGAGCTACTTCAATTCAAGAAACAGCAAGTGTGGGAGCTTGTTCCATTACCCAAAGATAAGTGTGCTATAGGCACCAAGTGGGTATTCAGGAACAAAACAGATGAGAAGGGCCAAATTGTCAAGAACAAGGCCAGACTGGTTGTTCAAGGGTTTGCACAGGAGGAAGGCATCGATTATGATGAGACCTTTGCACCTGTGGCCAGACTAGAAGCAATTAGACTGTTCTTAGCTTATGCTGCCTTTCACAGTCTTAAGGTTTATCAAATGGATGTCAAAAGTGCCTTCCTATATGGGAAAATAAAAGAAGAGGTTTATGTGTGTCAACCACCAGGCTTTGAGGACAATAAACATCCTGATTGGGTGTACAAGCTTGATAAGGCTCTTTATGGGCTGAAGCAAGCACCTAGAGCTTGGTATGAGACACTCTCAACCTTTCTTCTGGAGAATAAGTTCACTAGAGGCACCATTGATAAAACCTTATTCATCAAGACTGTGGGACAACATAAGCTCCTTGTTCAGATTTATGTTGATGATATCATCTTTGCATCCTCTGATCCAAAGTTGTGTGATGAATTTACAAAGCTTATGAAGCTTAGGTTTGAAATGAGTGCTATGGGAGAATTACAGTTCTTTCTAGGTTTGCAAATCAAACAACAGGATGATGGAATTTTCATTCATCAGTCCAAGTATACCAAGGAGTTGTTGAATAAGTTTGATTTACAATCCTGTAAGCCCTGTTCTACTCCCATGAGCAGCATCACACAACTAGATGTTGATCAGAAAGGTAAAGCGGTTGATGAAACCCTTTACAGATGTATGATTGGGTCCTTGATGTACCTTACAGCTTCTAGACCAGACATCATGTTTTCAACATGTGTTTGTGCTAGATTTCAGGCTGCACCTAAAGAATCCCATTTGATTGCAGTCAAGAGGATCTTTAGATATCTGCAAGGTACCCAATCACTAGGACTTTGGTATTCAGCTGGGCATTCATGCAAATTAGTTGCTTTCTCTGATAGTGACTATGCAGGATGCAAAGTCCCCAGAAAATCCACTTCTGGTGGTTGCCAATTCCTAGGCAATTGTTTAGTTTCTTGGCAGAGTAAGAAACAAACATCAATTGCTACATCCACTGCTGAAGCTGAGTATATTGCTGCTGCAAGCTGTACCTCTCAGATACTCTGGCTTCAGAACCAACTTCTGGATTATGGCATTACTGAGACTAAGACTCCATTATTAATGGACAGTGCTTCAGCTCTTTGTATTGTTAAGAATCTAGTCCAGCACTCTAGGACCAAACATATTGAGATCAGACATCATTTTATTAGAGATTGTTATGAAAAAGGTCTGATTGATCCCAAGTTTGTGCCTAGTGCTGATGAGCTTGCAGACATTTTTACTAAGCCTCTAGATAGTGCCACATTCCAAAATTTGGTACTAAGGCTTGGTATGCTGCAGCTTGATTGATTTGACCTTTGCTGATGCTCTTCTTCACAACTACTGAAGAGCAAAGGTCAAATATAAGTACTGATGAGTAATTTAGTCTTCAGCTCTTTCACAACTACTGAAGACTAAAAACTCACAGTACTGATGTACATTATTTATTGAAAACAACTGATGTAGTGAGGTGGATTACAACTACTGATGTCTGGTTTTCAATAATAAGTACTGAAGAACAAATTTTGCTCACAAGTACTGATGTGTAATCTTACACAAGTACTGAAGACAAAATTTGTTCACCAGCTCGGAGACTATTTCATCAGCACTTGTGAACATCTGATCACAAGAGCTGAAGGCAAATATTCTCAAGAGCTGAAGGGTCAATGAAACATCTGAAAGTCAGCCAAAGAGCTGATGAGTAAATGTGGAGGCCAGTATGAAACAACTGATTTGACGGAAACAGCTGATGAGTAATTTCACATCAGCTGATACCAACAGCTGCTGTTTCATATCCAAACAACTGAAGGACAAAACCATGTCTTCAGTAGTTTCACAACTACTGATGACTAACACCAAGTCCTCAGTTGTTTACAACAACTGAAGCAATACCATGTCTTCAGTAGTTCACAACTACTGATCTCAGTAGTTCACAACTATTGAAGGCTAACACCAACTCTTCAGTTGTTATAACGTCTGAAGAAGAATACTAGGTCATCAGTAGTTCATAACTACTGAAGACTGACAGTAATTCTTCAGACGTTTACAACATCTGAAGGACAAAACCAAGGTCTCAGTAGTTTCAACTACTGAAGACTAATACCAATTCCTCAGATGTTACAACCACTGAAGGTTAAAACCACGTCATCAGTCGTTACAACAACTGATAACTAACACCAAAACCTTCAGTAGTTTTCTTTCAACCTTTGCCCTACCCTATAAATACCTGACTTTCAGAGCATTTACTTCACTTGCCCTAATCTTTCAAAAACCTCTGAAATTCCCATACACCATTAATGGCGTTCATGCAACTAAAACCTCGACACAACTGTGTCGCCCATCTCACCAAATCGCCATTATGGCCCAAGTTTCACAATGCCGTCGAACTCATGCACGACTCACCCTACCAAACGGCATTCCTCATCAACCCCACCATATACACCGACTCCTTGATGGAGTTTTGGATGAATGTAACCGTCCAATCCGGAGAGCATGATGGTGAGGTCTCTCTCCGGTCCTCCGTCAACAGCCATCCTGTGGTTATCACTCCAGCTGCTATACGCCAAACCCTAAAGCTGGAGGATGCCACCTACCCAACCTCCTACCCCAAAGGTACCCTGGATCTCTCATTCACATCCAACGACTACCAGGGTAACCTATCAGCCTCTACCTTGTTGAAGAAACACTTCCCTGACCCTCAACGATTGATCTTCCACATGGTGAATGTTTGTCTGGCTCCCAAAACCTCTTCGTGGGACCAGATGTCAACAAGGTGGCAACAGGTATTGTATTCTATCCTTGAGAAACAACCACTAAATTTTACTGATATTTTATTTTGGAACTCAAGGACATGGCCACAAAACCATTTTCTAACCGTTGGAACTTATATCCACGGTTCATAATGGCCATGATCGTAGACCAGCTTCAGGCTGAGGGACTAGTTGGCACTGGGGTCCCTGCCATGGCTGTTCTAGCCGAGGTATACTCCAGGCACAACACTGACCACACACTCAAACAGGCTGGCCGGCTGCGAAAACCCACGCAACAGGAACCCACAGCCTCCACCTCCAAATCCAAAGTCCCCACCAAGCCAAAAGCCAAAAAGAAGGTCACAAAGGCTACTCAGGGAGATGAGTCCCCTGAGGATGCCCCTGCAACACAAAGGCAGGATGTGCCGGCTGGTTCGATTCTCGCAGCAGGTACCACGACTCCACCCACCACAACCGCACAGGCTTCCTCTCAACAGGAGCCTGATGTAGCCAACATTGGGGCAACCACATTACTGGGGTCTATCTCACTTGAGGAGACTACCATTGAAGAGCACAGTCCTCCCCATGTGCACACTGCTTCTAGCCCATCTCCTGATGAGACCACCCCACTAAGCCCAACATTGGCAATAGCCAAAGTGCTGACCGATCTGAGCACTCCACCCTCTCCCCAGAAACCTATTACACCTGGGGAGACTCCAACCGAAGAGGGGGTGGGTACAAGTGCCGATGGGAGCCCACAGCACCGAGAATCAGTTCAATCTCCCAGTGTGGCTCGGGAGATGGAACAATCTGGTGAGGCTGCCACTTCCTCTGCATCAACATCTGAGCAGGGTGAAGCTGGTAACATCACTAAGACCTCACCAGAGGCAATGGCCGATGATGGATCCAATCCGGAGGCTAGAAGTCCCCAGTACCATGAACAAGGGGCACATGTTATTACTGAGCCACACTCAGGACATGTACATCCTGACACTGTCAGGAGGTCAGGTGATTCAGCTCATGCTGATGATGACCTGAGCTTCTTCTACGATGTAGTAGCTCAAAACACTATCCTAGAGGATGAGATAAGCAGACTCAAAGAGCTGCTTACTCAGATGACTCAGGATAGAAGTCCATCTGCCACCACTACCCAACAGATGGCACCTTCACCCGAAGGTCTCACAAACACTGAGCCAACCCCACAAACTCGGCCACCAGCCCCTGCTTCTGGCACTAGCTCTCAGGGTCAGAACCCCCCTGAGCAGCTGGATGCTATCTTCCAGAAATCCCTACCTCTCATCACACCCATACTTCAAAACATAGTAATTCAGACCCTTGATGAGAGGCTTCCCACATACATACAACCCATGGTGGAGGTTGCCATTTCTAAGGCACTTGCTGATAGTCAAACCCCAACCAATGCACCCAAAAAGGGGGAGACATCAGTGCAAGTCAAGAGGAAGAGGGGTGAGGAAGAGAAAGAGGCAGAGAAAGAGGTGGTGGTTGAGAGGGAGTTGGTTGAGGAGACTGGGAAGGTGAGGGAGAAGGGGAAGAGGAAAGAGAGGGAGGTAGAGCCAATAGCAGTGACTGAAATCCAAAAGGATTTCAGTGTCACTAATAAGAATAGGGGAGAGGGAGAGAAACTGGATTCTGATCTAGCAGCCCTTGTCAAGGAGGCTGAAGCTGAACACAGCAAATCAATGGATTCTGCCATTGATCAGCTGTTCAGGCAAGGCTTTGACAAGGACACTGCCTTGCTAGATCAGGAGCTCAGAAGGATGGAAACCAAGGAGATAGAATACCGATGGTCTACTTATAGCCAAGAGGACCAAAAGAGACTTGAGGCTATGAGTAGATTCATTTCGAAGTATTTGGGCAGACCAGTCCTTGATATCAAAGCATGGACCAGGGACAGGATCTTGGCTATAACCACCAACATCTGTTCAGCTGGTAACTTCACTAAGGGACTGGTTGCTGAGGCCCTCTCCGAAGCCGGTGCTGGGAACAGGACACTTCTAGTAAAACAGACTAAGCCTGCTCTCATATCTAGATTACTAGAAGTGCCTGCCAAAATTCCCACACCAACCACCAAACCACAACCCACAAAACCAATCCCTTCACCATCAAAACCCGCAGCCAATGATCCACCCTTGATGAAGAAGAGAAGGGTGTTGAGGCTGCAAGAAGAAGAAGAGGAGGATGAGGAGGATAGCATGCCTATTTCAGCAGTTATACCTCTACCCAAAGCCAAACCACAAACCATCACTGCCACCTCACAGCAGGACACTGTGAGGGTAAAGTTAGAAGAGGAAGAGCAGCAAAAGCGACATGATGAGGAAATGCTGAAAAGCATTGACAAATGTTATGCTGCTTCGACCTATATAATAAACCTATCAATATGAAAGGGATAAGGTGAGAACTTGGCCTGACCCAAGGGTGTCTCACAGGATAGTCAAAAAGGACATGCCTGTGAGATACAAAAGCCAACTAAAGAGAATTATAGATGAAGTGATCTCTGTGGCTTTTGTAATAACACCCTGGGAAATAGTAGAGGAATTCGAGAAAGCCTATAGAGCCGGCCAATCACCCTTTTCATTGCTAGATAATAGGGTGGTTAGGAAGGGTCTGGTCTATAAGAGGCTTGAGAATTTCCATAGGAATGAGCTCAACCTGTTGTTGGAGGGTAAACATCCTGATGAGTTTGCATACAGGCAAACCACAACACTTGAGCTCAAGAATGGAAGACAGGTCAAGTTCATCTCAGAGCTGTACGGTCGGGAGGGATTATTTGATGGTGTGCCTGAAGACCTGTCCAAAGAAGAACAAATGATCTTTCTTCAGGCCTACACCCGAGAATCCTACCGGCTTGTACATGGGAGGTAGATCTCATGGATGGGGCAACAACTCTGTGTCCAATTCCCCAAGACAGAGTTCCCATCCATACTTAGCCAAACAAACACTAGAGACTACCTCTCCGGCCAGTGCTTATCTGGGTCAACTCCTAATCTGATCTGGTAGGAAATAGACCAATCTTTATGCTACCAATAAGTGGGACATCCAATAATTAGAGGTTTTGGCTGCATTGGTTCAGGGGGAGTTTGTTGGACCAAAAGAACCAATGAGCCAAGATCAGGAAAACCTCTAAGTCCCACATGCCACTGCAACAACTGCTGAAGACTTCCATCAGTTACAGTACTCTCTTGCTTGAATGTCAGACTCGAGAGCATCTGAAGACTCCCATCAGCTATTGTGTTCTCTTGCTTGAATGTCAAACTCGAGAGCATCTTAGCTTCCATCAGCTATTGTGTTCTCTTGCTTGAATGTCAAACTCGAGAGCATCTTAGCTCCAGTCTCAGCCTTATGACAAAGTCTGAAGAACAAAGCATGAAGATCAAAGAACCAAAGAACAACAGCTGAAGACTCCAAAGTACTAAAGACCAAAGTACTGAAGTCTGAAGTACTGATCATTCAAGTACTGAAGGCTTCAAGTACTGAAGACCAAGTACTGAAGTATCAAAAGCTGAAGAACTGAAGAACTGAAGATCTTCTTCCGAAGCACAAAGTCTGAAGACAAATACTGAAGACAACAACTGATGATATCTACTGAAGTCATCAGTTGTTACATCTTCCGAAGCTGTTCTATCTTCCGAAGCAAAGTCTGAAGAAAAAGACTGAGGACAACAACTGATGATATCTACTGAAGTCATCAGTTGTTACATCTTCCGAAGCCATTACATCTTCCGAAACCAAGTCTGAAGACCAAGTACTGAAGAATCAGAGTTTGTCACAACAACTGAAGAAGTCCTCTTCAGTTGTTGTGGTGGTTTTTCCTTTTCCGTAGTTTATTTTATTTCAGTAGTTGTACAACAGCTGAAGAGCATGTTCTTCAGTTGTTATAGTATCAGTAGTTTACTTTTGTCAGTACTTAGGAACTTTTGTAAGAAGATGTCAGTTGTTGACATCTTCAGTAGTTTTATGTTTTTGACAGTTGTAATTTGAATATTCAGTGATGTCAGAAAAGGACATCACCACCATGCTTTTGCCGCCTATATAAGGATGGCAAACCATGCTGTTTTAATTGCCGAAACGTGTTTAGTAATGAACATTTAATGTTTCGCAGAACTCTTCTCTCTCTATGTTTATGCTTTTAATTGCAATATCTTTTATGTTCTTGATATAATTGCTAATTAATGTGCTAAATCCGCTGCAAACATAATCTAATTGATCAACACGAGAGGCTGAGATCCTGTCAATGGAAGGCTTCATCAAGTCTAAGACATTAGTATGTGGGGATCTGTTGTCTTAGGACCTCATGTACCATGCACTTCTTCAGCTGCTGCTGGTGGTGGCATGATATCAAAGGAAGTGGTTGACTACTCAGAAGAAGACTGAAAGAAGATTGATGTAGATTAGAAATCCATGACCGCCCTTCAAACTGCTTTTCCAAACTCTATCTACAGAGGCTTTAAGAAGTGCAAAACTGCTAAGAAACTATGGGATGCACTGAAGCTTATGTATGAGTGGTCTAATGAAGCAAAAGAAAATAAGAAAGACCTCATGAAGCAACAGTATGAGAGCTTCACCTTCAAAACAGGTGAAACCATGACTCAATGATACTTCAGGTATATTGAGTTTATGCATACTCTAATGGATGTTGGAGTAGCCCCTGAGAACAGGGATATTGTGAGAAAGTATGTCCTCTCTTCCTAGACAATGGACACACTATTGTGTGGTTATTAAGAGGACTAAAAACCTCAAGAGCCTTACTCTTACTGAGTTGTATGGTATCATCAGTAGATACAAGATGGAGTGGTAATTTTCTCTTCAATCTTCAAGACTTGGATTGCATCTATCCAGATGATCTAGAGTACATAGAGATAGTCCAGCAGATAGCTCTTCTCACTAACAGAGGCAAGAAGTTTTACAAGTGGACAGACAGGAAGTTTCCAAGCAATATAACCAGTGGAAAGTTTGAGATGGATAAAACAAAGGTGAAGTGTTACAATTATAACCAACTTGGACAATTTGCTAGGGATTGCAAGGCACCAAGGACAAATGGTGGCCAAGCATAACGTAGACCAAACTACAATGATACTAATAGAGCTCCACACACTAAGAAGCCCAAGCGGCAAGCTGCAGATGCTGTTGAAGAAGGAGGGTTTGATTGGGTTTCAAGGTTGAAGATGCATTTTCCAACCAGGCACCGATGGCTAATCATAAAGAAGCCAATGTATTGGAATATACTGGTACCCCTGAATATGTTGGTAAAGTTAATAGATACAAGTCCTATAACTTGGAGATGAGATCTGACCTTAAGTACTTAAACATCTTAAATGCTAAGTTTAAAAGAGTTAAAAATAGTTATAAACTTAGAATAAAAGATTTAAAGAAAAGCATTTCAACTCTTAAGCATGAACACACCAACTACAGGACTCAAATCAAAGATCTCATCACCAAGTTAACTGAATGCCAGGCTGAGTTTGTGATCAACAAAGCCAGAGCAGAAATATGTGTTCTTGAAGAAAAGACCTTTAAGAACATTATATCCTCATCCTTGCATGCAAAGGTTTGTTATCAAAATAAGAAGGGATTGGGATCTACTAAGATAGCTCCTCCATACACTCTACTATTGTAAGGCCTCGTTCCCGGGACGCTTACAGTCGGACATTCATCATATAAAAAAATTAAAAAAAACATTTGTAGTGGAATTTAAACTTTTCATTAATATCATAAATTGTGTCAACACATCACATTATATCATTTTCATTCCATAAGTTTCATGAACACAAAATTTTCTAAAAATATGGATGCCAGTCTTAAAGCATTTCCCAGTAGCTTATGCATCCATGCCCGCACCTCCTAAGCATCAAACTCTACCTGCCAACTATTATGCATACAAAAGTCAGCAACGTTGAGTGAGTTCTAGTTTTGTAAATAAAATACATTACTTTTGTTCGAAACAAACCATTTACATTAGTTCGTGATCATTCATCTTATGTACAATTTGATTATAATTATTTATTATGTTTCTCAACGTACGTCATCGTTCATTCATTCATTCATTCATTCGTACGTTCATTCATTATCTTTCGATTCCATATAGACCAGTGTCATGTGCTATACCCCCAATATTGTGCACGAAGCTGGTATTGGGCCGATGTCTAAAAATAAACCCCCAACATTATGCACGAAGCTGACTCTAGTACCGGGGCAAGCGACAAAGGTCCCGTACATACGGTCAATCTCAAGGATTAGGCCCCTGAGGCACATCCTCATGAGCTAGCTAAGCCGCACCTCAGTTGAGCTAATGACAACATGGCCATGCACCTCCATTCAATTGCTTGCAAGACTTTCATTCATTCATTACGTTCCACTTCACATTAATGTTATCTTTCACTTCATTACATAATACTTTACATACATTCATACATAGAGAGGTGAGCCGCATCATGCAACAGATGGTATGAAAAACATGATCATACAAAGAAAACACAGCAAACAACTAATAACAGGCACGAGGGAAACCATATGCAACCGCAACTTTCACACATGAGATCCCCCCCTGGAGCCTGAGCCTTACATAGGCAAACTCAGCTCATTGCATCACTGTCAATCACGCGAGAACTTTCAATCGTGCAAAAACATCCTCGTTACGCGAAACTACCAATCGTGTGAGAACAGCCTGCCTTGCGAGAACTTCTCTTTCGAATGAAAACTTCTTCTTTCACGTAAAGACATCCCAGTTCTAATTTAAAAACTTATGATCAAACTGCTCGCGTGAGAACATACTAGTTGCACGAGAACTGCCTACTTTTCCCGCCTAGTCGCACCTTATCACGTCCAAAGCAGATCTAACACACAAACACCCAAAACATCACCAAACATGCACAAACAAGCATTTTAAAATGTTTAAGTATGCATAATAGCCCCAAAATATAAAACTTTCATAAAAAGGGGACTAGATACTCACTTTGTGAAAGTAATAGCACAAACTCGACCTTCCCGAAGCTCGTACCAAACGAAACTTAACACTTCAAATCAGCATTTTCTTTCTCTAAACAACAGTTTTCTCTCTCTAGCAGCAGCACTTTTCACATAAGTGAGTGCCAGACATGGGGGTTCGCAGCTATTTAAACCCCAGCTAACTTTTCGCAGTCTTCTCATGCGAAAACATCCTTTTGCGTGAGAATACCCTTTTCGTGCGATAATCGTTGTTCGCGCGAAACTTATTCTACCTTATTTTCTCAAAAATTCCGAGCGTTACAAGTTCAACCCCCTTATTTAGGTTTTGTCCGTAAAATCTGTCAATCATTGAACAGATGAGGATAATGCTACCTCATCTCTCCTTTGACTTCCCAAGTGGACTCGGACCCTTTCCTGTGCTTCCACTGTACGCGCATAAGTGGAACCGCTTTATTCCTTTGCCTCTTTTCCTTTCGATCAGTGATGGCCATGGGTTGCTCCATATAATTGGGTCATTTGTCGACCTCGATATCCCCTAGTGGCATGATCATATCCTCGGAGGCTAAGAACTTCCATAGATGAGATACAAGGAACGTCGGGTGAATTCAACTTAACTCATCGGGTAGCTCCAATCGATAGGTTGCCTCCCCTACTCGGGCAACGATTCGGAAGGGCCCAATATATCTCGGGCTCAACTTCCCTCGCTTCCTGAATAGGATGATCCCTTTCCAAGATAAGACTTTCAACATAACTCGATCCCCCACCTGGAACTCGATTGGCCTATGCCTCTTGTCTGTGTATGACTTTTTCCTATCCTTCACTGCCTTCATAAAGGCTTTGATTTTCTCCAGCTTTCCAGTCATAGCCTCAATCAACTCAAGGCTTCCTAACTCTTATTGCCCGATCTCGCCCCAACACACGGGCGTCCTACACCTCCTACCATACAACATCTCATAAGGAGGCATACTAATACTGACATGATAGTTGTTGTTATATAAGAACTCAGCTAATGGTAAGTGATCATCCCAACTTCCTACAAAGTCGATCACACATGCTCGGAGCATATCCTCGAACGTCTGAATCGTCCTTTCTGGCTGTCCATCTGTTTGTGGATGGTAACCCGTGCTAATGTGTAGCCTCATCCCCATTGCATCATGGAATCTTTTCCAAAACTTCGACGAGAACCGAGTGTCGCGGTCGGACACGATAGACACTGGTACGCCATGACGAGTCACAATCTCCTTGATAAATATTTCCGTCAACCTCTTCGATGAATACATCTCGCGGATCGGTATAAAATGAGCACTCTTCATCAATCAGTCAACAATCACTCATTTGGCATCGTAGCCTCTTGCCATACATGGAAACATCATAATGAAGTCCATGGTGATCTTCTCCCACTTCCACTCGAGTGTATCCAACGGTTGGATCTTCCCGTATGGCTTCTGGTGCTCCGCCTTTACTTGCAAACAAGTAAGGCACTTACTCACATACTCCGCCATGTCACGTTTCATACCCGACCACTAATAGTCTTTCTACATGTCTTAATACATCTTGGTGGCATCGGGGCGAATGGAGTATCGAGTCTTATGGGCCTCGTCCATAATCTTTCCTTGTAAATCCCCATAGCGAGGTACCCATATCCATCCAGATCGGGTTCTCAAACCAAAAGTATTTTCACCCAATTCTACGAATGGACCCTTCATCCGCTCGGAGTTAATCCGATCTTCCTTTAGAGCTTCATCTTGAAACTCTTTGACCTGCTTTAACACATCAACGGTCATTACCAACTGATAAGCCTCCACTTGAATTGCCTCGGTCTCTCCTTTTGACTATGAGCGACAGCCATTACGTTTGCCTTACCCGGATGGTAATGGATCTCGCAATCATAATCCTTGATGAGCTCCAACCATCTCCTTTGCCTCATGTTGAGGTCATTCTGCTTGAAGAATTACATCAAGCTCTTGTGGTCGGTGAAGATGGTGTACTTCATCCCATACAAGTAGTGCCTCCAAATCTTTAATGCAAAACCACAACCGCTAGCTCCACATCATGGGTAGGGTAGTTAGCCTCAGGGATTTTCAACTGTCGGGACGCATCGGCTTTAAACTTCCCCCGTTGCATTAACACGCAACCCAATCCCGAATAAGAAGCATCCGAATATACCACCAAGTCTTCGCTTCCTTCGGGTAACGTCAAAACTGGAGCTTGCGTCAACCTCATCTTTAACTCTTCGAAAGTTTTCTCCTGATCTAGACCCCACACGAACTTCATATCCGTACACGTCAACTTTGTCAACAGAGAAGCTATCTTAGAGAAGTCTTGGATGAATCTCCTGTAATAGTCCGCCAGACCCAAGAAACTACGGATCTTGGATGGCGTTTTTAGAGACTTCCATTGCATCTGTGAAGACACTGGATCGGTACACATCCGAGCATGTTTTTGACGGAATGAGAAAAACCAAAAGATAAACAATAACACGAACAATAATCGAATGATTTCATTGATAAAACATAACGATTTTAAGCTCGTTACGACATAAGAATCATAACTTTTGGCAAGGGGAGATCGAGCATGATCTCCCCTCTCATCCGGCATCACCTAGGCCCCGGGCAGACTCCCTCTCGAAACCCCTTAGGTTTCTACACATTGAAACTAGTATATATAGGCCTCGGCCAATATTAGATGCGACTGGGCCCATTCGTGCAAGTGGACCATGCGTATGGTTCAATCGTACGACTGGACCATGCGTATGGTTCAATCGTACGACTGGACCATTCTTATGGTTCAGTCTTACGAATGCCCCAATCGCATCTCTCAGTCGCACGACTGGTCCATTAGCATGGCTTAGTCGTACGACTGAGTCTCATTCGCATATGCTCCTGCGAATGACCCAGTTTCATGTGTTTATAACATATCAGGTGTAATACATTAAGCCTAGACTATTCGTCAAGCGACGGACACACTATATATGAAAATATATGCTCCAACAAATTCCCCCTTGGACGTTTCTTGCGAATAGTAGATAACACCTCTTACAATCTTCAATCAATCTCTGATCTGGTTTCCAATAGAATCAAACGAAAAACCATATTAGCCAACGTTGCCGATCCGTCAGGTTGCTATAGTATCCCTGAAAATGAATTTAGGCACAATAGCTTTTGTTTACTTTGCAGAACACCATCATAGCAGCAAGATTCCGCATATGACTGATTTTTCCAGATAATGACATGAACAGTTTTCCATTGCTTCAATCTTCACACAGTCTAACCTGATTAACATTAACAACTGTAGAAATTCCCCCTCACATTCAGCATATCCTAATATATAAACATTGTGCTCTCCTGGCATCTTCATACGGTGTATTGGGCAAAAGGTTGAAGGTTTTAATCCACAGCTGGCAATATCAAACAAATCAGCATGCACGTAGATTCATCATCAGAAACCAGCTCACATCATCACTTTCTAATTGCGTCTTCAATTTCTCTATACATGGATTCCCCTAAGAATGAGAATCCTCTCTGTGCGGATAAATATAACTTGATTGGCCCATAAATAGTCAGATGCTCCTGACTATCCCACAAAATCAGCACTGACTGCTGACATCTTCTCTTCTCTCTTTTGTGTTCTCACTACAATCACCTATTCTGGAAATCCAATGAATAATGGGGTATCCATCGAACTTATTTGACAAAAGAACCTCAAGGTGAATGTGCTTTGCTCATCCTCAAATCTGTGCAAACGGTAGTTCCAGACCCTTTTTGTGTGTGGAATGCCGTTCATTCGTATGAGATGGAGTACAATTATCACATTCGTGTGATTGGACAATACGAATGATATCTTTGGGAGACTGGTCTAGTCGCATGCCAGTCGTACGAATGGTCCAGTCGCATGGTCCAGTCGTACGCATGGTCCAGTCATACGAATGGTCCAGTCGCATGGTCAAGTCGTACGAATTGTCCAGTCACATGGTCCAGTCGTATGAATGGTCCAGTCGCATGGTCCAGTCATACGAATGGGTCTGCACATAGATTTTAAGATCTATAGCCGCCATGGCTGCCAAAAACCCTAATCTGATGAATTTTACATGAACCGAACCGAAATAGGCATCATAAGATTCGTAGGGGTGATGGGAACGTGGTTTCGAGTTCGATTTTAACATAGAAGCACCACACATAACCAGATCTGAGCAAAACATGAAGAACACAAAGTGGGTTTAATGTCAAAGAACCTGAAATAGATCCAGAAATCAAGAGCTCGGGTTGCTAGAATGATTGTTAGATCATTCTAGCAATAACCGGCTCTGATACCAATTGTGAAGACACTGGATCGGTACACATCCGATCATGTTTTTGACAGAAGGAGAAAAACCAAAAGATAAACAATAACACGAACAATAATGTAATGATTTCATTGATAAAACATAATGATTTTAAGCTCGTTACGACTTAAAAATCATAACTTTTGGAAAGGGGAGATCGAGCATGATCTCCCCTCTCATCCGGCATCACCTAGGCCCCGGTAGACTCCCTCTCGAAACCCTTTAGGTTTCTACACATTGAAACTGGTATATATAGGCCTCGGCCCATATTAGATGCGACTGGGCCCATTCGTGCGAGTGGACCATGCGTATGGTTCAATCGTACGACTGGACCATGCGTATGGTTCAATCGTACGACTGGACCATTCTTATGGTTCAGTCTTACGAATGCCCCAATCGCATCTCTCAGTCGCACGACTGGTCCATTAGCATGGCTCAGTCGTCTGACTGAGTCTCATTCGCATATGCTCCTGCGAATGACCTAGTTTCATGTGTTTACAACATATCAGGTGTAATATATTAAGCCTAGACTATTCGTCAAGCGACAAACACACTATATATGACAATATATGCTCCAACAGCATCACTGCTTCCATCTTTGTCGGGTCTACCATAATCCCCTCGAGATTCACCACGTGACCTTGAAATTGAACTTCGCGCAACCAAAACGCGCACATGGAGAACTTGGCATACAACTTCTCCCTTCTAAGCGTCTCCAACACCTCACGAATGTGACCGACATGTTCCTCCTCCCTTCTCGAGTAAATGAGGATATCATCGATAAACATAATCACCGATTTATCCAACATCGACCCACACACCCGATTCATCAAATCCATAAAAGCAGCGGTGCGTTAGTAAAACCAAAGGACATCACAAGAAATTCGAAGTGTCCATAACGCGTACGAAAAGTTGTCTTAGGAATATCTCGCTCCTTCACATTTAACTAATGGTTACCAAAACGAAGATCTACCCTCGAGAACAAACTGGCACCTCGAAGCTAATCAGGCAAGTCATCAATACTCGGTAACGGGTACCGATTCTTCACCGTCAACTTGTTCTGGTCATGGTAGTCAATGCACATCCGCATACTACCATCCTTCTTCTTCACAAACAGTACCGGAGCACCCCATGAAGAGATACTCGGTTGAATAAACCCTTGTCTTGCAGCTCTTGCAACTGAGCCATCAGTTCCTTCATCCCAGACGGAGCTAAACGATACGACGCCTTAGCAACCGGTTGGGCAGCAGGTATCAGATCAATTTGAAATTCGATCTCGCGGTCAGGTGGCACACCAGATAGATCCTCTGGGAACACATCCGGGAAGTCACACATAACGGGTACGTCTAACAGTCATGGTACTGTCACATCCACATCCTTCACGTAGGCTAGACAGGCACCACATCCACGCCTCATACACTTCTATTCCACCACCATCGAAATCACTTTCGGGACCGTGCGAATCCTATCACCATAAATTTTCATCGCCATCCCATCGGACGCAACCAATCAAATCATCTTCTTACAATACATGATGCTTGCCTCGTAGGCTGCTAGCCAATCCATCCCAAGGACTACGTCAAATCCACCTAAGGGCATCACGAACATTCTAGCAGAAAACTTATGACCTTCCAACTCTATCTCCTACTCCTCTACCACGTCAGAAATCCTGGTAGACTTACCAATGGCAGTTTCTACATCAAAGGGTTCCTCAATATTTCTACTCTTAGCAGGCAACTTATCATAAAACGCAGCAGAAATGAAACTCCTACTAGCACCAGAATTGAAAACCATAGAGGCACAAGTTTGGTTCACTAGGAATGTACCTGACATAACGTCAGGGTCAACCCAAGCCTCCTCTACAGTCATAGTAAACACTCGGGCTTTGGCCCTCTGCCCCTCTTTCTCCTTCCCAGTCTCTTTGCTTACCTCGGAGCTCTCAGCCCTCGAGTTCTTGCAGTCTCTACTCATATGTCCAGTCTCACCATAGTTAAAGCACCTCACCATGCGATAATCACTTGCCATGTGGCCCTCCTTCCCATATTTGAAACAGAGATTTGATCCCCATTTACATTATCCTGCATGCTCCTTGCCACATTTGTTGCATGCCCTTTCTCCTCCCGTCAATGTTTTCCGATCATCAACCCTTGAAAACAAACATCGTTCTTCATAAAAATACCAAAAAACTTCATCAAACATCGCTGTTCTTCAAGTCGAGACACTTGGAAACAACACTCAATTGTTGATCCTTAACAAAAATCAAACAAACTCATATAAAATCAACTAAAAGTGACTCAAAAAGAAAACTGTTCATAAACTCTACTGCTACTGTTCATAAACCCTACTGTTGCTTCTGTTCATACAAGACATACAAGTATATTTGGACTTCGGACTGTTTGAACTATTGGACATAAAATCAAATTAATCCATACTCAAACCCTCTAAAATCAATTTATTAACATGGATTCTATTAACTTTGCCAAGCTTGGTCATGCTTCTAAACCACCAATGCTTTAACATAAATCTGAGTTTAAGCAATGGAAAATCCGGTTTAGGAATTATATTAAAGCTGTAGATCCAGATTATTGGATATCAATATGCAAGGGAACATACATTCCATTGTCTTTGTATGTTGTTCAAGCTGCATAATATAAAACAGTCAGAATTCCTATTGAGGATCCAAGTTTGAATCTTGATGATGATGAATATAAGAAGATCAAGATTGACCTTAAAGCCTACTCCTTTCTAACACAGGCTTTAAAGATGGACGTACTCAAAAGGCTAGAAATGTATGGCACAACAAAAGGTGTGTGGGATGCACTGCAGATCATATGTGAAGGTAGCAGTGAGGTGACTGAGATTAACAAATATAAATTGGTTAATTAATATGAAACCTTCCATCACACAAAGGGAGAGTCAATCTCAAAACAACTTCATCGATTTGTCCAATTGGTGAATAATCTGGAGATAATGGGGGTCACTTACAAAGAAAAAGAAATGAACAAGAAAATGCTGCACAGTATGCTAGAGGGTTGGAAGCAGAATGTGACAATGCTCAAGAATACATTTGACTTGGAGAGCACAAGCTTAAACATTATGATAGCTAAAATTGAGGCTCTCGAGTTGGATAAAAGAAGCCGAAATTTAAGTGGACATCGAGTTATTGAGGTGTACAAATTTCCTTTAGAAACTCATTCTATGGAAAATGCCTTTATAACGGAAGAAATGATTTTCTATCCTCTAGAGATCAATCTAGAACCACTGGATTGCGTCATATCAACAAGACAAGAAATCATCATCCAATCCATCTACTTCCACACCTACTAGCCTGACTATTGTTCAAAAATCTGAAGAACAAAAGTCTATTTACAATGCCTTTATTGCAAGCTTTAAGGCATACTTGGAAGGAAGACTCACTTCAACTCACTAGATACAAGAAGAACTGGAAGAAATGGATCCAGACAATGTTGAAGAAATGGATTTACAATAGCAAATGGCCATGATTGCTATGAGAGATAAGAAATGTTTTAGAAAAGGAAAGAAGCTAAGCTTGATTGTAAACACCAATCTTGGGTATGACAAATCCAAGGTGAAGTGTTTCAACTTTACTAGTGGTTTCTCAATGGAATGCAATGCACAACGCATAAGCAACAACAATGACTAGAGAAGTTCACACAGTCAACCACCCTCTCAATCAATTTCAAGCCCTCAATCAAGTCTTCAAAATCAGTTTCAGCATTAGCATCACCATCAATAATCTCATCAAATTCAGCACCAACTAACTCAACCAGCCTATGGAAATAACCAATCAACCTCAAATGCACTTGTCATCAGACAAGATGGAGTATGTGATTAGAGCCTATATATAGACGAAGTCAAGCCTCAATTTTAAAATCATGCAATCACGGCTCATATCAATGATGGTCCAACTCTTATGCCATCTGAGGTAAAATCAAATCTCTGTATTGAAAAATGCATTAATGAATTATATGGATACGAAGAACACAATCACAAACTGAGTACAAAAATCAAAGGAAGAAAAAGTAAAATCTTAAATGATAACACATAAAATGAAAAGCTTTGAAATTAAAATCAAGTCATTACTTTCAGACTGTTGGGCCATAAAGAAATCGCATGAGAGACAAATAGAGATCGCGGAAATGTGAATGCTGAGATGGATGTGTGGACAAACAAGACTGGATCGGATAAGGAATAACGTGTTTCGACAGAGGCTACAGGTGGCTTGTATCATGGGTAAAATACGAGAAGGAAGATTAAGATGGTTCGGTCATGTGAAGAGGAGACCGATACAAGCGCCGGTTAGAGCAGTAGAGAATATCACCTTAGAGGGTAGGAGGAGTAGAGGATGACCGAGGTTGACGTGGGACGGGATAATTAGGCGAGATATGGTAGAGTTGCACCTCTCTGAGCACATGATCGAGTATAGGAGTGCGTGGAGGCGTAGAATTAAAATTAAGGACTTCTAGTGGGTTCTGTGGGTAGGAAGAGTAAACGGCACGCCTGATGTATAGCTATTAGACTTCTGCCATGTATAGATGAAACTTGTCGCTTATTTGGTGCATGCTATTTCTATCTCCTTATGTGTTACCGTGGTGTTGTATGATATATATTATGTTGGCTATTGCTATTGTTACCGAGTCGGGGGTCTCTTTGGAAGCGGTCTCTCTATCTCCCAAGATAGAGGAAAGACTTACCACCATATACCCCTCCCAGACCCTACTATTAAACGGGATACACTGGGTATGTTTGTTTGTTTGTTTGTTTTCATTACTTTCAGACATTGAAATGTTGCACGATGAAAAGTATACTTTAGTAGCTGAGAATGAGAGGTTAACTGAATTGTTAACCAAAACCAAATCTGAATAACCAGCCACTGAAGTGAAACTTGAAAAGCTTTAATTCTCTTCTACCAAACTGTAAGAGTTACTTGATTCATAAAAGGAACGAAAGGACATGACTAGGATAGGATATAATTCTTGTCCTCCACCCTATAATGGGTAACACCTGGATATTTTTAAAGACGAGAAAGAAAGAATAAAAAGTGAATAAAAGAAGGAAGCACAATTTAACCCAAGTTGAGGGGCTAAATGTGTCAAAAGGACAAAAAGGTATAAAAGTTGGTGCATAAAGTGGGTATGGCCGCCCATACTCCCCTGCACTCTTCTGCTCAACCGGTTTTATAGAGAGAATGCATATAAGCTTTCGAGTTTTGAAGAAAAATCAAGAAGAAGGCTGAATTCAAGGTAAGAATTCAAAGTTTTAAGTGTTCTAGTTGGGATTTAGCGTCGGCTATATGCTGATGTGTTTGTGTGTGTGTTCGGATGTGTGTGTTTGGTGGGTTTCTAGGTGTTTGAATTCATTGCATACGGGTTTAAAGGAAGATACACTTAAAGTTGCATAAGGTGAGTTCTAGAACCCCCTTTTTACATGTTCTAGCTAATTTTGGGGTTGGAAATACATGTAAGTACGTTTTTATAAAAATGGGTATGTTACCCGTATGTGTATGTATGAATATGTTTGTGGGTGGGTGTAAGTTTGGGTTTGATTTATGGTTATTGTAAGGCCCCGCTCCCGGGCTCCTTACGGTTGGTCATTCATCGCACTACAATATATTAATTAAAATAACACAGCGGAAGTAATAATATATATTTTCTCATTTCATCATAAAGACTTTTACAATACATTACATCGTTAACTTGACTACAAAATACAAGCTTTCTTTACATTGCCTAACTTTACTATGATTGTCGCTGAAGCATATGAAACCTGAGATTACATAAGTAATCTCGTTTATTCGAATCCTCAGCAATCATAGGGTCATAAACAGTGACCTCTAATATAAAAATATAAAACTTTTACATCATAAAGAAGATTTCTTAAGTAATCCCGTTTATGGGAATCCTCAAGAAATCTTATAATAGCATGCAACGTGATGTGTTGCGTGCATTACGGGCCCACAACACATGATGTTTCAGCATTATCAAAAGGAGAATGCCATCCCAAAAGAGCTGAGTAGCCGCCTCGTGCCATCCTCAGCAACACTACCTGCCAACTGGAAACACATAAAAAGTCAGCGTTGCTGAGTGAGTTCTAGTTTTATAATAAAACATACTTACGTTCTTTATAACCGTTCTTACATACATGTGTTCACACATCATACGTACA
Source organism: Flaveria linearis (assembly GCA_024085815.1). Classification (NCBI taxonomy): domain Eukaryota; kingdom Viridiplantae; phylum Streptophyta; class Magnoliopsida; order Asterales; family Asteraceae; genus Flaveria; species Flaveria linearis. Next base: position 64,806,141 of record CM044005.1, read on the forward strand.
CGTAGATAATATTATTATTATCTTCATCATTCGTTCATTAATCTTTCATTCGTGTACCATTCATCATTCTCGTTTACATTCATACATACATTCGTTACATTCATTCATTACATTCGTTCGAACGTTCGTTTCATTCATTCATTACATTTGTTCGAACATTCTTTACATTCGGTGACATGTACAATACCCCATACATCATACATACTACTGGTGCTGGACCTGTGGTAGTCAACCACGAACGTTGTGCACAAATGCTGATCCAGTCACCTAGGGTAGGTACATGCACCACTTATCTTTTCACTTTCCTTCTGGATCAATGCCATATGCTATACCCCGAACGTTGTGCACTAATGCGGGTGCAGGACCTGTGATGATCAATCACGAACGTTGTGCACTACTACTGATCCAGTCACCTAGGGTAAGCGGCAAGGATCCCATACATACATATGGTCAATCACAGAGACTGACCCCGATGTGCATCCTTCGGGGTAGCTAACCGCACACCGTTGAGCTAACACCTGCCAGGGGTGTGCACCTCCTTACATTTGCTTGCAAGCCTTTCTTACATTCATTCATTCATTCGTTAATGCATGCATTCATTCATCATGTTCCTCTTTCATTATCTTTTACTTTACGTTCTTATTACATTCGTTTCATTCTTTCATTCATTCACGTAAAGTCATAAAAAGATAACATACATCAATACAAGGAACACAGATATTTAAAAGTCATCAGTATTCACCATCTATCATGGCAACATCGTACTTAACATACATACATCATACATACACTTCTCAATTCATTCACATCAGCCCTACTCGGGCGATTGAACATACCCCAGTCGCATGGCCTCCATGCGACTGGGTCGTGCGATTGGGCTATTATGTGAATGAGCATACAATCGTGCGACTAGACTTCCTTCCGTACGAATAAACACAATGCGACTGGGCTAAATGCGACTAACCCTTAACTGTACGACTGAACTGCCCTGCGATTGGACCTATGCGACCGAAACCCTCAATCGCATGGGCTATCGTGCGACTGAGGCTCAATCGTGCGTTTGAGCCTCAATCGTACGATTGAACATCAACTATTCTTCATTCGGGCGAATGGCCCTTCAGTCGCATAACCCTAACTGGGCAGCGACTGGAGTTCTTCATGAACAGCAGTCGCGAACCAACGAAGTCCAAACCCACCTAAACACGATTTCAGCCCAATTTAGCCCTCCTAAACCTCAGGGATTCATACTAGGACATCATACAAGCATATAAAAGTCCTAATTCATACTATAAACGCATTACTCAAGATCTCACCCAAATGGGTCAAACGTACACTATTTCAAAAATAGGGTTTATATGTGATCCAGCCCCAAAATCGTTTGAAAACGTGTAAATGAGGGGTTCTAGAACTCACAATAATAGGTAGGAGTTGATGAGCTTCGATTTGGCTAGCTTCTCACAGATCTTGAGCTCGGTCAGCACTTTCCCTCTTTCTTTCTCTGCTCTTGCTCGCTCTCTGCTCTTTCCCGACTGAAAATGTAAGTGTTGGGAGGAGAATAAGAGCTGCTCCCCTTTTATAGGTATTGCTCAGTCGCATCTGGTCCAATGGCGACTGGACGTTCAGTCGCATAAACACCATGCGACTGGACCCCAGTCGCATGAGTTCCATGCGATTCATCCTTCATTCGGGTGATTGAACTCTAATCGTACGGTTGAGCTTCAATCGGCCGAATAACATGCGGCCGAACCTCCAGTCGCATCAATTCCATGCGACTGAGGCTCAGTCGCATAACCTACCAAAAAGTCAAACTGCCGGGCGTTACAGTTATGCTCATGTTTTGATGCTTAGAATGTTAATAATAAGCTTAGAGCATGATGAACTAATGAATTAGGATTGATTATGATGATTGATAGTATGAGTTGGCTGCTATATGCCTAAATAGTGGCCTATACGCCCAATGGTCAAAATTGCTTAAGTGTCCCCCATGCGCCCAAACCCCATGCGCCCAAATAGTACCCATGCGCCTAGGTACTCATGCGCCTGCATAGTACCCATGCGCCTAGAATTGTCCCAGAATGACTAAGTGTTGGGCCTGGCATCCGAATAGTGTCCATGTTCCCCAATAGTGCCTATGCGCCCAGAACCTTCCTATGCGCCCAGAACCTTCCCATGCGCCTAAGTGTTCCTAAGGATTACAACATGTTGGAAACTTCAATTTTTGAACGTGTGGTTGAATCATTTTAGAACATTAGGATCATGCTAGCATGGGCACTATGCAGGCGCATGAGTGCCTAGGCGCATGGGTACTGTTTGGGCGCATGGGGTTTGGGCGCATGGGGGACACTTAAGCTATTTTGATCAATGGTTTAAAAATATTTTTCTTGGTTTTCTTATAAATAAAGGTTTTCTTAGGAACCCTCCCCTAAGAAAAATGTCCATGGATGAATTAAAGTTTCTAACATGTTGTAATCCTTGGGAACACTTAGGCACATGGGAAGGTTCTGGGCGCATGGGCACTATTGGGGCGCATGGGCACTATTCGGATGCATGGCCCAACACTTAGTCATTCTGGGCCAATTCTAGGCACCTGAGCACTATGCAGGCGTATGAGTTCCTAGGCGCGTGGAGACTGTTTGGGCGCATGAGGTTTGGGCGCCTAAATGTTTTTTCAGAATCATGTTTGGGACATTAGGATCAAGCTAGCATGTTCATGGATGAATTCGAATGTGGTTGAATATGTTGATTGGGTTATATGAATGTTTAATTGGTTAATTATCTGTTTTGGCCTGCTTATGGGATTTCATAGTTGTGGGTCATATGAATATGTCGTGCATGATTTGATCTTTGTATGATGCATTAGTTGTGTTATACTTACACTAAGCATGCCCGTTGTTAGGGACTTGCATGAGTTGTATGATGATCTAATGTGGTATGGTGACCTAGGTAGAACTTGGGTTGACAATGTGATACACATGGATATAATTCTTGTCCTCCACCCTATAATGTGTAACACCCGGATATTTTTAAAGACAAGAAAGAAAGAATAAAAAGTGAATAAAAGAAGGAAACACAATTTAACCCATGTTGAGGGGCTAAATGTGTCAAAAGGAGAAAAAGGTATAAAAGTTGGTGCATAAAGTGGGTACGGCCACCCACACTCCCCTGCACTCTTTTGCTCAACAGGTTTTAGAGAGAAAAAGCATAGAAGCTTTCGGGTTTTGAAGATAAATCAAGAAGAAGGCTGAACTCAAGGTAAGAATTCGAAGTTTTAAGTGTTCTAGTAGGGATTTAGCCTCGGCTATATTCCGATGTGTTTGTGTGTGTGTTCAGGTGTGTGTGTTTGGTGGGTTTCTAGGTGTTTGAACTCATTGCATACGGGTTTGAAGGAAGATACACTTAAAGTTGCATAAGTTGAGTTCTAGAACCCCATTTTTACATGTTCTAACTGATTTTGGGGCTAGAAATACATGTAAGTACGTTTTTTTAAAAATGGGTATGTTACTCGTATGTGTATGTATGAATGTGTATGTGGGTGGGTGTAAGTTTGGGTTTGATTTATGGTTATGCTAATGTTATGATGTTTAGAATGTTAGTGAGAAGCTTAGAACATGATGAACTGATGAATTAGGATTGATTATGACGATTGATAGTATGAGTTGGCTGCCATGCGCCTAAATAGTGGCCCATGCGCCCAACAGTTAAAATTGCTTAAGTGTCCCCCATGCGCCCAAATAGTACCCATGCGCCTAGGCACTCATGCGCCTTCATAGTGCCCATGCGCCAAGACTTGGCCCAGAATGACTAAGTGTTGGGCCATTCGTCCGAATAGTGCCCATGCGCCCCAATAGTGCCCATGCGCCCAGAACGTTCCCATGCTCCTAAGTGTTCCCATGCGTCCAGAAGGCCATGCACCTGCATAGTGCCCATGCGCCTGCATAGTGCCCATGAGCCTAAGACTTAGAAATATTTTTATGAAATTTTGGGGCTAAAAATGCATATTAAATATACGATTTAAATGACCCAGATTTTAAGAGGTTTTAACAGGAAGATTGATTTTTCTATAACAAAATGTGCTATAAAAATGTTTTAAAATAAAAATTTATCACGCTGACCTGGCAGCACGGCCCCAGCCAGGGGTGTTGCCCCTTAGACCCTACTAGGGGCTGCTACCCCTAGGACCCCACTGTCAGGGGCTGCCGCCCCCAAATCCCCGCTGTTCCGCAGAGGGTCGGTAATGTTCTATGATGACTTGTAATTGTTGTGCATGTGCTTGTGTATGTGAATGAATGATGCATGATATATGCTATGTATGATTTTGTGTGACAATGTTGTGCTTATGTATGATATGTTTCCTTATGTTCCTTATTATGTATTATTCCGTGACCCACGTATTATGAGTATGAAATGAATGTGAAGTATTATGTAACATAGAGCGGAAGTTAATGTTAATGATAAGCGGAACATAAAGAAAGAATGAATGCATGCATTAATGAACTAATGGATGTAAAAAAAGTGTTGCAAGCAATGTATGGAGGTTCACACCTAATGAAGGGTGTTAGCTCAACTGTGTGTGGGTTAGCTACCCCGGAAGGATGCGCACTGGGGTCTAATCCTTGTGATTGACCATACGTATGGGATATTGCCGCTTACCTCGGTATTGTGGTCAGGCCACCATGCACAATGTATAAAAGTTTAATTATAAACTTTGGCCCAGTTCCCGCTTTGTGCATGACGGTGGGGTATAGCACATGGCATTGGTCCGAATGAAGTTACCCTGGTACTGTGGTCAGGCCACCGGGCTCAATGTATGGGATTCTAATTATAGACTTCGGCCTAGTACCCGCATTATGCATGATGGTGGGGTATAGCATGTGGCATTGGCCCGGAATGTGAGGAAGACAAAGGTGAATATACGTAAAATATGGTAAGGAAGATAATGAATGATAATGATGACATACGATGATGAATGAACGAAAGTTAATGAACGATGATGAAGATAATAATAAGATTATCTATTTGTACGTATGATGTATGAGCACATATAAAAGTAAAGAACGGTTTTGAATGATAAGTGAAGTATTTTATTTATAAAACTAGAACTCAATCAGCAACGCTGACTTTTATGTATTTTTCAGTTGGTAGGTGATTGTTGCTGAGGATGGCACGAGACAGCTACTTGTCATTTTTGGTATGGCATCCGTGTGTATAACAATGATGTTTTTGTGATGTAATGCAAATTATGATATTTTGTAATAGGTAACTACATTGTATTATTTTGCAAAAGCGTTCATTAATATATGAAATAGTTTTAATTAATTTCCGTTACGATGTTTTAAATAAATGTATGGTTTATGTGAGATGAATGACCAACTGTGAAGTGCCCGGGAACGGGACCTTACATAATGACAATTACACAGTCATGCCTGAGCCACTCATTCTGTTTGAGTCAAATGAACCTAAAGTTACTGAAACAAAAATAATGGTATCACAGATAACCAATCCTCAAAATAAACCAAATGTTTACATTGCTACAAATGAGGATAAATTCAATTTAGGTCATCCTATTAAGATCAAAGAGTGCTCAGACAAACATGTAAGTGTCAAGAAACAAATGAGCCCAGTCAAGGCTATTATACCTTTTGTGAAATTCATTCCCAAAAGACTCAAAGTGAGAGAGAATGCTAAAGTGCCTTTGAAATCCACTGCTAAAAACAGATCTAGTGATGAGATTAAGTCTCCTAAAAATTCAAGCAAATCAGAAAAGTTTTCAATATGAACTAAAGGTAAAGCAATAGCATCTCCATTATTTAGAGTGAAATCACCCAAGTTTCAAACACCCAAAATAAAAATTGAATTGAGCTCACCACCAAAGTCAAAACAAGGAATAGGTTTTGACATTTTCAACAAAAAGGATGTTGACCAATTTGATGCAGAGGTGAGAAAGACTCAAAAGAAGCAAATACATCCTCAAAACAAACATCAAAGTAGAATTGTGAAACAATCTACTGAGATAAAAAAGGATGAACTTGCTTCTTCATGAAAATCAAAACAGGAGTCAAACTTAAAATCAACCAAACACAATAAAGCTTCATCATCCAAAACAAAGATCAAATAGATGTGCTATGACATTTGTGACATGTCTAATCACAACACAGATGAGTGTTTTTTCAATCAATACTGCTCAATCTATGACATGAATAATTGTAACACTCGAAATTCTAGTCAAATAAAAGAAAAGAAAAATAATATGAAAAGAAAAAAAAGCATCATGAAGAGAATGATAAGGAGCAAAAGTGGAGGGGGCTTTGTGTAAAAAGTACAAAAGTCAAAATATTTTATTATATTATAGGTATGGCAGTACATAACATGATTTCACTTCTACTTTCGGCTGAAAGAAGAAAGAAAAATAAGCAGAAGTCTTTCTCTCGGTTTTTCAAGAAGAAGAAGTTGAAATTCTCGAAGGTAGGTGTTTCTTGGAGTAATTGGTTTGGTTTTCTTTATGGTTTCACCCTTAGAAACCGATTATTGTGTTCTATATGTTTTGGTGTTTGTTTTGCTTGTTTTAGGTGTTTGAACTCGTGTGCAAGCAAGTTTGGTGGAGTTTTTGCTTGTTTGCTGTAATAGGTAAGATCTAGACCCTGGTTTTTACTTGTTTTAAACTTTTTTGGGGCTGAAAATACATGTCAAACATTTTTACAAATGTTATGTACGATAACCGTATGCATGTGTGTATGAATGCTTATGTTTTAGGGTTTGTGATGTTATTATTCATGTTTTGAATGCTAGAATTTAGTTATAAACATGTTATAATGTAGTCTGGGTCTGAAAATGACTTAGAAATACGTATAATGGTTGGCCATGTGCCCAAACAGGGTCCATGCGCCTAAAATTTTACTTAGAAAACCTAAGTGCAACTCATGCGCCCAAATAGTATCCATGCGCCTAGAATATTTGCTAAAATATACTAAGTACCAGTTCATGCGCCTAATAAGTACCCCATGCACCCAAAATTTATGCCCAGACGCCTAAGTGAAGGTCAGACGCCCAAATAGTGCCCATGCGCCCGAAGTGGCTCATGCGCCTAAGTGTTGATGCGCCTAAGTAGGGCTCATGCTCCTGCATGGTGGTAATGCACCTAAGCAGGGCTCATGTGCGTGCATAGTGCCAATGCGCCTAGACTATTTTAATTAGAAAATTTTATGTTCATGTTCCTAAAACATTCCATCTGCCTTATTTTGTACTTAGGGTTTTCTAAGGGGTTTTAAGAGGTCGATGGGTGAGATAGGCTCTATTATGATGTGATGATCTATGTATGCATGATGATGTGATGATCTATGTATGTATGATGATGTGATGAATATGATGTGTATATGTGTATGATGTGTTATATTTTAACGAGTTTCAAAATGTATATATTATGTTATAATATACGTCATGTATAATGTTATGACTTTAAGTGGTATGATGTGTGTACAAATGAACGTAAAGTATTACGTAATGAAGTAAAATATAACAAAGATGAAAAGTGGAACATAATGAACGAATGAATGGGTTGCAAGCAAATTGAATGGACAACCATGTTATCGTTAGCTCAACTGTGTGCAGTTTAGCTAACCCGAAGGATGCACACAGGATCAATCACTGAGATTGATATGCCCTTTCTAGCATACCCTAGGTGACTAGGTCAGCTTTATGCACAATGTTCAGAGTCTATTTATAGACCTCAGGCCCAACATCAGCTTCGTGCATAATGTTCAGGGTAATGCACATTGGTCCGACAGAAAGTGAAAGATAATAATGAGAGGAAGAATGAGAAAGATAATGATGATGATAGTGAATGTTATTATGGTGTACGTATGATGTGTGCTTGCAAACAAAAGTAATGTCTTTTATTCAAGAAGTATATTTTTGTATATAAAACACATAAGGTATTTTAATGCTTCTTAAACAAGAACTCACTCAGCAACGCTGACTTTTATGCATTTTTAGTTGGCAGGTAAATTTTGCTGAGGATGGCATGCTGGGGAAGCTACTTCGCAGGACAAGTTTGGACTCCATTCACGCTTAAGGATATTGTTGTTTTGTAATGCAATTAAATGTTGCTTTTATAACTTAAACATGTAGCGATTTAACATGTTTATCAAAGTTCATATAAGCTTGTTTATATGAAAAAACACAGCGGATTATTAGTTTTAAAACATGTTAATATAATGATTATTAAACCCATTTAATAAGAAACCCCAAAGCATGGATCATTATACGAAATGCATACAATGAAATGAACATAAGATGGTTAAAATACAACCTTTGGAGCTGCTGGAAATCGATATTGTCGAGGTGAAAAGGATGAACTTTTGGCTGAATCTTCAATCTAGAAGACCTCATGAAGGTTGTACCCCAAGCCACAAACGAAAAACCCTTTGATGCTAGGATTTTGCAACACCAACTTTCAGCTTAAAACACTTTTAAAGCTGAAAATTCCAGCCTTGTTTTCTCTTGATGCTGCCGTGAACAAGAAGAGGAGAGAAGGGGAGGATTTTGCACTTTTTCTTGAGAGAGATGTAATGGTTTGCATGTAGATTGCTTTGTGGTGTAGGATTCTGTGTGCCCAAGACACTTAGAATATTGATGTGGTTAGTACGTTATGATCCAAGTCGGATTATACCCAATAACAAGCTTAGCAAACACCAATTAATATTTAATTGATGATATGATCATGCAATTAAATATTTACACCAATTTAGAAAATGGGTTTTCTAAACGAGTTGCATATGAGTGGGAACAATTTATTAGGATATGTTGTTCAATAATATTATTTGAATGTTATCTAAATAAGTTAAATAACACCAAATAAAAATGAGAACTTATAAGTTATAAGTTAATTGCTTAATTGTATAACTTATATAAATTGTACATATAATTAAGTGGTTAATTATATGTCTAGTTGCAAGACATTTTTATTTAAGTGTATGCATGGTTTAAAGGAGGGAAAACTCCTTTGAATTCCTTTATTTGGCCGCCCCCCTCCTTGTCTCCCATTGGACCTTTTTGCCTTGTAAACCACATACATTTAACTTGTCTTGTAGACCAAAATTCTCAGCCATTCATTACATGCAAACTTGAACAAAAACTCTCTCTTCCGGAAATAGCAGCCAAGAGAAGGGTTTTAGAGCTGATTTTTGGTGTCCTCTACCTAGCAAGAGTGGTGTTTCATCAAGGGCTTGGGGTATACAAAGCTTGAGGATCTCTACTTTGAGCTCTTGGCCGTTTTAGCATCCCAAATCTCCTTCATTTGGACGTTTTCATGCTGCTGGAAGGAGGTAGCTTGACAGTCCTTTGTGGCTGTCATATTGTATGATTTTATGTAGTTTTTACATAAGTTAATAGCTTGTTCATTCACATATTAAAGATCCTTTGATTATGGGTTTGTTTTATACACTTGTATGGTCACTAAAAAACATATTTTTCAGCTTTAAAATCGGTTTTAAAAACATATATATCCGCTGCGTTTTCTGAAAGTTTAAAAGGTTAAACTTGGTTTTTATGTTCTTGCAAACCCGTCAATGGCATCTAGAGCCGGTTATGTGGATGACTTACTTGTTTTGTCCTTTAAAATTGGTTTTAAAGGATGATTATAAACTAGTTATAGGCTGATTTTGGGCTGTTATAGTTTGTTTGAATGATTCCCCAAACTTTCAAGGTCATATCACACATGCTAGTGATTAGACCATGAAAGAAATATATTATGAAATGTTGATTGTTTGGACAATATTTAAAACCAAAAATTTCAGTTTATGTTGGCTGAAATTTGGTGGTTTTAAGTGGGGTTTCATTATATGTTTTGATGATATGATCGTTGGATGATAGTGTGCATAACCTAGCCATTGACCTTGTGTTGTTTGGATGTTTGTGATAGTTGTATTCACTCATTCAATTGGGTTGTATTATTTGTTGTTTGTGCTTTGTTTCAAATGTAATTTATTTATTATTGGGTTGTAATAAATAGATTAGGTGTATTTTCATTTGACTAGATATCTTGTATTAGGACTTTATATCTTGTAATATGAAGACATACACATTGGAAGCACAAAGGAAGGTCATAAAAGAAACATGGAGCATTTTGGATGCGGTTTCAAGTGGGAGGCTTTTGGAAGCTTTCTATATGCTTTGTTTGTGACCCTTAGGAATGTCCTATGGACCACACTTGTGATGGCAAACAAGTGTGGACAACTTTAGATGCTATGGTTATGCACATATGCACATTATGGTTGTTTATGTTTATGACTTGTTTGGTTGTTTGTTATTTGATTGTATGGTTGGAATTTTGACATGCATTACAAACTAATTAACAAACTTAACAAGTTATAAAAAATGATGGTTCTTAATCATTAAAAGGTAATAAAAGGTTATTAAAATGATTTAATGATTTTAAAGATTAAAATAGGTTTTAATCAAAGGACCATAGGGTATCTTGTATTTGAAAGCATACAAATACAAGTACTTAGAGTTTTCTAAACTAGAATTATGAAATCTCTAAACATTTGACAAACAAGTTTAACACCATCCTTTTGCACAACACTTAAGTCATTTGGAAACTCTTAATGGGATAAAGGTCACCTAACCATTTTGAGGGAACTTGTGACTTAAGGTGGGAATACCACATTGGTGGGATAAAGGTCACCTAACCACTTATGTTGGTAAACTCACATGTGTGTGCAAGTAGGGTAACTTGATTTGCAAACCATGTTAAATGGATCACCTAAAATATGGTTTCCAAATGGTGTTGATGGGATCAACATGCCGACTTTGCATATGATGTTTAAAGTCGATCCCATACCTCTAGAAGTTGCAAATGGTTGCAATCGTCAATCGTTGACCACCTTATTAATTTAAATCGTGGGATAAAGGTCACCTAACTACAATTTAAATGTAATGTTGGGTTCTAGATTTTAATATAAAATTGACCTTAAAAGGCATTAATTATTAAAATTAGCAATATCGAAAATACTAAAATAGATCTTTGTTATATTTTGTAGATGGCCACCAATAATGAAAATCACGATAACTCATCCGCGTCCAACCAATCACTACGAGCGATCCTCCAAAAGGAACGTCTAAATCATAACAACTTTATTGATTGGTATCGAAACTTGAGAATTGTTCTCAAGCAAGAGAGAAGATCATATGTTTTAGACGACCCTATCCCCGATCAACCTAGGGAGGATGATAAGGAGGCCTATAATGATTGGCTGAAATACACTGAGGACTCCGTCCAAGTGTCTTGTCTCATGCTAGCGAGCATGACTCTGGATCTCCAAAAGGAGTATGAACATCACGGAGCTTACGACATGATAACCCAGCTGAAGGAAACGTTCCAACAACAAGCAAGGGTTGAGCGCTTCGAAACGGTTCGAGCACTCCATGCATGTCGTATGGACGACAACCAATCTGTTTCATCTTATGTACTTAAGATGAAAGTCATATTGACCGCCTCGAAAGGCTAAATTGTCCCTTCTCGAAGGAGTTGGCCACGGATTTGATCCTAAATGGCCTAACCAAGAAGTTCGAGACATTCGTTTTGAACTACAACATGAATGCATGGGACAAAAACATTGGTGAGCTTCACTCAATGCTCAAAACGGCCAAGGCGTCCATGGGTAAAAGGGTTTACCCGTTCTCACCATCAATGAAGGTGGGAACAACAAAAGGCCTCATCCCGCACCCAAGGCAAAGGTTGCCAAGGGTAAGGGACCCGTTTGGGGAAAGGGGAAAGGGGTGGTAAGGGTACCACCCAAACTGTCACACCCCGCTTATAGCGGAAACACGAGGATGTAACGGACAGGATCGTCATAACACATTGTTAATTAATAGAGATGCAATATGTAATGAAAGACAACGTGTCATGACGTCACCCGACACAATGGAAACTTGTGTCGTAGTTAGTCAATTCCACGACAACATAGTCATAACCAATAGTCCAAAACACAATAAGTAATCTCAGATCCAACAAGCACACCATCAAAACATCAAAACATAATTGGTCCAAAAGTGCCATAATTAAATAAATCCAAATAAAAATCCAAAATAGTCTAATGCTCCCGAGAGAGCGGTCCCATCTAAGTCCACATCCATTCCACTTATGCATTGTTACCTGAAAAGACATGCTCATAAAGGTCAACATACGTTGGTGAGTTCACAGGTTTAATGTACAAAACTTGCCGTGTATCCATGTAAAACAGAAAAGAGAGTGTCTGAGTAAGAGAACATAGTAGCCATAGAATCCATACAAATCAATAGTCATGCCCGTGTCCACAACTGGATTATATTCACCCAAGGGCTCGCACAAGGCCAAGTTGGTCTTAGCTAGCATACCAACAACAAGGGTGGGGTGTCAGCCCGTTAGTACTAACAATACCTCTCCATGACAGTCTAGTCTACATACAGTCTAAGTACAGATAGCACATTTGTAAGAACTCTAGACTAAATCCTATGGTCCAAACCACACAAGTTATTTATAACACGGCGCAGAACAAAACATTTGAGCAAGCTTTTCCCCCAAGAAAATATGTTAAAAAGGGGCCGTGAAACTCACCTTGATTGTGAAGAAAATAACTTGAACAAAAACTTCAAAGAGTGCGGGTAACGAATGATCAACGCCTATAATTAATTACATTAAAAGAATCTTAAGACAAGTCAAAAGGGAATTGATACGTTCGGTCGGTTTCGGTTCGGTTCGGGTGTATCGCGTGACTTGCTCAAAAGATATATTTTTAGTTATATTTATATAAATATATATAATAATTTGATTACTCATATAGTTAGGCATAAAGGAAAATATATAATTATATATATAACTAGTTCAAATACACCATCATTATATTCTTATTTTATATATTTAATGTACTTCTAACATTTTATATACACCCACTATTATTTACGTATTTATATATATATATACAACCCAACCAACACATAATAGAACAACATACATGTATGTTCATCCAACACACACACGGTTACATATATATACTAACACGCACACGATCAAGCTTATGTATATATTTATGTATATATATATATACACACAACACATGTACAGTCACAAGCCCACATATATGATCATACATACATCTTCAACAATATTCAATCATGTGCACCCACCATTACACACATACCGCACACACACAAATCGCACACACACACACACATGATAACCTTGTTTCCCTTCAACCTGCATACACACAAACACATTCTAAACACACACACTCCATAATATATTCACATTTGTCGTACCTACATTCACACACACAAACAATTACACAAAACACATGCACACAACACCTTCACTCACACACACACTACTACGCACACAAACATGTTACACACACCTTCACACACTCAATAACACACACACATTCACGACACCCACACACCATTCACGGCTTGCAACACAAACTCTACACACCTACACACTTACGGTTCCAAACATATATATAAACCAAACACATACCGAACACCCACACACCCTATATATACACACTACCGCATATATATACACATATAACAGCAGCCTTCGGCTGCTGTGTTTGTGTCCTTCCGCCCGCGCACGCACACACCTATACATACACTGATACACACTAAAACATACTGCAGTATACACGTTCGAACAGAAACATATATATACACAATTACAGCATGTACATACAGCAGCATACACGTACGAACAGAAACATATATATACATACGCAGTAACATACATACATAAACAGCAACATACATACATACATACGCAACAACATACATACATAAATAGCAGCATATGTGACACCCCGTAATTTCAGGCTAACACTATTCAAAACGTTGTCGTATCATTGCCACATACTTGTTAATACACGAAACGTATACAAACACCGCCACCGACGTCGCTAAATAAATTATGATAAAATACTAACACGGGTGTTTGTAGAGGATTCACATAAACGAGATTTCCTAAAGAATCCTCTTAATTAACATAGCTCGCTCATCTACGTCGTTATCAACCGAAACAAATTCGGGAACTCGGTACCTAAGTGCAGGGACTAAACTTGTCAATTGGCAAACTGGGGCTGGGTATAAATACCATCCACCAGCCCAAACACTTCACAACTGCTCTTTCTTCTCTCCTACGATCTCTGCTCCTCCCTTTCTTCATCCTAGCACCAAATTCACCCCGATTGAGCTCGTTTTCGTCGATTAGACCACGCAACAGCTGAGAAATCACATTCCCAGCAGGTAGGCGACCTTGTTCATCCGTTCTATTGCTCGTTTCACTGCTGCAAATATGGGGTTCGGGTGTTCGGGATCAACCCGAACGCATGTGGTCGTGGGGGTGTGTGTGAGGTCAATCAGCGTGTGCATTTCACTTAGACATATTAGGAGAGTGTTTCTGGAAGTCCTGATTGTGAGAAAACCGAGCGCGGAACAGCCGAAGGCTGTTCGACCCGCCCAGCAGTCGCGACCTGCTACAGTCCGCGACTGGGCCAACCGTGCGACAGATCATGCGACTGGGTCCTTCGCGCGATTGATTGGGGCGACTGGGGTGAGACGTGCGAACGAATGCATGCGATTGAGAGTGTGTGCGACAGAGTCAACCGAATGAATGTGTGCGACTGATGTCAACCGAATGAATGTGTGCGACTGAGTCAACCGAATGAATGTGTGCGATTGAGTCAACCGAATGAATGTGTGCGACTGAGTATCACCCGACTGAAGGTCCAACCGCACGAATGAAGGTTCATTCGTGCGATTGGTTATTGATTCGGGTGAATGGGTGATGTGTGGTACGACTGAAGGCTAAATCATACGAGTGAGGGTTCAACCGTACGAATGAGGTTGATTCATACGATTGAAGGCCCATTTGTGCGAATGAAGTGTCCAGTCGTGCATCTAGCCTTGATATGTGATTGGAGTCATTATGAGTGGATTCTCCTTGTGTGCGGTGTGCCTATCGTGTGATGATATGGTAACAATCAGTAAAGTGTCATTTCTTGACCACAAAGATTAAAGTCAACGCAATCAACAGGCATATACTTTTTCAACATAACATAACCTAACCATCTACAGATATCGATAACTCATTTGGGAATCTACCTAAAGTCTGATACGTCTATGCCTGCTTGTGTGTGTGACACCCACGACCGAACCCATGTGACCCGACCCGACTAAACATGTCTATTAAACGCTGAACACAACCTTAACGCTTAACATAACTGTCAATAGGTGTTTGAAAGCGCATCGTAAACAACACTTGGGAGACTTTCATCCTACATACTTGTTACATGATCGGTGAGTTTCACGGCCCCTATTTTACATCTCTTTCCTTTTGGGGGAGAAAACATGCAAACAGATTGATTGGAGGTCAGGTTGTAGTAATATTGATATCGCTTGTTACATTAGTACAAACACACAACATGTCCTGACACACTCGAACCGTTAGTAATGGGATTAGTGAGGTAATTTTGAGTAGTACTACTGGGTTTGACAAACCCCGCCCGGGCTAGTCGCGCTAGCTTGATTGGAGGTCAAACGGGTGCTTGATTGACCTAACACATTGTCTTGGTCTGATGAGACATGACGGGGATACAACAAACACATATAGGACGTAAACAGTCAGCTTCGGTTCGAAACGCTAAGTAACAAGAACATAAGCTAGCTACCTAACGATATGCTCTATATACTAAACCATTGAAACGCAAACCATGGAAACGCTTACGAACACATTTCTTGATGATTAAACCTGTGAACTCACCAACTTTAAGTTAACACATTTTAGCATGTTTTCTCAGGTCACAGGAATGCATAAGCTCATGATGCACGCTACAGGAAACGCACTCAGGACATGCATTCATCTAGTTTATTTTCAGCATTGAACATTTTGTCTAAACATGGCTATTGTAACAGTACTGTAATGCATTTACAAATTATGTACATGCTTCCGCGCTATTGTAAACTTTGTTTATGTTCTTTTGAATGAAGTCAAATGGTCATTTTAAATTCATATAGTGTCGTTCGATATGACTGTGTCTGAGGTCCTGGTATGTCACATGCCTAACGGTAAAACCCCGTTCGTGGAAATTGAGGGTGTGACAGATTGGTATCAGAGCCACAGGTTATAGAGAACTAGGATTGCACTACATCTAGACTATGGCTTTAGACACAACACTAGTATTGCACAGACACTTTTACATGGTTACCACTGTTATGCAAACAACCTTCTAGTGTACTGACATTACACTGTTGAGCAAACATAACACTATGGGTATGACATGTGTGTCATTACCAGCTGACAGAGGAGCGGAGAATCCCGCTCGCTCACAACCAACGCTTACACTTGATCCTTCACTCGCGGAGTGAAAGCAACAACGAATTGAATCAAACATTTCCATGATTGGAACACGAAACTCTTTTCTAACACACGCGATAAGCTTAACGATGACAAACAAAAAGAACAATACCTCACTCTTCCAACTCTCTCACACTTGTTACTATTCCCAACATATCCTATCCTCTACACTAGTCCGAGCAGTAAATGAGGGACAACTAAGATATTCAAGTCGATTAGAGAATCGGACTTAGACATCCAAACACCTAGAACTTCGAAGGGAAAAAAGGTCAAATTGTCTTGATTCCCGTTGTTATCTTAACCAAATCACTTGTACAACCTTAGTACAACCTTAGTTATTTGACTCTTGATATAACAAATATATCTTTGATGCTTCTATCATTGATAACACTCGGTACTGGACAAGGTATGTTATCTCGAATAGGAGGAACCATGTGTTACCATGCAAAACAAACTATAATCACGGGTGCACACGTAATTGT
This sequence comes from Flaveria linearis, assembly GCA_024085815.1. Classification (NCBI taxonomy): domain Eukaryota; kingdom Viridiplantae; phylum Streptophyta; class Magnoliopsida; order Asterales; family Asteraceae; genus Flaveria; species Flaveria linearis. The sequence continues at coordinate 64,823,004 of CM044005.1, forward strand.
AATTTGTCGTGCATGAGAACTCTGGCAACTCTATTGGGTGATAACGGATACGGTCGGTACAAATTCTCAATTCCATACTTAGAGGCATGGGGCCTCGAAATCAACACAAAGCCACACTATCGATATGCAAACAAACCCTTCATTCTTGCTAGCGTGATACCATTTATTATTGTCAATAATTATTATCCGGTTATTGATTAATATGTGTTGTAAATTGAAGAAGTCATGTCTGGAAGAAGAGCGGGACGCCCGGGTGGGCGAGGAAATATCACCCTGACTCAAGCCGAGCTGAATGCTATTATCAATGAGCGCGTGGCTGATGCGCTTGCAGCTTATGAGCAGGCCCGCAATCAGGACCAGAACGACCAGAATCCGAATCAAGGAGGTCCAACAGTCTGTACCTTCAAGATGTTTATGGATTGCAAGCCTCATTCTTTCAGCGGCTCTGAGGGTGCTGTCACACTGCTTCGCTGGCTGGAGAAACTCGAGTCAGTGTTTGCCATGTGCATATGTCCTGATGGAAATCGCGTCAAGTACGCCTCCGGCACACTGGAGGGACCAGCCCTGACGTGGTGGAACTCACAAGTCCAAACCTTAGGGCTTGGTGCTGCTAATGGTATGCCATGGGATGACTTCAAGATTCTGATGAAAGAAGAGTACTGCCCCAGGAGCGAAGTCCAGAAACTGGAAGCAGAATTTTGGAATTTAAAGATGATTGGTTCTGACATTGAGGAGTACACGACTCGTTCGCACAAGTTGGCTGCATTATGTCCTCAGATGTTGACTCCGGCCTACAAGCAGATTGAAAAATACATTGATGGTCTAGCTCCTCAGATCCAGGCTAGTTTGATGGCTGCTGATCCTGTCACCATTCAACAGGCCATCCGACTGGCTCACAAACTCACTGACCAGGCAGTGGCACAGGGCACCTTGCCTAAACGTGGCGCTGCATATGGTTCGTCTGATCACAAAAGGAAATGGGAAGGTAACAACAGCAAGTCTTCAAGCTCCAACAACCCCCAGCAACAACCGACCAAAAAGTTTGACCCATCAAGAAACTTCACCAACAACAACCAGAACAGCAACAACAACAATTATGGTCAGGGATCGAGCAGCTACGCGGGCAAGAACCCTAGGTGTAACCTGTGCAACTTCCATCATCATGGCTCATGTGATCGACTCCGTTGTCAGAGATGTGGAAAGACGGGTCACGCAGCCAAAGACTGCAGGGGTGAACTAATGACTCAGCAACAACAACCCCAATAACAACGCCAGGGCGGAGCGACCCGAGGCTGCTATGAGTGTGGTAAGGAGGGCCACTACAGGAAGGATTGCCCGCAGCTGAAGGGTGGAAACAAGGGTAATAACGGGGGCAATGCCAAGGGTCGTGCATTCGTGATCGGTTCCGGCGAGGCAAGGGATGACCAGAATGTGGTTACTGGTACGTTTCCCCTGAATGGTTGTTTTGCTTCTATACTATTTGATACTGGTGCTGATAGGAGTTTTGTTTCCAACAAGTTCATTAAGTTCTTAGATGTAACCCTAGCTGTCATGGAACCTAGTTATGTGGTAGAACTAGCTGACGGAAAACTAATTGAGGCAACTCATATCGCAAAGGGGTGCAGACTAGGATTATGTGGTCATGAGATAGATATAGATCTGATGCCTGCCACACTTGGTAGTTTTGACGTAGTTGTGGGTATGGACTGGCTATCCAAGAATCAAGCTGAGATCATCTGTGGAGAGAAAATCATTCGTATCCCACTTCCTAGTGGTGAAATTTTATCGGTTCAGGGCGAAAGGAGTGGCATGGTCTCTGGAATCATCTCCTACATGAAAGCTCAGAAGTGTTTGCGTAAGAGTCATACCGCTTTCCTAGCCATGGTCACTGAAAAAGAACCCGATCAAAAGAAAATTGAAGACATCCTTGTTGTACGTGATTATCCTGAGGTTTTCCCTGAAGACCTACCCGGTCTTCCACCGCATCGCCAAGTCGAGTTCCAAATTGATTTGGTTCCGGGAGCCGCCCCTATCGCGAGGGCACCGTACAGATTAGCTCCAAAGGAACTGCAAGAGCTGTCTACGCAATTACAGGAACTATTAGATAAAGGTTTTATCAGACCTAGCTCATCACCGTGGGGAGCCCCAGTTCTGTTTGTCAAGAAGAAGGACAGAACTTTTCGCATGTGTATCGATTACAGAGAACTGAACAAGGCGACAATTAAGAATCGTTATCCCCTCCCGCGCATCGATGATCTGTTTGATCAACTACAAGGGTCGAGTTACTATTCAAAGATAGACCTAAGATCGGGTTATCACCAACTAAGGATTCAAGAAGAAGACATTTCAAAGACTGCTTTCAGAACGAGGTATGGCCACTACGAGTTCTTGGTTATGCCATTCGGGTTGACCAATGCACCAGCGGTTTTCATGGACTTAATGAACCGAGTGTGCAAACCCTACCTAGATAAGTTCGTCATTGTCTTCATCGATGACATCCTTATTTACTCAAGGAATAAGGAAGAACACGAAGCACAACTTAGACTGATTCTGGAGCTATTGAGACGAGAACAGTTGTATGCAAAATTTTCAAAGTGCGACTTCTGGATACGAGAGGTCCATTTCTTGGGCCATGTGGTCAATGAGAATGGGATACACGTTGATCCGGCAAAGATAGCAACTATCAAGAACTGGGCTACGCCTAAGACTCCGACCGAGGTACGACAGTTTCTCGGGTTGGCTGGCTATTATCGACGATTCATCGAAGGGTTCTCAAAGATTGCTCAACCTCTCACCGCATTAAGTCATAAAGGCACCACGTACGATTGGGGTGATAAACAAGAATCTGCATTCCAGGTCCTGAAGCAGAAACTCTGTACAGCACCGATTTTATCCCTGCCAGAGGGAACAGATGATTTTGTAGTTTACTGTGATGCTTCTATACAAGGCCTCGGTTGCGTGCTAATGCAACGTAATAAGGTGATTGCCTATGCATCTCGACAACTGAAGATACATGAGAAAAACTACACGACACACGACCTAGAGCTTGGAGCAGTCGTGTTTGCACTCAAGATATGGAGACACTACTTGTACGGTACCAAGTGCACCATTTACACCGATCACAAGAGTCTCCAGCACATCTTTGAACAGAAGGAGCTAAATATGAGGCAACGTCGTTGGGTCGAGTTGTTAAACGACTATGACTGTACGATCAAGTATCATCCGGGCAAGGCCAATGTAGTAGCAGACGCTCTAATTCGGAAGGAAACACTCAAGCCAAGACGAGTTCGAGCATTGCAACTTACCATCCACACCGGTTTACCCGATCAGATCCGCAATGCTCAACTTGAGGCCTTAAAAGACGAGAACCTGAAAGCCGAATCGCTACGAGGCATGGAGAAGCAACTAGAAACCAAGCCTGATGGAATCCGCTACTTCATGGATCGAACATGGATTCCCTCTTATGGAGGCCTACGAGAACTGGTAATGGACGAAGCTCACAAGTCCCGGTACTCAATCCACCCAGGTTCAAACAAGATGTATCACGATCTCAAAGTTCTTTACTGGTGGCCGAATATGAGAGCTGACATTGCCACATACGTAAGCGATGCCTAACCTGTTCTAAGGTTAAGGTGGAGTATCAACGACCGTCTGGTTTACTCCAACAGCCAGAAATACCAGTATGGAAGTGGGAGCAGATATCTATGGACTTTATCACGAAACTTCCTCGAACTCCTAGCACATGCGACAACATTTGGGTGATCGTGGATCACTTGACGAAATCCGCAGACTTCCTAGCAATCCGGGAGACTGATCGCATGGAAAAGTTAACTCGTATCTACCTTAGGGAAATAGTCTCTAGGCATGGTGTGCCGACCTCCATTATCTCTGATCGTGACGCTCGATTCACTTCACACTTCTGGCAGTCCTTACAACGAGCACTAGGAACGCGGATGGATATGAGCACCGCGTACCACCCCCAAACTGATGGCCAAGGTGAGCGTACGATCCAGACTCTAGAAGACATGTTGCATGCCTGCGTCATAGATTTCGGCAGCAGTTGGGAAACTCACTTACCGCTAGTTGAGTTTTCTTACAACAATAGCTATCTCACATCGATCAAAGCTGCTCCATTTGAGGCACTGTATGGGCGTAAGTGCCGATCACCTATCTGTTGGGCGGAAGTTGGGGAAAGTCAACTCACTGGCCCTGAACTTGTGCACGAGACGACTGAGAAGATCGTGCAAATCCATGACCGTATGGCAGCAGCCCGTGACCGACAGAAGAGTTACGCTGATAAGCATCGCCGACCGTTGGAATTCCAAATAGGTGACAAGGTGCTTTTGAAAGTGTCACCTTGGAAGGGTGTGATCCGTTTCGGAAAACATGGGAAACTAAACCCTAGGTACGTGGGACCGTTTGAGATTGTCAAACGGGTTGGCCCCGTAGCCTATCAGTTGAACCTACCCGAAGAACTCCGTGGGGTACACGATGTGTTCCACGTCTCCAACTTGAGGAAATGCCTTGCAGACGAGAGTCTTATCGTCCCGTTAGATGAGATACATGTGGAGAACAACTACATTTCGTCGAGGAACCAGTAGAAGTCATGGATCGAGAGGTCAAGACACTCAAACATAGTCGTATCCCTATAGTCAGAATCCGATGGAACTCAAAGCGTGGACCAGAATTTACCTGGGAACGCAAGGATCAGATGAAGAGGAAGTACCCTCAACTGTTCCAAAACCAGGCATCTACCTCTTAGATACGCAGGTACTCTATTCAACATGCGTCACAAACCGTTGAGCCTTGTACTCCCCCGTAAAACCACGTAACATGATCTACTAATTTTCGGGACGAAAATTCCTGCAACAAGGGGATGATGTGACACCCCGTAATTTCAGGCTAACACTATTCGAAACGTTGTCGTATCATTGCCACATACTCGTTAATACACGAAACGTATACAAACACCGCCACCGACATCGTTAAATAAATTATGATAAAATACTAACACGGGTGTTTGTAGAGGATTCACATAAACGAGATTTCCTAAAGAATCCTCTTAATTAACATAGCTCGCTCATCTACGTCGTTATCAACCGAAACAAATTCGGGAACTCGGTACCTAAGTGCAGGGACTAAACTTGTCAATTGGCAAACTGGGGCTGGGTATAAATACCCATCCACCAGCCCAAACACTTCACAACTGCTCTTTCTTCTCTCCTACGCTCTCTACTCCTCCCTTTCTTCATCCTAGCACCAAATTCACCCCGATTGAGCTCGTTTTCGTCAATTAGACCACGCAACAGCTGAGAAATCATGTTCCCAGCAGGTAGGCGACCTTGTTCATCCGTTCTATTGCTCGTTTCACTGCTGCAAATATGGGCTTCGGGTGTTCGAGTTCAACCCGAATGCATGTGGTCGTGGGGGTGCGTGTGAGGTCAATCAGCGTGTGCATTTCACTTAGACATGTTAGGAGAGTGTTTCTGGAAGTCCTGATTATGAGAAAACCGAGCACGGAACAGCCGAAGGCTGTTCGACCCGCCCAACAATCGCGACCTGCTATAGTCCGCGACTAGGACAACCGTGCGACTGAGTCATGCGACTGGGTCCTTCGCGCGATTGATAGGGGCGACTGGGGTGAGACGTGCGAACGAATGCATGCGATTGAGCGTGTGTGCGACTGAGTCAACCGAATGAATGTGTGCGACTGATGTCAACCGAATGAATGTGTGCGACTGAGTCAACCGAATGAATGTGTGCGATTGAGTTAACCGAATGAATGTGTGCGACTGAGTATCACCCGACTGAAGGTCCAACCGCACGAATGAAGGTTCATTCGTGCGATTGGTTATTGATTCGGGTGAATGGGTGATGTGTGGTACGACTGAAGGCTAAATCGTACGAGTGAGGGTTCAACCGTACGAATGAGGTTGATTCGTATGATTGAAGGCCCATTTGTGCGAATGAAGTGTCCAGTCGTGCGTCTAGCCTTGATATGCAATTGGAGTCATTATGAGTGGATTCTCCTTGTGTGCGGTGTGCCTATCGTGTGATGATATGGTAACAATTAGTAAAGTGTCATTTCTTGACCACAAAGATTAAAGTCAACGCAATCAACAGGCACATACTTTTTCAACATAACATAACCTAACCATCTACAGATATCGATAACTCATTTGGGAATCTACCTAAAGTATGATACGTCTATGCCTGCTTGTGTGTGTGACACCCACGACCGAACCCATGCGACCCGACCCGACTAAACATGTCTATTAAACGCTGAACACAACCTTAATGCTTAACATAACTGTCAATAGGTGTTTGACAGTGCAACGTAAACAACACTTGGGAGACTTTCATCCTACATACTTGTTACATCATCGGTGAGTTTCACGGCCCCTATTTTACATCTCTTTCCTTTTGGGGGAGAAAACATGCAAACAGATTTACATAAATGGTTGTAGTAATATTGATATCGCTTGTTACGTTAGTGCAAACACACAACATGTCCTGACACACTCGAACCTTTAGTAATGGGATTAGCGAGGTAATTTTGAGTAGTACTACTGGGTCTGACAAACCCCGCCCGGGCTAGTCGCGCTAGCTTGATTGGAGGTCAAACGGGTGCTTGATTGACCTAACACATTGTCATGGTCTGATGAGACATGACGGGGATACAACAAACACATATAGGACGTAAACAGTCAGCTTCGGTTCGAAACGCTAAGTAACAAGAACATAGGCTACCTACCTAACGATATGCTCTATATACTAAACCATTGAAACGCAAACCATGGAAACGCTTACGAACACATTTCTTGATGATTAAACCTGTGAACTCACCAACTTTAAGTTGACACATTTTAGCATGTTTTCTCAGGTCACAGGAACGTATAAGCTCATGATGGACGCTACAGGAAACGCACTCAGGACATGCATTCATCTAGTTTATTTTCAGCATTGAACATTTTGTCTAAACATGGCTATTGTAACAGTGCTGTAATGGATTTACAAATTATGTACATGCTTCCGCGCTATTGTAAACTTTGTTTATGTTCTTCTGAATGAAGTCAAATGGTCATTTTAAATTCATATAGTGTCGTTCGATATGACTGTGTCTGAGATCCTGGTATGTCACATGCCTAACGCTAAAACCCCGTTCGTGCAAATTGAGGGTGTGACAGCATACATACATACGCAGCAACATACATACATAAACAGCAGCATACATACATACGCAGCAACATACTTACATAAGCAGCAGCATACATACATACATACGCAGCAACATACATACATAAACAGCAGCATACATACATACGCAGCAACATACTTACATAAACAACAGCATACATACATACATACGCAGCAACATACATACATAAACAGCAGCATACATACATACGCAGCAACATAGCTACATAAACAGCAGCATACATACATACGCAGCAACATACATACATAAACAGCAGCATACATACATACGCAGCAACATACTTACATAAACAGCAGCATACATACATACATACGCAGCAACATACATACATAAACAGCAGCATACATACATATGCAGCAACATACATACATAAACAGCAGCATACATACATACATACGCAGCAACATACATACATAAACAGCAGCATACATACATACGCAGCAACATACATACATAAACAGCAGCATACATACATACGCAGCAACATACATACATAAACAGCAGCATACATACATACATACGCAGCAACATACATACATAAACAGCAGCATGCATTCATACACAGCAACACACATACATGAACAGCAGCATACATACATACATACGCAGCAACATACATACATAAACAGCAGCATACATACATACGCAACAACATACATACATAAACAGCAGCATACATACATACGCAGCAACATACTTACATAAACAACAGCATACATACATACATACGCAGCAACATACATACATAAACAGCAGCATACATACATACGCAGCAACATACCTACATAAACAGCAGCATACATACATACGCAGCAACATATATACATACAACATATGCCCTTACGCACACAGCAGCCTTCGGCTGCTGTGTTTTTGCTTCTCGACACACATGTACAATCGTATACACTCATAGATACGTACATATACGTACGAACGCGCACCATATACGCGTACGAATCAACCCGAAACGAAACCGATTCAAGCCGCGATGTAAACCGTAACGAAACGAAACAAAACGAGTTCCACAATGACCGGTTACCTGCGAAACAAGCGAACGGCGAGACTACGGCGACCGGTGGTGGCTAACGGTGACGAATTGAGCTTGAAAGGGTGGTAAACGGCGGTGAACGGGTGACGGCAGTAGGGTTTCGCGGAGAAGAGGGCTGGTTCTCGACTTATGTATACAATTTGGCATAATTACACATTGGCCCCTCAACTTCTAAATAATTAATCCCTCAAGTTTCATGAAAATACAATTTAAACCCTTAACTATAATTCTAATAATAATCACAATATTAGTAATATTAATGATATTAATAATATTATTGATAATATTATTAGTAATAGGACTAGTAATCATAATATTAGTATTAGCTAAACTAAAAAAATACTTGTAGAAGACTAATCAAGGCTCGGCAAAACATTTGTAGATTGAACGAAGACGAAGTCTGACAACAGCTTGTGCGAAAGCCAGTTCCACGCGAGAAGCAGATCTCACGCGATAAAGGACTGCACGCGATAGATTGAAGCCGCGCGAAAGATTGATCCGCGCGGAAAGCGTGTCGCGCGAGAACTTAGTGTTTAGTATAAATAGCTTAGTTTTCGTTTTGTAATGAAGTTTTTGTTCATTATTATCTCAGTACTGTGCGAAATCGTACAAGACCTGTTCTAGGTTGATTTTATTCAATACAATATCATTTTGTGATCAATTCGATTCTTCTTGCAATCCAATCTTGTTTACATTCCGCATTCACAAGATTGAGATCGTGTGTTTATTGTTTCTTGGGAGATTTTCAAGGTTTTACAATTGGTATCAGAGCATTAGGCTCTAGAACCACGATTTGAAGAAGATTTGGATTGTTTTCTACTCATTTTTGGAGTTATTCATCATTGATTACGTGAGATTCGACTATGGTGATGTTATGTTGCTCAGATTTTGAGAATTTGGACTGATTTGGACTGATTTAGTGGACTTTAGTTGAATTTTAATCATAATTAAGCTTAAAATTGAACTAAATTCATTAGAATTGGATTAAAATGAGTATAATCAGACATATTCAGTGAATTGGAGGTGACTTTCGCTTAAACAAAAAGTTGGAGAATTGATTTTGCACGAATCTGGGAGTTTTCGCGTGCGAAAGTATCAATTTTCGCACAGACAGTTATTTTACTTTTTATGCGATTTCGCGTGAATAGGTAAATTGGAAATTTCGCACGAACCACATTCTCGCGCGAAAAAGTGTGCCGCGCGAAAACCGTTTTCGCACGAAACTTCTCTCGCACGAAAAGTTTGATTTTTGACTTTCTGATCAACATGTCTTCAACAACACCGAATCTAAAGCATCTTACTGCTTCACTTCATCTAGACACTGAAATTGGTACTGGTAACAAGCTACCGAGACTTCTCTGTGAAGATGATTATGCTGACTGGGCTTACCGATTTGAGAATCATGTTATCTACACGGAACCTAAGATGTGGAGGTCTATTCAATTTGGTCCGTATATTCCCATGTACACGAATGACAAAGGGGAGCTGGTCAAGAAACCAGAACATTTATGGGATGAAGATGACATGAAGAGGTTGGAACTGGATGATAAAGCTTATGCTGCCATTACTATGGCATTGACTACTGAGATTTCACAAAAGTTCAAAGAGTTCAGAGGTGCTAAGGTGTTATGGGATGCTCTTGAAACTCAGATCATGGGCAACAAAGATATTAGGGAAAGCAAAAGGATATGTTGAATCAAGAATTCAACATGTTTAATCATATTGTTGGTGAAGAATTGGAAGCTCAGATTCCCAGGTTTGTTAGACTGGTAACTAAAATGAAGAGTGCGGGTATTACTCTGGAACCAATCACTGTGAACAAGAAGCTGCTAAATTCTCTTCCATACAGTTGGAACAACAACTGTACACTGATCAAGAGAACCAAAGACTTGTATACTCTTCAGTTGACTGATCTCATTTCAACTATCAAGTCTTATGAGACGGACGATAAGCAGCGAGCTGCTAATCATCTGAGTTCTCTGGGTGCTGAAGGAACTACTCTTTTTGCAAAAATGGCTAGTAATCCGAATTACTATGTCAGTTATACCCAAATGTGTCAGCAACAACCAACTGGAAGTGCAGCATCTTCTTATATGCAACCAGTCGTGAACCCTCAAGTTCATGTTCCAGCTGCTCAACACTATTCCCCCATCATCCATCAACAAATCCCTCAATCTCAAGATTCTCATAGTGGTCAACATGCTTATGTTGCTACCACTAATCCATCAAAGCAGACTGTCCAGATTGCTGAGGAACATCTTGCCCTTTTCACCACTTTCATGTCAAGCTATGAAGCTTTCATGGCTGGTAGACTCACTGCTCCTAATGTTTTGGTTGATGATCTTCAGCAAGTCAATCCTGATGATGTTGAAGAAAATGACATCAAATATCAAATGGCCATGGTGGTATACAGGGTGAAGAATTTTGCTAGACGAACTAGGAGAAAAATGTTTGGTGTTAACAACTCTAGCAAAATCGGTTTTGACAAGTCTAACCTGAGATGTTACAATTGTGACAAACCAGGTCATTTCACTAGAGAATGTACTGAGCCAAAGACTGGTCAAACAGAAGGCCCTAAAAAGATGGTGACTGTGGAGATTGAGTCGAAGAAAGACAAAGCTAGCACTTCGGGTGGTACTAAAGCATTGGTTTCACAAACTAATGCTGAATATGACTAGTCAGACCAAATGGAAGCCCTTGATCTAACATTGTCTACTGCATTCATTGCCAAGATTGTTACTGAACCTGAAGAAGAAGAAAACTTGTTTGCTGAGTTTGTCTCTGATGATTTTATGGAAGGTTTGTTTGCTGAGAAGGAAGACGTGAAGATGGAAGTTGAAGAAGAGAAGGTGAAAGTTGAAGAAGTGAAGGTGAAGGTTGAAGAAGTGAAGGAGAATGTTGAAGAAGAGAAAGAGAAAGTTGTGAAGAAACATCAGGTTGAGAAGGTTGCTGAGGAGAGGATTGTGATTGAAGAATACACTGTCAAGCCTCCAGTCGAATGCCAAAGTAATGATCCAAAGACTGTTGACATTGCTCCAGTGGAAGAACAAGCTACTGCTATGAAGGCTTTTATGGTCAAGAAGGTGGAAGAGACTGAAGGGGAAACTTCTGAACCAAAGGTATATGATGGTTTGTGTAAAAATTCATGTGTTGAGAAAGTTCAAAGATATAGAACATTCCCATGCGCCTAAGTGTTCCTAAGGATTACAACATGTTGGAAACTTCAATTTTTGAACGTGTGGTTGAATCATTTTAGAACATTAGGATCATGCTAGCATGGGCACTATGCAGGCGCATGAGTGCCTAGGCGCATGGGTACTGTTTGGGCGCATGGGGTTTGGGCGCATGGGGGACACTTAAGCAATTTTGATCAATGGTTTAAAAATATTTTTCTTGGTTTTCTTATAAATAAAGGTTTTCTTAGGAACCCTCCCCTAAGAAAAATGTCCATGGATGAATTAAAGTTTCTAACATGTTGTAATCCTTGGGAACACTTAGGCACATGGGAAGGTTCTGGGCGCATGGGCACTATTGGGGCGCATGGGCACTATTCGGATGCATGGCCCAACACTTAGTCATTCTGGGCCAATTCTAGGCACCTGAGCACTATGCAGGCGTATGAGTTCCTAGGCGCGTGGAGACTGTTTGGGCGCATGAGGTTTGGGCGCCTAAATGTTTTTTCAGAATCATGTTTGGGACATTAGGATCAAGCTAGCATGTTCATGGATGAATTCGAATGTGGTTGAATATGTTGATTGGGTTATATGAATGTTTAATTGGTTAATTATCTGTTTTGGCCTGCTTATGGGATTTCATAGTTGTGGGTCATATGAATATGTCGTGCATGATTTGATCTTTGTATGATGCATTAGTTGTGTTATACTTACACTAAGCATGCCCGTTGTTAGGGACTTGCATGAGTTGTATGATGATCTAATGTGGTATGGTGACCTAGGTAGAACTTGGGTTGACAATGTGATACACATGGATATAATTCTTGTCCTCCACCCTATAATGTGTAACACCCGGATATTTTTAAAGACAAGAAAGAAAGAATAAAAAGTGAATAAAAGAAGGAAACACAATTTAACCCATGTTGAGGGGCTAAATGTGTCAAAAGGACAAAAAGGTATAAAAGTTGGTGCATAAAGTGGGTACGGCCACCCACACTCCCCTGCACTCTTTTGCTCAACAGGTTTTAGAGAGAAAAAGCATAGAAGCTTTCGGGTTTTGAAGATAAATCAAGAAGAAGGCTGAACTCAAGGTAAGAATTCGAAGTTTTAAGTGTTCTAGTAGGGATTTAGCCTCGGCTATATTCCGATGTGTTTGTGTGTGTGTTCAGGTGTGTGTGTTTGGTGGGTTTCTAGGTGTTTGAACTCATTGCATACGGGTTTGAAGGAAGATACACTTAAAGTTGCATAAGTTGAGTTCTAGAACCCCATTTTTACATGTTCTAACTGATTTTGGGGCTAGAAATACATGTAAGTACGTTTTTTTAAAAATGGGTATGTTACTCATATGTGTATGTATGAATGTGTATGTGGGTGGGTGTAAGTTTGGGTTTGATTTATGGTTATGCTAATGTTATGATGTTTAGAATGTTAGTGAGAAGCTTAGAACATGATGAACTGATGAATTAGGATTGATTATGACGATTGATAGTATGAGTTGGCTGCCATGCGCCTAAATAGTGGCCCATGCGCCCAACAGTTAAAATTGCTTAAGTGTCCCCCATGCGCCCAAATAGTACCCATGCGCCTAGGCACTCATGCGCCTTCATAGTGCCCATGCGCCAAGACTTGGCCCAGAATGACTAAGTGTTGGGCCATTCGTCCGAATAGTGCCCATGCGCCCCAATAGTGCCCATGCGCCCAGAACGTTCCCATGCTCCTAAGTGTTCCCATGCGTCCAGAAGGCCATGCACCTGCATAGTGCCCATGCGCCTGCATAGTGCCCATGAGCCTAAGACTTAGAAATATTTTTATGAAATTTTGGGGCTAAAAATGCATATTAAATATACGATTTAAATGACCCAGATTTTAAGAGGTTTTAACAGGAAGATTGATTTTTCTATAACAAAATGTGCTATAAAAATGTTTTAAAATAAAAATTTATCACGCTGACCTGGCAGCACGGCCCCAGCCAGGGGTGTTGCCCCTTAGACCCTACTAGGGGCTGCTACCCCTAGGACCCCACTGTCAGGGCTGCCGCCCCCAAATCCCCGCTGTTCCGCAGAGGGTCGGTAATGTTCTATGATGACTTGTAATTGTTGTGCATGTGCTTGTGTATGTGAATGAATGATGCATGATATATGCTATGTATGATTTTGTGTGACAATGCTGTGCTTATGTATGATATGTTTCCTTATGTTCCTTATTATGTATTATTCCGTGACCCACGTATTATGAGTATGAAATGAATGTGAAGTATTATGTAACATAGAGCGGAAGTTAATGTTAATGATAAGCGGAACATAAAGAAAGAATGAATGCATGCATTAATGAACTAATGGATGTAAAAAAAGTGTTGCAAGCAATGTATGGAGGTTCACACCTAATGAAGGGTGTTAGCTCAACTGTGTGTGGGTTAGCTACCCCGGAAGGATGCGCACTGGGGTCTAATCCTTGTGATTGACCATACGTATGGGATATTGCCGCTTACCTCGGTATTGTGGTCAGGCCACCATGCACAATGTATAAAAGTTTAATTATAAACTTTGGCCCAGTTCCCGCTTTGTGCATGACGGTGGGGTATAGCACATGGCATTGGTCCGAATGAAGTTACCCTGGTACTGTGGTCAGGCCACCGGGCTCAATGTATGGGATTCTAATTATAGACTTCGGCCTAGTACCCGCATTATGCATGATGGTGGGGTATAGCATGTGGCATTGGCCCGGAATGTGAGGAAGACAAAGGTGAATATACGTAAAATATGGTAAGGAAGATAATGAATGATAATGATGACATACGATGATGAATGAACGAAAGTTAATGAACGATGATGAAGATAATAATAAGATTATCTATTTGTACGTATGATGTATGAGCACATATAAAAGTAAAGAACGGTTTTGAATGATAAGTGAAGTATTTTATTTATAAAACTAGAACTCAATCAGCAACGCTGACTTTTATGTATTTTTCAGTTGGTAGGTGATTGTTGCTGAGGATGGCACGAGACAGCTACTTGTCATTTTTGGTATGGCATCCGTGTGTATAACAATGATGTTTTTGTGATGTAATGCAAATTATGATATTTTGTAATAGGTAACTACATTGTATTATTTTGCAAAAGCGTTCATTAATATATGAAATAGTTTTAATTAATTTCCGTTACGATGTTTTAAATAAATGTATGGTTTATGTGAGATGAATGACCAACTGTGAAGTGCCCGGGAACGGGACCTTACATAATGACAATTACACAGTCATGCCTGAGCCACTCATTCTGTTTGAGTCAAATGAACCTAAAGTTACTGAAACAAAAATAATGGTATCACAGATAACCAATCCTCAAAATAAACCAAATGTTTACATTGCTACAAATGAGGATAAATTCAATTTAGGTCATCCTATTAAGATCAAAGAGTGCTCAGACAAACATGTAAGTGTCAAGAAACAAATGAGCCCAGTCAAGGCTATTATACCTTTTGTGAAATTCATTCCCAAAAGACTCAAAGTGAGAGAGAATGCTAAAGTGCCTTTGAAATCCACTGCTAAAAACAGATCTAGTGATGAGATTAAGTCTCCTAAAAATTCAAGCAAATCAGAAAAGTTTTCAATATGAACTAAAGGTAAAGCAATAGCATCTCCATTATTTAGAGTGAAATCACCCAAGTTTCAAACACCCAAAATAAAAATTGAATTGAGCTCACCACCAAAGTCAAAACAAGGAATAGGTTTTGACATTTTCAACAAAAAGGATGTTGACCAATTTGATGCAGAGGTGAGAAAGACTCAAAAGAAGCAAATACATCCTCAAAACAAACATCAAAGTAGAATTGTGAAACAATCTACTGAGATAAAAAAGGATGAACTTGCTTCTTCATGAAAATCAAAACAGGAGTCAAACTTAAAATCAACCAAACACAATAAAGCTTCATCATCCAAAACAAAGATCAAATAGATGTGCTATGACATTTGTGACATGTCTAATCACAACACAGATGAGTGTTTTTTCAATCAATACTGCTCAATCTATGACATGAATAATTGTAACACTCGAAATTCTAGTCAAATAAAAGAAAAGAAAAATAATATGAAAAGAAAAAAAAGCAACATGAAGAGAATGATAAGGAGCAAAAGTGGAGGGGGCTTTGTGTAAAAAGTACAAAAGTCAAAATATTTTATTATATTATAGGTATGGCAGTACATAACATGATTTCACTTCTACTTTCGGCTGAAAGAAGAAAGAAAAATAAGCAGAAGTCTTTCTCTCGGTTTTTCAAGAAGAAGAAGTTGAAATTCTCGAAGGTAGGTGTTTCTTGGAGTAATTGGTTTGGTTTTCTTTATGGTTTCACCCTTAGAAACCGATTATTGTGTTCTATATGTTTTGGTGTTTGTTTTGCTTGTTTTAGGTGTTTGAACTCGTGTGCAAGCAAGTTTGGTGGAGTTTTTGCTTGTTTGCTGTAATAGGTAAGATCTAGACCCTGGTTTTTACTTGTTTTAAACTTTTTTGGGGCTGAAAATACATGTCAAACATTTTTACAAATGTTATGTACGATAACCGTATGCATGTGTGTATGAATGCTTATGTTTTAGGGTTTGTGATGTTATTATTCATGTTTTGAATGCTAGAATTTAGTTATAAACATGTTATAATGTAGTCTGGGTCTGAAAATGACTTAGAAATACGTATAATGGTTGGCCATGTGCCCAAACAGGGTCCATGCGCCTAAAATTTTACTTAGAAAACCTAAGTGCAACTCATGCGCCCAAATAGTATCCATGCGCCTAGAATATTTGCTAAAATATACTAAGTACCAGTTCATGCGCCTAATAAGTACCCCATGCACCCAAAATTTATGCCCAGACGCCTAAGTGAAGGTCAGACGCCCAAATAGTGCCCATGCGCCCGAAGTGGCTCATGCGCCTAAGTGTTGATGCGCCTAAGTAGGGCTCATGCTCCTGCATGGTGGTAATGCACCTAAGCAGGGCTCATGTGCGTGCATAGTGCCAATGCGCCTAGACTATTTTAATTAGAAAATTTTATGTTCATGTTCCTAAAACATTCCATCTGCCTTATTTTGTACTTAGGGTTTTCTAAGGGGTTTTAAGAGGTCGATGGGTGAGATAGGCTCTATTATGATGTGATGATCTATGTATGCATGATGATGTGATGATCTATGTATGTATGATGATGTGATGAATATGATGTGTATATGTGTATGATGTGTTATATTTTAACGAGTTTCAAAATGTATATATTATGTTATAATATACGTCATGTATAATGTTATGACTTTAAGTGGTATGATGTGTGTACAAATGAACGTAAAGTATTACGTAATGAAGTAAAATATAACAAAGATGAAAAGTGGAACATAATGAACGAATGAATGGGTTGCAAGCAAATTGAATGGACAACCATGTTATCGTTAGCTCAACTGTGTGCAGTTTAGCTAACCCGAAGGATGCACACAGGATCAATCACTGAGATTGATATGCCCTTTCTAGCATACCCTAGGTGACTAGGTCAGCTTTATGCACAATGTTCAGGGTCTATTTATAGACCTCAGGCCCAACATCAGCTTCGTGCATAATGTTCAGGGTAATGCACATTGGTCCGACAGAAAGTGAAAGATAATAATGAGAGGAAGAATGAGAAAGATAATGATGATGATAGTGAATGTTATTATGGTGTACGTATGATGTGTGCTTGCAAACAAAAGTAATGTCTTTTATTCAAGAAGTATATTTTTGTATATAAAACACATAAGGTATTTTAATGCTTCTTAAACAAGAACTCACTCAGCAACGCTGACTTTTATGCATTTTTAGTTGGCAGGTAAATTTTGCTGAGGATGGCATGCTGGGGAAGCTACTTCGCAGGACAAGTTTGGACTCCATTCACGCTTAAGGATATTGTTGTTTTGTAATGCAATTAAATGTTGCTTTTATAACTTAAACATGTAGCGATTTAACATGTTTATCAAAGTTCATATAAGCTTGTTTATATGAAAAAACACAGCGGATTATTAGTTTTAAAACATGTTAATATAATGATTATTAAACCCATTTAATAAGAAACCCCAAAGCATGGATCATTATACGAAATGCATACAATGAAATGAACATAAGATGGTTAAAATACAACCTTTGGAGCTGCTGGAAATCGATATTGTCGAGGTGAAAAGGATGAACTTTTGGCTGAATCTTCAATCTAGAAGACCTCATGAAGGTTGTACCCCAAGCCACAAACGAAAAACCCTTTGATGCTAGGATTTTGCAACACCAACTTTCAGCTTAAAACACTTTTAAAGCTGAAAATTCCAGCCTTGTTTTCTCTTGATGCTGCCGTGAACAAGAAGAGGAGAGAAGGGGAGGATTTTGCACTTTTTCTTGAGAGAGATGTAATGGTTTGCATGTAGATTGCTTTGTGGTGTAGGATTCTGTGTGCCCAAGACACTTAGAATATTGATGTGGTTAGTACGTTATGATCCAAGTCGGATTATACCCAATAACAAGCTTAGCAAACACCAATTAATATTTAATTGATGATATGATCATGCAATTAAATATTTACACCAATTTAGAAAATGGGTTTTCTAAACGAGTTGCATATGAGTGGGAACAATTTATTAGGATATGTTGTTCAATAATATTATTTGAATGTTATCTAAATAAGTTAAATAACACCAAATAAAAATGAGAACTTATAAGTTATAAGTTAATTGCTTAATTGTATAACTTATATAAATTGTACATATAATTAAGTGGTTAATTATATGTCTAGTTGCAAGACATTTTTATTTAAGTGTATGCATGGTTTAAAGGAGGGAAAACTCCTTTGAATTCCTTTATTTGGCCGCCCCCCTCCTTGTCTCCCATTGGACCTTTTTGCCTTGTAAACCACATACATTTAACTTGTCTTGTAGACCAAAATTCTCAGCCATTCATTACATGCAAACTTGAACAAAAACTCTCTCTTCCGGAAATAGCAGCCAAGAGAAGGGTTTTAGAGCTGATTTTTGGTGTCCTCTACCTAGCAAGAGTGGTGTTTCATCAAGGGCTTGGGGTATACAAAGCTTGAGGATCTCTACTTTGAGCTCTTGGCCGTTTTAGCATCCCAAATCTCCTTCATTTGGACGTTTTCATGCTGCTGGAAGGAGGTAGCTTGACAGTCCTTTGTGGCTGTCATATTGTATGATTTTATGTAGTTTTTACATAAGTTAATAGCTTGTTCATTCACATATTAAAGATCCTTTGATTATGGGTTTGTTTTATACACTTGTATGGTCACTAAAAAACATATTTTTCAGCTTTAAAATCGGTTTTAAAAACATATATATCCGCTGCGTTTTCTGAAATTTAAAAGGTTAAACTTGGTTTTTATGTTCTTGCAAACCCGTCAATGGCATCTAGAGCCGGTTATGTGGATGACTTACTTGTTTTGTCCTTTAAAATTGGTTTTAAAGGATGATTATAAACTAGTTATAGGCTGATTTTGGGCTGTTATAGTTTGTTTGAATGATTCCCCAAACTTTCAAGGTCATATCACACATGCTAGTGATTAGACCTTGAAAGAAATATATTATGAAATGTTGATTGTTTGGACAATATTTAAAACCAAAAATTTCAGTTTATGTTGGCTGAAATTTGGTGGTTTTAAGTGGGGTTTCATTATATGTTTTGATGATATGATCGTTGGATGATAGTGTGCATAACCTAGCCATTGACCTTGTGTTGTTTGGATGTTTGTGATAGTTGTATTCACTCATTCAATTGGGTTGTATTATTTGTTGTTTGTGCTTTGTTTCAAATGTAATTTATTTATTATTGGGTTGTAATAAATAGATTAGGTGTATTTTCATTTGACTAGATATCTTGTATTAGGACTTTATATCTTGTAATATGAAGACATACACATTGGAAGCACAAAGGAAGGTCATAAAAGAAACATGGAGCATTTTGGATGCGGTTTCAAGTGGGAGGCTTTTGGAAGCTTTCTATATGCTTTGTTTGTGACCCTTAGGAATGTCCTATGGACCACACTTGTGATGGCAAACAAGTGTGGACAACTTTAGATGCTATGGTTATGCACATATGCACATTATGGTTGTTTATGTTTATGACTTGTTTGGTTGTTTGTTATTTGATTGTATGGTTGGAATTTTGACATGCATTACAAACTAATTAACAAACTTAACAAGTTATAAAAAATGATGGTTCTTAATCATTAAAAGGTAATAAAAGGTTATTAAAATGATTTAATGATTTTAAAGATTAAAATAGGTTTTAATCAAAGGACCATAGGGTATCTTGTATTTGAAAGCATACAAATACAAGTACTTAGAGTTTTCTAAACTAGAATTATGAAATCTCTAAACATTTGACAAACAAGTTTAACACCATCCTTTTGCACAACACTTAAGTCATTTGGAAACTCTTAATGGGATAAAGGTCACCTAACCATTTTGAGGGAACTTGTGACTTAAGGTGGGAATACCACATTGGTGGGATAAAGGTCACCTAACCACTTATGTTGGTAAACTCACATGTGTGTGCAAGTAGGGTAACTTGATTTGCAAACCATGTTAAATGGATCACCTAAAATATGGTTTCCAAATGGTGTTGATGGGATCAACATGCCGACTTTGCATATGATGTTTAAAGTCGATCCCATACCTCTAGAAGTTGCAAATGGTTGCAATCGTCAATCGTTGACCACCTTATTAATTTAAATCGTGGGATAAAGGTCACCTAACTACAATTTAAATGTAATGTTGGGTTCTAGATTTTAATATAAAATTGACCTTAAAAGGCATTAATTATTAAAATTAGCAATATCGAAAATACTAAAATAGATCTTTGTTATATTTTGTAGATGGCCACCAATAATGAAAATCACGATAACTCATCCGCGTCCAACCAATCACTACGAGCGATCCTCCAAAAGGAACGTCTAAATCATAACAACTTTATTGATTGGTATCGAAACTTGAGAATTGTTCTCAAGCAAGAGAGAAGATCATATGTTTTAGACGACCCTATCCCCGATCAACCTAGGGAGGATGATGAGGAGGCCTATAATGATTGGCTGAAATACACTGAGGACTCCGTCCAAGTGTCTTGTCTCATGCTAGCGAGCATGACTCTGGATCTCCAAAAGGAGTATGAACATCACGGAGCTTACGACATGATAACCCAGCTGAAGGAAACGTTCCAACAACAAGCAAGGGTTGAGCGCTTCGAAACGGTTCGAGCACTCCATGCATGTCGTATGGACGACAACCAATCTGTTTCATCTTATGTACTTAAGATGAAAAGTCATATTGACCGCCTCGAAAGGCTAAATTGTCCCTTCTCGAAGGAGTTGGCCACGGATTTGATCCTAAATGGCCTAACCAAGAAGTTCGAGACATTCGTTTTGAACTACAACATGAATGCATGGGACAAAAACATTGGTGAGCTTCACTCAATGCTCAAAACGGCCAAGGCGTCCATGGGTAAAAGGGTTTACCCGTTCTCACCATCAATGAAGGTGGGAACAACAAAAGGCCTCATCCCGCACCCAAGGCAAAGGTTGCCAAGGGTAAGGGACCCGTTTGGGGAAAGGGGAAAGGGGTGGTAAGGGTACCACCCAAACTGTCACACCCCCGCTTATAGCGGAAACACGAGGATGTAACGGACAGGATCGTCATAACACATTGTTAATTAATAGAGATGCAATATGTAATGAAAGACAACGTGTCATGACGTCACCCGACACAATGGAAACTTGTGTCGTAGTTAGTCAATTCCACGACAACATAGTCATAACCAATAGTCCAAAACACAATAAGTAATCTCAGATCCAACAAGCACACCATCAAAACATCAAAACATAATTGGTCCAAAAGTGCCATAATTAAATAAATCCAAATAAAAATCCAAAATAGTCTAATGCTCCCGAGAGAGCGGTCCCATCTAAGTCCACATCCATTCCACTTATGCATTGTTACCTGAAAAGACATGCTCATAAAGGTCAACATACGTTGGTGAGTTCACAGGTTTAATGTACAAAACTTGCCGTGTATCCATGTAAAACAGAAAAGAGAGTGTCTGAGTAAGAGAACATAGTAGCCATAGAATCCATACAAATCAATAGTCATGCCCGTGTCCACAACTGGATTATATTCACCCAAGGGCTCGCACAAGGCCAAGTTGGTCTTAGCTAGCATACCAACAACAAGGGTGGGGTGTCAGCCCGTTAGTACTAACAATACCTCTCCATGACAGTCTAGTCTACATACAGTCTAAGTACAGATAGCACATTTGTAAGAACTCTAGACTAAATCCTATGGTCCAAACCACACAAGTTATTTATAACACGGCGCAGAACAAAACATTTGAGCAAGCTTTTCCCCCAAGAAAATATGTTAAAAAGGGGCCGTGAAACTCACCTTGATGGTGAAGAAAATAACTTGAACAAAAACTTCAAAGAGTGCGGGTAACGAATGATCAACGCCTATAATTAATTACATTAAAAGAATCTTAAGACAAGTCAAAAGGGAATTGATACGTTCGGTCGGTTTCGGTTCGGTTCGGGTGTATCGCGTGACTTGCTCAAAAGATATATTTTTAGTTATATTTATATAAATATATATAATAATTTGATTACTCATATAGTTAGGCATAAAGGAAAATATATAATTATATATATAACTAGTTCAAATACACCATCATTATATTCTTATTTTATATATTTAATGTACTTCTAACATTTTATATACACCCACTATTATTTACGTATTTATATATATATATACAACCCAACCAACACATAATAGAACAACATACATGTATGTTCATCCAACACACACACGGTTACATATATATACTAACACGCACACGATCAAGCTTATGTATATATTTATGTATATATATATATACACACAACACATGTACAGTCACAAGCCCACATATATGATCATACATACATCTTCAACAATATTCAATCATGTGCACCCACCATTACACACATACCGCACACACACAAATCGCACACACACACACATGATAACCTTGTTTCCCTTCAACCTGCATACACACAAACACATTCTAAACACACACACTCCATAATATATTCACATTTGTCGTACCTACATTCACACACACAAACAATTACACAAAACACATGCACACAACACCTTCACTCACACACACACTACTACGCACACAAACATGTTACACACACCTTCACACACTCAATAACACACACACATTCACGACACCCACACACCATTCACGGCTTGCAACACAAACTCTACACACCTACACACTTACGGTTCCAAACATATATATAAACCAAACACATACCGAACACCCACACACCCTATATATACACACTACCGCATATATATACACATATAACAGCAGCCTTCGGCTGCTGTGTTTGTGTCCTTCCGCCCGCGCACGCACACACCTATACATACACTGATACACACTAAAACATACTGCAGTATACACGTTCGAACAGAAACATATATATACACAATTACAGCATGTACATACAGCAGCATACACGTACGAACAGAAACATATATACATACGTAGTAACATACATACATAAACAGCAACATACATACATACATACGCAACAACATACATACATAAATAGCAGCATATGTGACACCCCGTAATTTCAGGCTAACACTATTCAAAACGTTGTCGTATCATTGCCACATACTTGTTAATACACGAAACGTATACAAACACCGCCACCGACGTCGTTAAATAAATTATGATAAAATACTAACACGGGTGT
Source organism: Flaveria linearis (assembly GCA_024085815.1). Classification (NCBI taxonomy): domain Eukaryota; kingdom Viridiplantae; phylum Streptophyta; class Magnoliopsida; order Asterales; family Asteraceae; genus Flaveria; species Flaveria linearis. Next base: position 64,846,239 of record CM044005.1, read on the forward strand.
TTGTAGAGGATTCACATAAACGAGATTTCCTAAAGAATCCTCTTAATTAACATAGCTCGCTCATCTACGTCGTTATCAACCGAAACAAATTCGGGAACTCGGTACCTAAGTGCAGGGACTAAACTTGTCAATTGGCAAACTGGGGCTGGGTATAAATACCATCCACCAGCCCAAACACTTCACAACTGCTCTTTCTTCTCTCCTACGATCTCTGCTCCTCCCTTTCTTCATCCTAGCACCAAATTCACCCCGATTGAGCTCGTTTTCGTCGATTAGACCACGCAACAGCTGAGAAATCACATTCCCAGCAGGTAGGCGACCTTGTTCATCCGTTCTATTGCTCGTTTCACTGCTGCAAATATGGGGTTCGGGTGTTCGGGATCAACCCGAACGCATGTGGTCGTGGGGGTGTGTGTGAGGTCAATCAGCGTGTGCATTTCACTTAGACATATTAGGAGAGTGTTTCTGGAAGTCCTGATTGTGAGAAAACCGAGCGCGGAACAGCCGAAGGCTGTTCGACCCGCCCAGCAGTCGCGACCTGCTACAGTCCGCGACTGGGCCAACCGTGCGACAGATCATGCGACTGGGTCCTTCGCGCGATTGATTGGGGCGACTGGGGTGAGACGTGCGAACGAATGCATGCGATTGAGAGTGTGTGCGACAGAGTCAACCGAATGAATGTGTGCGACTGATGTCAACCGAATGAATGTGTGCGACTGAGTCAACCGAATGAATGTGTGCGATTGAGTCAACCGAATGAATGTGTGCGACTGAGTATCACCCGACTGAAGGTCCAACCGCACGAATGAAGGTTCATTCGTGCGATTGGTTATTGATTCGGGTGAATGGGTGATGTGTGGTACGACTGAAGGCTAAATCATACGAGTGAGGGTTCAACCGTACGAATGAGGTTGATTCATACGATTGAAGGCCCATTTGTGCGAATGAAGTGTCCAGTCGTGCATCTAGCCTTGATATGTGATTGGAGTCATTATGAGTGGATTCTCCTTGTGTGCGGTGTGCCTATCGTGTGATGATATGGTAACAATCAGTAAAGTGTCATTTCTTGACCACAAAGATTAAAGTCAACGCAATCAACAGGCATATACTTTTTCAACATAACATAACCTAACCATCTACAGATATCGATAACTCATTTGGGAATCTACCTAAAGTCTGATACGTCTATGCCTGCTTGTGTGTGTGACACCCACGACCGAACCCATGTGACCCGACCCGACTAAACATGTCTATTAAACGCTGAACACAACCTTAACGCTTAACATAACTGTCAATAGGTGTTTGAAAGCGCATCGTAAACAACACTTGGGAGACTTTCATCCTACATACTTGTTACATGATCGGTGAGTTTCACGGCCCCTATTTTACATCTCTTTCCTTTTGGGGGAGAAAACATGCAAACAGATTGATTGGAGGTCAGGTTGTAGTAATATTGATATCGCTTGTTACATTAGTACAAACACACAACATGTCCTGACACACTCGAACCGTTAGTAATGGGATTAGCGAGGTAATTTTGAGTAGTACTACTGGGTTTGACAAACCCCGCCCGGGCTAGTCGCGCTAGCTTGATTGGAGGTCAAACGGGTGCTTGATTGACCTAACACATTGTCTTGGTCTGATGAGACATGACGGGGATACAACAAACACATATAGGACGTAAACAGTCAGCTTCGGTTCGAAACGCTAAGTAACAAGAACATAAGCTAGCTACCTAACGATATGCTCTATATACTAAACCATTGAAACGCAAACCATGGAAACGCTTACGAACACATTTCTTGATGATTAAACCTGTGAACTCACCAACTTTAAGTTAACACATTTTAGCATGTTTTCTCAGGTCACAGGAATGCATAAGCTCATGATGCACGCTACAGGAAACGCACTCAGGACATGCATTCATCTAGTTTATTTTCAGCATTGAACATTTTGTCTAAACATGGCTATTGTAACAGTACTGTAATGCATTTACAAATTATGTACATGCTTCCGCGCTATTGTAAACTTTGTTTATGTTCTTTTGAATGAAGTCAAATGGTCATTTTAAATTCATATAGTGTCGTTCGATATGACTGTGTCTGAGGTCCTGGTATGTCACATGCCTAACGGTAAAACCCCGTTCGTGGAAATTGAGGGTGTGACAGATTGGTATCAGAGCCACAGGTTATAGAGAACTAGGATTGCACTACATCTAGACTATGGCTTTAGACACAACACTAGTATTGCACAGACACTTTTACATGGTTACCACTGTTATGCAAACAACCTTCTAGTGTACTGACATTACACTGTTGAGCAAACATAACACTATGGGTATGACATGTGTGTCATTACCAGCTGACAGAGGGGCGGAGAATCCCGCTCGCTCACAACCAACGCTTACACTTGATCCTTCACTCGCGGAGTGAAAGCAACAACGAATTGAATCAAACATTTCCATGATTGGAACACGAAACTCTTTTCTAACACACGCGATAAGCTTAACGATGACAAACAAAAAGAACAATACCTCACTCTTCCAACTCTCTCACACTTGTTACTATTCCCAACATATCCTATCCTCTACACTAGTCCGAGCAGTAAATGAGGGACAACTAAGATATTCAAGTCGATTAGAGAATCGGACTTAGACATCCAAACACCTAGAACTTCGAAGGGAAAAAAGGTCAAATTGTCTTGATTCCCGTTGTTATCTTAACCAAATCACTTGTACAACCTTAGTACAACCTTAGTTATTTGACTCTTGATATAACAAATATATCTTTGATGCTTCTATCATTGATAACACTCGGTACTGGACAAGGTATGTTATCTCGAATAGGAGGAACCATGTGTTACCATGCAAAACAAACTATAATCACGGGTGCACACGTAATTGTAATTTGTCATGCATGAGAACTCTGGCAACTCTATTGGGTGATAACGGATACGGTCGGTACAAATTCTCAATTCCATACTTAGAGGCATGGGGCCTCGAAATCAACACAAAGCCACACTATCGATATGCAAACAAACCCTTCATTCTTGCTAGCGTGATACCATTTATTATTGTCAATAATTATTATCCGGTTATTGATTAATATGTGTTGTAAATTGAAGAAGTCATGTCTGGAAGAAGAGCGGGACGCCCGGGTGGGCGAGGAAATATCACCCTGACTCAAGCCGAGCTGAATGCTATTATCAATGAGCGCGTGGCTGATGCGCTTGCAGCTTATGAGCAGGCCCGCAATCAGGACCAGAACGACCAGAATCCGAATCAAGGAGGTCCAACAGTCTGTACCTTCAAGATGTTTATGGATTGCAAGCCTCATTCTTTCAGCGGCTCTGAGGGTGCTGTCACACTGCTTCGCTGGCTGGAGAAACTCGAGTCAGTGTTTGCCATGTGCATATGTCCTGATGGAAATCGCGTCAAGTACGCCTCCGGCACACTGGAGGGACCAGCCCTGACGTGGTGGAACTCACAAGTCCAAATCTTAGGGCTTGGTGCTGCTAATGGTATGCCATGGGATGACTTCAAGATTCTGATGAAAGAAGAGTACTGCCCCAGGAGCGAAGTCCAGAAACTGGAAGCAGAATTTTGGAATTTAAAGATGATTGGTTCTGACATTGAGGAGTACACGACTCGTTCGCACAAGTTGGCTGCATTATGTCCTCAGATGTTGACTCCGGCCTACAAGCAGATTGAAAAATACATTGATGGTCTAGCTCCTCAGATCCAGGCTAGTGTGATGGCTGCTGATCCTGTCACCATTCAACAGGCCATCCGACTGGCTCACAAACTCACTGACCAGGCAGTGGCACAGGGCACCTTGCCTAAACGTGGCGCTGCATATGGTTCGTCTGATCACAAAAGGAAATGGGAAGGTAACAACAGCAAGTCTTCAAGCTCCAACAACCCCCAGCAACAACCGAACAAAAAGTTTGACCCATCAAGAAACTTCACCAACAACAACCAGAACAGTAACAACAACAATTATGGTCAGGGATCGAGCAGCTACGCGGGCAAGAACCCTAGGTGTAACCTGTGCAACTTCCATCATCATGGCTCATGTGATCGACTCCGTTGTCAGAGATGTGGAAAGACGGGTCACGCAGCCAAAGACTGCAGGGGTGAACTAATGACTCAGCAACAACAACCCCAATAACAACGCCAGGGCGGAGCGACCCGAGGCTGCTATGAGTGTGGTAAGGAGGGCCACTACAGGAAGGATTGCCCGCAGCTGAAGGGTGGAAACAAGGGTAATAACGGGGGCAATGCCAAGGGTCGTGCATTCGTGATCGGTTCCGGCGAGGCAAGGGATGACCAGAATGTGGTTACTGGTACGTTTCCCCTGAATGGTTGTTTTGCTTCTATACTATTTGATACTGGTGCTGATAGGAGTTTTGTTTCCAACAAGTTCATTAAGTTCTTAGATGTAACCCTAGCTGTCATGGAACCTAGTTATGTGGTAGAACTAGCTGACGGAAAACTAATTGAGGCAACTCATATCGCAAAGGGGTGCAGACTAGGATTATGTGGTCATGAGATAGATATAGATCTGATGCCTGCCACACTTGGTAGTTTTGACGTAGTTGTGGGTATGGACTGGCTATCCAAGAATCAAGCTGAGATCATCTGTGGAGAGAAAATCATTCGTATCCCACTTCCTAGTGGTGAAATTTTATCGGTTCAGGGCGAAAGGAGTGGCATGGTCTCTGGAATCATCTCCTACATGAAAGCTCAGAAGTGTTTGCGTAAGAGTCATACCGCTTTCCTAGCCATGGTCACTGAAAAAGAACCCGATCAAAAGAAAATTGAAGACATCCTTGTTGTACGTGATTATCCTGAGGTTTTCCCTGAAGACCTACCCGGTCTTCCACCGCATCGCCAAGTCGAGTTCCAAATTGATTTGGTTCCGGGAGCCGCCCCTATCGCGAGGGCACCGTACAGATTAGCTCCAAAGGAACTGCAAGAGCTGTCTACGCAATTACAGGAACTATTAGATAAAGGTTTTATCAGACCTAGCTCATCACCGTGGGGAGCCCCAGTTCTGTTTGTCAAGAAGAAGGACAGAACTTTTCGCATGTGTATCGATTACAGAGAACTGAACAAGGCGACAATTAAGAATCGTTATCCCCTCCCGCGCATCGATGATCTGTTTGATCAACTACAAGGGTCGAGTTACTATTCAAAGATAGACCTAAGATCGGGTTATCACCAACTAAGGATTCAAGAAGAAGACATTTCAAAGACTGCTTTCAGAACGAGGTATGGCCACTACGAGTTCTTGGTTATGCCATTCGGGTTGACCAATGCACCAGCGGTTTTCATGGACTTAATGAACCGAGTGTGCAAACCCTACCTAGATAAGTTCGTCATTGTCTTCATCGATGACATCCTTATTTACTCAAGGAATAAGGAAGAACACGAAGCACAACTTAGACTGATTCTGGAGCTATTGAGACGAGAACAGTTGTATGCAAAATTTTCAAAGTGCGACTTCTGGATACGAGAGGTCCATTTCTTGGGCCATGTGGTCAATGAGAATGGGATACACGTTGATCCGGCAAAGATAGCAACTATCAAGAACTGGGCTACGCCTAAGACTCCGACCGAGGTACGACAGTTTCTCGGGTTGGCTGGCTATTATCGACGATTCATCGAAGGGTTCTCAAAGATTGCTCAACCTCTCACCGCATTAAGTCATAAAGGCACCACGTACGATTGGGGTGATAAACAAGAATCTGCATTCCAGGTCCTGAAGCAGAAACTCTGTACAGCACCGATTTTATCCCTGCCAGAGGGAACAGATGATTTTGTAGTTTACTGTGATGCTTCTATACAAGGCCTCGGTTGCGTGCTAATGCAACGTAATAAGGTGATTGCCTATGCATCTCGACAACTGAAGATACATGAGAAAAACTACACGACACACGACCTAGAGCTTGGAGCAGTCGTGTTTGCACTCAAGATATGGAGACACTACTTGTACGGTACCAAGTGCACCATTTACACCGATCACAAGAGTCTCCAGCACATCTTTGAACAGAAGGAGCTAAATATGAGGCAACGTCGTTGGGTCGAGTTGTTAAACGACTATGACTGTACGATCAAGTATCATCCGGGCAAGGCCAATGTAGTAGCAGACGCTCTAATTCGGAAGGAAACACTCAAGCCAAGACGAGTTCGAGCATTGCAACTTACCATCCACACCGGTTTACCCGATCAGATCCGCAATGCTCAACTTGAGGCCTTAAAAGACGAGAACCTGAAAGCCGAATCGCTACGAGGCATGGAGAAGCAACTAGAAACCAAGCCTGATGGAATCCGCTACTTCATGGATCGAACATGGATTCCCTCTTATGGAGGCCTACGAGAACTGGTAATGGAAGAAGCTCACAAGTCCCGGTACTCAATCCACCCAGGTTCAAACAAGATGTATCACGATCTCAAAGTTCTTTACTGGTGGCCGAATATGAGAGCTGACATTGCCACATACGTAAGCAGATGCCTAACCTGTTCTAAGGTTAAGGTGGAGTATCAACGACCGTCTGGTTTACTCCAACAGCCAGAAATACCAGTATGGAAGTGGGAGCAGATATCTATGGACTTTATCACGAAACTTCCTCGAACTCCTAGCACATGCGACAACATTTGGGTGATCGTGGATCACTTGACGAAATCCGCACACTTCCTAGCAATCCGGGAGACTGATCGCATGGAAAAGTTAACTCGTATCTACCTTAGGGAAATAGTCTCTAGGCATGGTGTGCCGACCTCCATTATCTCTGATCGTGACGCTCGATTCACTTCACACTTCTGGCAGTCCTTACAACGAGCACTAGGAACGCGGATGGATATGAGCACCGCGTACCACCCCCAAACTGATGGCCAAGGTGAGCGTACGATCCAGACTCTAGAAGACATGTTGCATGCCTGCGTCATAGATTTCGGCAGCAGTTGGGAAACTCACTTACCGCTAGTTGAGTTTTCTTACAACAATAGCTATCACACATCGATCAAAGCTGCTCCATTTGAGGCACTGTATGGGCGTAAGTGCCGATCACCTATCTGTTGGGCGGAAGTTGGGGAAAGTCAACTCACTGGCCCTGAACTTGTGCACGAGACGACTGAGAAGATCGTGCAAATCCATGACCGTATGGCAGCAGCCCGTGACCGACAGAAGAGTTACGCTGATAAGCATCGCCGACCGTTGGAATTCCAAATAGGTGACAAGGTGCTTTTGAAAGTGTCACCTTGGAAGGGTGTGATCCGTTTCGGAAAACATGGGAAACTAAACCCTAGGTACGTGGGACCGTTTGAGATTGTCAAACGGGTTGGCCCCGTAGCCTATCAGTTGAACCTACCCGAAGAACTCCGTGGGGTACACGATGTGTTCCACGTCTCCAACTTGAGGAAATGCCTTGCAGACGAGAGTCTTATCGTCCCGTTAGATGAGATACATGTGGAGAACAACTACATTTCGTCGAGGAACCAGTAGAAGTCATGGATCGAGAGGTCAAGACACTCAAACATAGTCGTATCCCTATAGTCAGAATCCGATGGAACTCAAAGCGTGGACCAGAATTTACCTGGGAACGCAAGGATCAGATGAAGAGGAAGTACCCTCAACTGTTCCAAAACCAGGCATCTACCTCTTAGATACGCAGGTACTCTATTCAACATGCGTCACAAACGTTGAGCCTTGTACTCCCCCGTAAAACCACGTAACATGATCTACTAATTTTCGGGACGAAAATTCCTGCAACAAGGGGATGATGTGACACCCCGTAATTTCAGGCTAACACTATTCGAAACGTTGTCGTATCATTGCCACATACTCGTTAATACACGAAACGTATACAAACACCGCCACCGACATCGTTAAATAAATTATGATAAAATACTAACACGGGTGTTTGTAGAGGATTCACATAAACGAGATTTCCTAAAGAATCCTCTTAATTAACATAGCTCGCTCATCTACGTCGTTATCAACCGAAACAAATTCGGGAACTCGGTACCTAAGTGCAGGGACTAAACTTGTCAATTGGCAAACTGGGGCTGGGTATAAATACCCATCCACCAGCCCAAACACTTCACAACTGCTCTTTCTTCTCTCCTACGCTCTCTACTCCTCCCTTTCTTCATCCTAGCACCAAATTCACCCCGATTGAGCTCGTTTTCGTCAATTAGACCACGCAACAGCTGAGAAATCACGTTCCCAGCAGGTAGGCGACCTTGTTCATCCGTTCTATTGCTCGTTTCACTGCTGCAAATATGGGCTTCGGGTGTTCGAGTTCAACCCGAATGCATGTGGTCGTGGGGGTGCGTGTGAGGTCAATCAGCGTGTGCATTTCACTTAGACATGTTAGGAGAGTGTTTCTGGAAGTCCTGATTATGAGAAAACCGAGCACGGAACAGCCGAAGGCTGTTCGACCCGCCCAACAATCGCGACCTGCTATAGTCCGCGACTAGGACAACCGTGCGACTGAGTCATGCGACTGGGTCCTTCGCGCGATTGATAGGGGCGACTGGGGTGAGACGTGCGAACGAATGCATGCGATTGAGCGTGTGTGCGACTGAGTCAACCGAATGAATGTGTGCGACTGATGTCAACCGAATGAATGTGTGCGACTGAGTCAACCGAATGAATGTGTGCGATTGAGTTAACCGAATGAATGTGTGCGACTGAGTATCACCCGACTGAAGGTCCAACCGCACGAATGAAGGTTCATTCGTGCGATTGGTTATTGATTCGGGTGAATGGGTGATGTGTGGTACGACTGAAGGCTAAATCGTACGAGTGAGGGTTCAACCGTACGAATGAGGTTGATTCGTATGATTGAAGGCCCATTTGTGCGAATGAAGTGTCCAGTCGTGCGTCTAGCCTTGATATGCAATTGGAGTCATTATGAGTGGATTCTCCTTGTGTGCGGTGTGCCTATCGTGTGATGATATGGTAACAATCAGTAAAGTGTCATTTCTTGACCACAAAGATTAAAGTCAACGCAATCAACAGGCACATACTTTTTCAACATAACATAACCTAACCATCTACAGATATCGATAACTCATTTGGGAATCTACCTAAAGTATGATACGTCTATGCCTGCTTGTGTGTGTGACACCCACGACCGAACCCATGCGACCCGACCCGACTAAACATGTCTATTAAACGCTGAACACAACCTTAATGCTTAACATAACTGTCAATAGGTGTTTGACAGTGCAACGTAAACAACACTTGGGAGACTTTCATCCTACATACTTGTTACATCATCGGTGAGTTTCACGGCCCCTATTTTACATCTCTTTCCTTTTGGGGGAGAAAACATGCAAACAGATTTACATAAATGGTTGTAGTAATATTGATATCGCTTGTTACGTTAGTGCAAACACACAACATGTCCTGACACACTCGAACCTTTAGTAATGGGATTAGCGAGGTAATTTTGAGTAGTACTACTGGGTCTGACAAACCCCGCCCGGGCTAGTCGCGCTAGCTTGATTGGAGGTCAAACGGGTTCTTGATTGACCTAACACATTGTCATGGTCTGATGAGACATGACGGGGATACAACAAACACATATAGGACGTAAACAGTCAGCTTCGGTTCGAAACGCTAAGTAACAAGAACATAGGCTACCTACCTAACGATATGCTCTATATACTAAACCATTGAAACGCAAACCATGGAAACGCTTACGAACACATTTCTTGATGATTAAACCTGTGAACTCACCAACTTTAAGTTGACACATTTTAGCATGTTTTCTCAGGTCACAGGAACGTATAAGCTCATGATGGACGCTACAGGAAACGCACTCAGGACATGCATTCATCTAGTTTATTTTCAGCATTGAACATTTTGTCTAAACATGGCTATTGTAACAGTGCTGTAATGGATTTACAAATTATGTACATGCTTCCGCGCTATTGTAAACTTTGTTTATGTTCTTCTGAATGAAGTCAAATGGTCATTTTAAATTCATATAGTGTCGTTCGATATGACTGTGTCTGAGATCCTGGTATGTCACATGCCTAACGCTAAAACCCCGTTCGTGCAAATTGAGGGTGTGACAGCATACATACATACGCAGCAACATACATACATAAACAGCAGCATACATACATACGCAGCAACATACTTACATAAACAGCAGCATACATACATACATACGCAGCAACATACATACATAAACAGCAGCATACATACATACGCAGCAACATACTTACATAAACAACAGCATACATACATACATACGCAGCAACATACATACATAAACAGCAGCATACATACATACGCAGCAACATAGCTACATAAACAGCAGCATACATACATACGCAGCAACATACATACATAAACAGCAGCATACATACATACGCAGCAACATACTTACATAAACAGCAGCATACATACATACATACGCAGCAACATACATACATAAACAGCAGCATACATACATACGCAGCAACATACATACATAAACAGCAGCATACATACATACATACGCAGCAACATACATACATAAACAGCAGCATACATACATACGCAGCAACATACATACATAAACAGCAGCATACATACATACGCAGCAACATACATACATAAACAGCAGCATACATACATACATACGCAGCAACATACATACATAAACAGCAGCATGCATTCATACACAGCAACACACATACATGAACAGCAGCATACATACATACATACGCAGCAACATACATACATAAACAGCAGCATACATACATACGCAACAACATACATACATAAACAGCAGCATACATACATACGCAGCAACATACTTACATAAACAACAGCATACATACATACATACGCAGCAACATACATACATAAACAGCAGCATACATACATACGCAGCAACATACATACATAAACAGCAGCATACATACATACGCAGCAACATATATACATACAACATATGCCCTTACGCACACAGCAGCCTTCGGCTGCTGTGTTTTTGCTTCTCGACACACATGTACAATCGTATACACTCATAGATACGTACATATACGTACGAACGCGCACCATATACGCGTACGAATCAACCCGAAACGAAACCGATTCAAGCCGCGATGTAAACCGTAACGAAACGAAACAAAACGAGTTCCACAATGACCGGTTACCTGCGAAACAAGCGAACGGCGAGACTACGGCGACCGGCGGTGGCTAACGGTGACGAATTGAGCTTGAAAGGGTGGTAAACGGCGGTGAACGGGTGACGGCAGTAGGGTTTCGCGGAGAAGAGGGCTGGTTCTCGACTTATGTATACAATTTGGCATAATTACACATTGGCCCCTCAACTTCTAAATAATTAATCCCTCAAGTTTCATGAAAATACAATTTAAACCCTTAACTATAATTCTAATAATAATCACAATATTAGTAATATTAATGATATTAATAATATTATTGATAATATTATTAGTAATAGGACTAGTAATCATAATATTAGTATTAGCTAAACTAAAAAAATACTTGTAGAAGACTAATCAAGGCTCGGCAAAACATTTGTAGATTGAACGAAGACGAAGTCTGACAACAGCTTGTGCGAAAGCCAGTTCCACGCGAGAAGCAGATCTCACGCGATAAAGGACTCCACGCGATAGATTGAAGCCGCGCGAAAGATTGATCCGCGCGGAAAGCGTGTCGCGCGAGAACTTAGTGTTTAGTATAAATAGCTTAGTTTTCGTTTTGTAATGAAGTTTTTTGTTCATTATTATCTCAGTACTGTGCGAAATCGTACAAGACCTGTTCTAGGTTGATTTTATTCAATACAATATCATTTTGTGATCAATTCGATTCTTCTTGCAATCCAATCTTGTTTACATTCCGCATTCACAAGATTGAGATCGTGTGTTTATTGTTTCTTGGGAGATTTTCAAGGTTTTACAATTGGTATCAGAGCATTAGGCTCTAGAACCACGATTTGAAGAAGATTTGGATTGTTTTCTACTCATTTTTGGAGTTATTCATCATTGATTACGTGAGATTCGACTATGGTGATGTTATGTTGCTCAGATTTTGAGAATTTGGACTGATTTGGACTGATTTAGTGGACTTTAGTTGAATTTTAATCATAATTAAGCTTAATATTGAACTAAATTCATTAGAATTGGATTAAAATGAGTATAATCAGACATATTCAGTGAATTGGAGGTGACTTTCGCTTAAACAAAAAGTTGGAGAATTGATTTTGCACGAATCTGGGAGTTTTCGCGTGCGAAAGTATCAATTTTCGCACAGACAGTTATTTTACTTTTTATGCGATTTCGCGTGAATAGGTAAATTGGAAATTTCGCACGAACCACATTCTCGCGCGAAAAAGTGTGCCGCGCGAAAACCGTTTTCGCACGAAACTTCTGTCGCACGAAAAGTTTGATTTTTGACTTTCTGATCAACATGTCTTCAACAACACCGAATCTAAAGCATCTTACTGCTTCACTTCATCTAGACACTGAAATTGGTACTGGTAACAAGCTACCGAGACTTCTCTGTGAAGATGATTATGCTGACTGGGCTTACCGATTTGAGAATCATGTTATCTACACGGAACCTAAGATGTGGAGGTCTATTCAATTTGGTCCGTATATTCCCATGTACACGAATGACAAAGGGGAGCTGGTCAAGAAACCAGAACATTTATGGGATGAAGATGACATGAAGAGGTTGGAACTGGATGATAAAGCTTATGCTGCCATTACTATGGCATTGACTACTGAGATTTCACAAAAGTTCAAAGAGTTCAGAGGTGCTAAGGTGTTATGGGATGCTCTTGAAACTCAGATCATGGGCAACAAAGATATTAGGGAAAGCAAAAAGGATATGTTGAATCAAGAATTCAACATGTTTAATCATATTGTTGGTGAAGAATTGGAAGCTCAGATTCCCAGGTTTGTTAGACTGGTAACTAAAATGAAGAGTGCGGGTATTACTCTGGAACCAATCACTGTGAACAAGAAGCTGCTAAATTCTCTTCCATACAGTTGGAACAACAACTGTACACTGATCAAGAGAACCAAAGACTTGTATACTCTTCAGTTGACTGATCTCATTTCAACTATCAAGTCTTATGAGACGGACGATAAGCAGCGAGCTGCTAATCATCTGAGTTCTCTGGGTGCTGAAGGAACTACTCTTTTTGCAAAAATGGCTAGTAATCCGAATTACTATGTCAGTTATACCCAAATGTGTCAGCAACAACCAACTGGAAGTGCAGCATCTTCTTATATGCAACCAGTCGTGAACCCTCAAGTTCATGTTCCAGCTGCTCAACACTATTCCCCCATCATCCATCAACAAATCCCTCAATCTCAAGATTCTCATAGTGGTCAACATGCTTATGTTGCTACCACTAATCCATCAAAGCAGACTGTCCAGATTGCTGAGGAACATCTTGCCCTTTTCACCACTTTCATGTCAAGCTATGAAGCTTTCATGGCTGGTAGACTCACTGCTCCTAATGTTTTGGTTGATGATCTTCAGCAAGTCAATCCTGATGATGTTGAAGAAAATGACATCAAATATCAAATGGCCATGGTGGTATACAGGGTGAAGAATTTTGCTAGACGAACTAGGAGAAAAATGTTTGGTGTTAACAACTCTAGCAAAATCGGTTTTGACAAGTCTAACCTGAGATGTTACAATTGTGACAAACCAGGTCATTTCACTAGAGAATGTACTGAGCCAAAGACTGGTCAAACAGAAGGCCCTAAAAAGATGGTGACTGTGGAGATTGAGTCGAAGAAAGACAAAGCTAGCACTTCGGGTGGTACTAAAGCATTGGTTTCACAAACTAATGCTGAATATGACTAGTCAGACCAAATGGAAGCCCTTGATCTAACATTGTCTACTGCATTCATTGCCAAGATTGTTACTGAACCTGAAGAAGAAGAAAACTTGTTTGCTGAGTTTGTCTCTGATGATTTTATGGAAGGTTTGTTTGCTGAGAAGGAAGACGTGAAGATGGAAGTTGAAGAAGAGAAGGTGAAAGTTGAAGAAGTGAAGGTGAAGGTTGAAGAAGTGAAGGAGAATGTTGAAGAAGAGAAAGAGAAAGTTGTGAAGAAACATCAGGTTGAGAAGGTTGCTGAGGAGAGGATTGTGATTGAAGAATACACTGTCAAGCCTCCAGTCGAATGCCAAAGTAATGATCCAAAGACTGTTGACATTGCTCCAGTGGAAGAACAAGCTACTGCTATGAAGGCTTTTATGGTCAAGAAGGTGGAAGAGACTGAAGGGGAAACTTCTGAACCAAAGGTATATGATGGTTTGTGTAAAAATTCATGTGTTGAGAAAGTTCAAAGATATAGAGTTCATAATGAGAACTTGATAATGGAAGTTGAAAAACTTCAGTATCAAGCTCGAAAACACAAATCAAATGAAAAGATTTTTAAAGAAAAACTTGAAGGTTTAAACAATACAGTATATAATTTACAATTAAATCTTCATGATAAAGAATGCACAAATAATGATTTGAAAAATAGAAACAATGAACTCGCCTTAGAAATTAATAGACTTAACAGTGAACTAGCCATGGCTAAATTGACTGTTGAGAAATTTGAACTTTCATCAACTATGGTTGAAGGAATTATCAAGCCACAAATGACACAGAAGATAAAAGGAGGAAAATGTGGTGTTGGATTTTCAAACATTGCTCCTCCAATTAATCATGATTATTCATGTTTACCTTCATCTCATGTCATTTCTTATTCTGATATAGTCTATGGGATAGGTTTCTCTCCATCCCTAGACTTAAAAGCTTCAGTCAAAGTAAATCTGTCTGTTGATCCTATCTTAATAACTAAACCTAAACAATCAAGTGAAAACTTTTGTGCAGATAAAGTGAAGGTGGATGGGTTGGTTGAAGAATGGGAGAGTGACAGTGAGGGAGAAAATGAGAGTGACAGTTTGAAAAATAAGAATGTAAATGTTTTACGATCTGCTTGTAAACAAACTTTGTTAGGAAATGAAAAGACTGTTGATTTGAATGAGATTAAATCAAATGATAAATGTAATTTGAATGCAAATCAAAGGGAAAATCAGAAAGAAAAACTTGTAAAGGACTTTAAAAGTAGATTTGTTTCTAAAGGTTTAATTGAAAATGAAGAACATATTTTTAAAGAAACGAATTCTCGATTCTTTAAAAATAAACTTCATTATAATGCTAACCTTGTGAATCAAGATATTTGTAGCCAGATTTGCAAGTGAATGATTCTTCTGCATTCAATCTGAAAATTCAAAAGCCTGGTCCTTCTCCAGCACCAATCCGCATATCAAATCCTGGTCCTTCTCCAGCACCAATTCGTATATCAAAGTCTGGTCCTACTCCAACAAATTCTAAGACTGGTCCTATTCCAGCACCACCAATTCCAAAAGTCACAACTGCCAATTCTCAATTCAAAAGTGGCCATAATTCAATAATTTCCTCGAATCTGCAAAAGATGAACAAGCAATTATCAAATGAGGCAAAGATTCGAGAGACTGTGCAGCATGTTAAACCAAAAAGTCAATCTGACTTTGGTTTTTATGACAATTTTCATAATTGTCATCCACAGTTTGTTTTCCATACACAACAAAGGAGATGTTATCAGTGTAGAAACATAAATCATTTGGCAAATAATTGTCCTTTTCGACAAAAATCATTAAGTAAACAACGATTTCTTAATTCTATTGCTCATAATAGAAAAATGTTTTACACTCGTGGAAAATTTGCAAAACAAATAAAATCTAAAGTTGTTAATGATTATAATGTCAAAAAGAATAAGAGTTTGACTAATGATGAAAAAGAAAACATCAAAATGAAAAGTGTAAATGAAAAGACTGATGTGCAAAACAAATATAATAATTTCAAATCATTTTGTCTTGCTGCAACACATATTGTGCTCAAGTCATGTTTGACTTGGGTACCAAAAGCTAAGTAATTTTGTTACTTATGCAGGGACAACCGCAAAAGACTATTGAAAGCCTATGGCATGTAGATAGCGGTTGTTCAAGACATATGACTGGGAATTTATCATTACTTCAAGATGTTCAGTCATATAATGGAGGAAGAGTGATTTTCACGGGAGACAAAGGAGGATGTATAACCAAACGTGGTACAGTTACTAATGGTGTCCTTAGCTTTGAAAATGTTAATTTTGTTGAGGAATTAAAACATAATCTGTTAAGTGTGTCTCAAATCTGTGACAAACAATATTCTATACACTTTACTAACAAAGAATGCTTAATCTTAAAACCGGGTTTTGTTGTTCCAGATGAATGGGTTTTGATGAGGACTCCGAGAGACAGTGACACATATCTTCTTGATATGCATTGTTCTAACTCTTTGGTAACAGCTTCTTGCTTATTATCCAAAGCCTCGGAGAATGATTCCATGTTATGGCATCGTCGGTTAGGACATGTCAATCTTAAAAACATGAATAAACTTGTACGTGGAAATCATGTCATTGGTTTACCTGAAAAAGAATTTCAATTAAATGAACATTGTTTGTCATGTTCAAAAGGTAAACAACATAAACTTCCCCACAAACCAATTGCACACAACTCAGTCGAATCAATCTTACAACTCTTACACATGGATCTTTTTGGTCAGTGAGTGTTTTAAGTTTGGATCAAGATCTTACTGTCTGGTTGTTACTGATGATTTTTCTAGATTTACTTGGGTGTTTTTCTGGGCATCTAAGGATGAAACTCCACACCTTTTGATCAAGTTCATTAATTTGGTGGAGAATCAGACAGAGAAAAAGGTAAAATGCATCCGAAGTGACAATGGGACAGAGTTTTGCAATCAACCTCTGAATGAGTTTTGTGAATCCAAGGGAATTGCCAGACAATTCAGTGCTGCTGGCACTCCACAACAGAATAGGGTTGTAGAAAGAAGGAATAGAACATTGATTGAAGCTGCTAGAACAATGATATCTGCTGCCAAATTACCTTTGTTCTTTTGGGCTGAAGCAGTAAATACTGCATGTTATGTTCAGAATCGTGTTTTAATAAATAAAAGATTAAATAAGAATCCATATGAAATATTTTATAAACACAAATCCAAAGTTAAATATTTTAAAGCCTTTTGTTGTTGTTGCACTTTGTTGCATACAACTGAATCAAGTTCAAAATTTTCTGAAAAGGCTGATGAATGTTACTTTGTGGGGTATGCTGCCAATAAGGTTGCATATCGAGTTTATAATAAAAGAACTAGACAAGTAATTGAGTCATTTAACATTGATTGGCACAAGCTTAACATAACTGATGCAGGTTTAGCTCCTTCATGGGTTTATGATTATAAATCTTTGTTCATAAATTTTAAAATTTCTAAACCTTTATCTGCAGATTCTAATTCTCAAGCAATCTCCTTGGAAAACAAAATCATTGAGGAAATTCCATCATTGATATCTGATGATTCAGCTATTGCTTCATCATCCAAAGATATTCCTACAGCTTCTGTACAAGTATCTAAATGTTCTAAGTCATTAGCTGTTCCTTCAGAACAAATTCCTAATTAGGAGCTGGAAGAATCTTTGAGTTCTCCATTATCTTCATCTTCTTCAGAAACTATACATACACCGATAGAAGTCATTCAAGTTCCTTTTGAAGAATCTCCAAATGTGTCTACTGCTTCTGAAACTCCTATTTCAGATGACACACTTGAAGAAAACATTGTGTATCCATCTCGACAATCTGAAGAAGTTCTTGATAATGTTGAACACATTACTAATTTGGAAGATGGGATGATTGCAGATGATATTCCTTAATTGAGAATACATAAAACTCATCCAACTGATGCAATCATTGGTCCATTGCACGAAGGTGTAATTACCAGAAGTCGATCAGGAGCAATCAACACTTGCCTTTATGCTTGCTTTCTATCACAAATAGTGCCCAAGAATGTGGAAATGGCACTCAAGGAAAACAACTGGATAGAAGCAATGCAAGATGAGTTGATGCAATTTAAAAAGCTGAATGTTTGACATCTTGTTGAACTTCCAAAGGATAAGCTTCCGATTGGAACAAAGTGGATATTTCGAAACAAGACGGATGAAAAAGGTGTTATAGTTCGGAATAAAGCACGTCTTGTCGTGCAGGGATTTTATCAAGTTGAAGGATTGGATTATGAAGAAGTGTATGCTCCAGTTGCACGACTAGAAGCAATACGCATATTCTTAGCCTTTGCTTCATACATGAACATCAAGGTGTATCAGATGGATGTTAAGACTGCATTTTTATACGGAGAAATGAAGGAAGAAACATATGTTTGTCAGCCTCCTGGATTTGAAGAACCAGATCATCCTAATTATGTTTACAAGTTGGATAAGGCATTATATGGTCTACATCAAGCATCTCGTGCTTGGTATGCAACTCCGACTGAACATTTGCTTGCAAATGGTTATTCACGAGGAGCAATTGATCAAACCTTATTCATTCGTAAATCAGGAGATGACATTATTTTGGTTCAAATCTATGTCGATGATATCATTTTTGGCTCTACAAATGATCGTATGTGCACGGAGTTTGAAGAGGTGATGAAGAAGAAATTTGAGATGAGTTCCCTTGGAGAAATTTCCTTTTTCTTGGGTATTCAAGTTACTCAATCTGAGACTGGTATTCTCATTCATCAAGAAAAGTATGTTCAGACTATTATTGAGAAATACAAGTTTCAAGATTCCAAAGTAGCTCTAACTCCAATGGCTTCTCGTCCTACTCTTACTCCAGATCCATTAGGAGAATCAGTTGATCAACATCTTTACAGAATGATGATTCGTTCCCTCATGTATCTCACTGCAAGCAGGCCGGATGTCATGTTTCCTGTTTGTCAGTGTGCTCGCTATCAAAGTGATCCAAAGGAATCACACATGAAAGCTGTCAAGCGGATTTTCAAGTATCTCAAGGGTCAACCCAAACTTGGTCTTTGGTATCCTCGAAATTCCGATTTCAATTTATTTGCTTATACTGACAGTGATTATGGTGGTTGTAATTAAGACAGGAAATCGACCACAGGAGGATGTCAATTCTTAGGCAACCGACTCATTTCTTGGCAGTGTAAAAAGCAGAACACTGTATCCACATCCACCGCCGAAGCTGAATATGTGGCTGCATCAAGCTGTTGTTCCCAGCTTGTCTGGATTCAACAACAACTTCTTGATTATGGCCTCAACATTTATGACACACCCATTTGGTGTGACAATACGGCAGTTCTGAACATCGTGAAAAATCCCATTCAACACTCCAAAACTAAACACATTGACAGTCGCATACATTTTATCCGCGACTGTTTTGATCGAAAACTTATTCATTTAAAACAAGTGTCGTCAACTGAAAATATTGCTGATTTATTTACCAAGGCATTTGATCATTCTCGATTTGATTTCATTGTGCAATCATTGGGAATGATTAACTTTGGATAAATTGGTTTAATGAATCTTCACAAAAAGATTTTTCATTTTTAATAAAGAATAAAATTGCAATTGTTTCTTTTTCTTAAAAGAACAATCACAATTTTAGGGGGAGAAAATTAGAAAAACAAGTTCTGAAAAATATTTTTGGTCTTAGGGGGAGTTAAGATCAAAGGATTGCCAAAATAAAAAGAAGAATTTTTCATACTGAAATGAGAAATGATATTACAAAGTTCTAAAAGAGTCTAACTACTTTCAAAGGCTTAAATACGAATAGACTTGGATTATGTTTGATGTGTCGATAGGCTTTGCTTTCAAAAATGAAAAGATCATATTTGAGTGATTACACTTGAATTAAAAAGATATGACTTAGTGGGGAACATATCAGGATTCTGTACCAAAAATGTTCTAACATAGACTGAGAGATATAATCTTGTCATACTCAAGCCTGTATGTGTTTGATTCAGTGATTATCATAACTATATATATATATAAAAGAGAAAAATACAAAAAGACAAAAAGAAATAAAAACACAAAAAGAAAATAATTGAGCAAAAAGATGCCAACAAGGCCATATAGGATATAAGATGCCAAGAAGCACAACAAATCAAAAGATATGTCTAAAAGACATACATACTATATGGTATATATTTTCTATTTTGAGAATATGTTCTGACCATGGAAGGCAAAATCAAAAGATGGGGCATGTAAGTCCGGATGGTTTGTAATTCCTAAACATCTTGAGAGGGCAGACGTAAGTCCGGATGGCTGTCAGTAAGTCCTTAAACTTGTTAATATTCCGGGTAAAGAAATATTTCTCAGGCTAGTTATGCTCAAATAGTTATATTTTAGGAATAAATAAATGGTATCACTCGTCAATAATGCACGGTTTAAGTCAAATTGGGGTGACTTGAAATCTCGACAGTGTCTTGAAGGATAATAAACATTTTACAGAAGTTCTGATTGTGGGATCCACTGACTTATATTAAATCAACAAGAAACTGATGGGGTTTTAACATGTTCATCAAAGCTCATATAACTTAGTTTATATGAAAACGCAGCGGATTTTGTATTTTAAAACATGTTACTAAGATAGTTGTTAAACCCTTATAACAAAGAACCCCAAGCCATGGATCATTATACACAATGCATACAATAAGATAACACAAGATAGTTAAGAATCTACAACCTTTGTAGCTTCCTAAACCCGAAATGATAAGGTGAGGATGATGATATTTGTGGCTGAAACTTCAAGCAAGAAGTCCTCAAGAGGTTGTACCCCAAGATTCTTCAAACACCCTTGATTGCTAGGATTCTTGGACACCAACTTTCAGCAATCAAAACCCTTTAAGAAAGCTGAAAATTCTGCTCTTGTTCTTCCTTCAAACCCGTGAGAAAGAGAGAGATTTTTGAGAGGAGAGAGCTTTTTGCATGCAAGAGTGAATGGCTAGAAGATGGAGTGTTTAAGTGTCTTAAGTTTTGTCTATTTACAAGACAAAAGATGGAACCCCCTAGGCCCCTTTTGGGCGGCCGATTTTTAAAGACAAGGGTCCCACCCCTTTTTAAAACTTAAACCACAACTAACACACTCTTATATCTAGTTTATAAAGTTGAAAACTAGTTTTTCAAACTTTATAAATTAAACACTCTTTTATTTGTTATCATTTAGTAAAACTAAATAATCAAAAGCAAATAATTTCTTATGAACAATTATCCACATAATTAAGTTCATTTACAAAAGCAATAATTTAGAAAAAACCATTTTTCTAAATAGGTGTCATTATTTATTTGTATGATCTTATCAACAAATAAATTATCTTTTGATGTTTCTTAAGCTTGTTATTGGGTATGACCCGAATTAGATCATATCACACTAGCCACATCAATTTAATATGTATCTTCGGCAGATCAATTCCTTCAATCTCCCACTTGCACAAGATTCATAGAAGATTGATGCAAGCAGCAAATAACGCCTAGCAACGGTTTGCTACCCCTAATGTATATGACTAAGTGCCATTCAATAACATCATCCCTTTCAAGTACCTTACTTGAATATGATTTAGGTGAATCAATCAACTATCCTTTTGTTCAGATGTCATGTTAAATCCAAGAGACACAGAATTGTCATTCTCCGATGATTTAACTTTAATAGGCCTTAGACATCTAACTCTCAACAAATAAGAGGAACAAATTCCATCTTGACTACATACGTCTTTCACAATCACCTCATGTCATACCTGAACTCAGCCTTATGTACTGCCATTTTCAGAACAACAAAGTACTAAGTCAAAGTACAATACTTGGTGAATATCAAGACCCAATATGTATCTCAGGTCTGAGGATACGATGATATTCGCCTTTACTCAATATCTCTTATGACTAATCACAAAGATTCCATGCAGAAATAATTGAGAGCGGGTCAGTCCAATATCTATATCCCATAGATATCAATGAACCTTGGTAGCAACCTCTTGCTTTATATTCATACCTTATGAATATCAACCAATCCAAGTTCATTATAGTCTCACATTCATAGTTATTCCCACAAGTATGATCGACTACGGACATTTAGAATAACTTATTTATTCACGGATTTAAACATGCTAAAATAGAAGAACAAATGAAAATTATAACCATATAATTAAGTTAAATAACATAAGTTCCAATATCCAAATACAAAGTACAACATCAAACCCAGTCACTTGAATATCTAAGTCCCATGGCACAAGCATGACCTTCATGCTTTGCCTTTTCAAGGAGCTTTGTGAGTGGATCAGCAATGTTTTTATCAGTGTGGACTTTGCAAATACATATATTTCCCTTTTCAACTTCATCCCTTATGTAGTTGAATCTCCGTTCAATGTGTCGAGTCTTTTGATGAGTACGAGGTTCCTTGATTTGAGAAATCGCACCCTCGTTGTCACAAAAGATCTCCAGGGGATCCTGAATGGAAGGGACTACCCCTAGATCGGCTATGAATTTCTTCAGCCATGCAGCTTCCTGTGTTGCCATTGAAGCGGCGACGTATTCTGACTCTGTAGCGGACAACGCTACGACTTATTGTTTTGAGCTTTTCCAAGAAACAGCCCCCCCATTTAGAATAAAGATGTACCCCAATTGAGATCGTGAATCGTCTCGATCGGTTTGGAAACTCGCGTCCGTGTAACCTTTTACAAAGAGTTCCTCTTCACCAGATCCATAGATCAAGAACATGTCTTTAGTCCTCCTTAGGTACTTCAGAATGTTCTTGACAGACATCCAATGACTATCACCAGAATTTTGCTGGTATCTACTTGTCATGCTTAAAGCGCATGACACGTCTGGTCTAGTGCATATCATTGCATACATGATGGATCCTATAGCAGATGCATATGGGATTGCCTTCATTCTATTTTGCTCCTCCTTAGAGCTTGGACATTGAGTCGTACTCAATATTGTCCCTCTCTGAATAGGTACACTACCCTTTTTAGAGTTTTCCATCTTGAACCTTTTCAAGATTTTGTCAATGTATGCACTTTGATTCAAACCAATCAGCCGCCTTGATCTATCACTATAGATCTTTATTCCCAGAATATAGGTGGCTTCACCAAGATCCTTGATGGAAAAACAACTTCCAAGCCAGGTTTTTACACCTTCCAAGGTTGGAATGTCATTTCCAAATAGTAGTATGTCATCAACATACAATACTAGGAAGGTTATTGTGCTCCCACTAGCCTTCTTATATACACAAGCCTCGTCAGTGTTTTTGATGAAGCCAAATTTCTTTACTTCATCATCAAAATGGTGATTCCAACTTCTCGATGCTTGTTTCAATCCATAGATTGATTTCTTTAACTTGCATACTTTGTTAGGATGTTTTGGATCGACAAAACCTTTAGGCTGAACCATATAGACATCTTCCTCAAGATATCCATTTAGTAAAGCGGTTTTGACATCCATTTGCCAAATCTCATAATCATAATGAGCTGCTATGGCATACAATATCCTTATAGACTTAAGCATTGCAACAGGTGAGAAGGTTTCATCATAATCAACCCCTTGAGTTTGAGTGAAACCCTTTGCTACAAGTCTAGCTTTGTAAGTATCCAAGTTTCCATGCATATCGGTTTTCTTCTTGAAAACCCACTTACTTCCAACTACTTTGGAATTAAGAGGTGGTACAACAAGTTCCCAAACTTGATTGTCATACATGGATTGCATCTCAACGTTTATGGCTTCAAGCCATTTGTCACAATCCAAATTGGACACTGCATCATGATATGTGGTTAGTTCATCTGAATCTACCACATAGCATCCATCCATGAAAAATCCGTATCTTTCAGGTGGATTACTAGTTCTACCACTTCTGTGAACGTTTTGTGTGTATTGATCAACCGCTTGATCATCCTCAACATCCTTATGTGGAGTGCTAGTTTCAACCAAACGTGCATCGGGCTGTGGTTCTTGATCCTCCTCAAGATCCACTGTTCTACTGCTAGTTCCTTCCATAAGGAACTTTGTTTCTAAGAACTCACCCTTTCTGGAAACAAACACCTTTTGTTCCAGTGGATCATAGAAATAATATCCCATAGAATCTCTAGGATATCCAACAAAGATACACTTGGTGGATCGGACATCTAATTTGTTTGGGGTGGGAGTCTTAACATAAGCCTCACAACCCCAGACCCTTAAGTATGATAGGGATGGAACTCTTCCATGCCATATCTCAAAAGGTGTCTTTTCCACCTTTTTGGTTGGGTCCATATTCAGAATACGGGCCACGGAGAGCAAAGCGAAACCCCCAAATGATAGAGGCAATGTGCTTCTAGCCATCATAGATCGAACCATATCCAATATGGTTCGATTCCTCCTCTCAGACACACCATTATGTTGTGGTGTTCCAGGTGGAGTGAGTTGTGAGACAATCCCACAACTCCTAAGATGATCTTGAAAAACATCACTTAGGTATTCACCGCCTCTATCGTTGCGGAGAACTTTAATTGACTTGTTGAGTTGATTTTCTACTTCATTCTTGAAGATTTTGAACATTTCAAAAGCTTCATCTTTGTGCCTTAATAAGTACACATACCCATAGAGACTATAATCGTCGGTAAAGGTAATGAAGTATCTCTCACCATTCCTAGTCATTGGCTTAAAAGGACCATATACATCCGAATGTATGATACCTAATAAATCTTTTGCCCTTTCGTTGGTTCCACTAAAGGGTGCCTTAGTCATTTTTCCTTGTAAACAAGATTCACATACATCAAATGAATCACATTCATTTGTTTTTAAAATACCATTCTTTTGAAGTGTTTGTATATGTTTCTTGTTTATATGACCAAGACGACAATGCCAAAGGTAGGTATCACTCAAATCTAATTTGAGTCTTTTGGTGGTTGCTTGGTATATTGAGCTATCATATGTTATGTTTTCATGAACCAGTTCATAAATACCATTACAAGGTATAGCCTTACAATAAAATACATGATTCAAAGAAACATGAATATCATTGTCAACAAACTTGAAATCATAATCATATTGTCTTAAACGGGAAACAGAAATTATGTTCCTAGTCAAACTAGGAGCATATAATACATTACTTAAAATAACTTCCAAACCATTTGGAAGTTTCAAAATGTAGTCTCCTTGGGCTTCCACGTGAACCTTTGCACCATTGCCCATGAAGAGACTTATTTCCCCTTTTCATAATGCTCATTTCTTTTGAACCCCTGCAATAAATTGCAAATGTGAGTTCCACATCCGGTATCTAATACCCATGTGTTAGAAGAAATAACATTTAGTTCAACATGTATCATGTATATTATACCTGAGGTTTGCCCCACATCCCTCTTTTCTCTCAACTCCTTGAGATAGACTGGACAATTTCTCATCCAATGCCCTATCTCACCACATTTGAAGCATGGGTCGTTCACAGCAACCTTTTGCTTCTTCTCCTTGGGCTTCGGAGGTTCCGCCCTAACAACCATCTTCCCCTTTCCCCCAACGTGCCCCTTTCCTTTGGCAACAGTTGCCTTAGGAGGGGGTAGAGACCTTCTCCTTCTCCCACCTTCATTAATGGTGAGAACGGGTAAAACCCTTTTACCCATTCCCGCCTCAGCTGATTTGAGCATCGAATGAAGTTCATTTATGCTCTTGTCCCATCCGTTCATGTTGTAATTCATGACGAATGCCTCAAACTTTTTAGTTAGGCCATTAAGGATCAAATCCGTGGCCAACTCCTTTGAGACGGGACAGTTTAGCCTTTGAAGGCGGTCGATGTGGCTTTTCATCTTAAGAACATAAGATGAAACTGATTGGGATTCCTCCATCCGACATGCATGAAGCGCTCGAACCGTTTCGAAGCGCTCCACTCTAGCTTGTTGCTGGAACGTTTCCGGTAGCTGAGTGATCATGTCATAGGCTCCATGGAGCTCATACTCCTTTTGGAGTTTGGGTGTCATACTTGCTAACATTAAGCAAGAGACCTGGATGGAGTCCTCCACATATCTAACCCAATCATTATAGGCTTCCACATCCTCCTCGTTAGGTTCATCGGGGATGGGATCATCAAGGATATAGGCCCGCTTTTCCTGCTTGAGAACAATTCTCAAGTTGCGGTACCAATCCATGAAATTGTTAGGTGTTAGACGATCCCTTTGAAGGATCGCCCTTAGGGATTGGTTGTTTTGGTTTGGTACATCATTATTAGCGTTGTTGTTGTCGGCCATCTACAAGATTTTACAAAGTTCCATTTTAGTAATTTGTTGATATAATTATATTTCATTTATTAATACCCTTTTTGTCTCATAGACTATTAATAAATAAAATTTTAGAATCCAACGTTATATTTAAATATTGGTTAGGTGACCTTTATCCCATTATTTAAATAAACAAGGTAGTCATAAATGACAATTGCAACCTATTGCAACTTCTAGTGGTATGGGATCGTTTGAACATCTTATGTTTATAACGGCATGTTTATCCCATCAACACCTTTTGTAAAACATATTTTAGGTGATCCATTCAATATATTTTACAAATCAAGTCGTCCTACTTACACACACATGTGAGTTTACTACATAAGTGGTTAGGTGACCTTTATCCCACAAACATGGTATTCTCACCTCAAATTACAAGTTCCCTCAAAGTGGTTAGGTGACCTTTATCCCACTAAGAGTTTGCAAGTAACCTAAGTGTTGTGTAAAAGGATGGTGTTTAACTTGTTTTCAAAAGGGATTTACAATTTCACAATTCTTGTTTTTAGAAAAGTCTATGTACCATATGATTGTATGCATTCAACCATATGGTACCCTATTGGTTCTTTTAAATAAAACCCATTTTATTTTGCAAACCATTAACTCCTTTTATAGAACCATTCTATTTATGCTTAATGATTTGAGAACCAATTACTTGTTTTATAGCTTGTTTTAGTTGACGGTTTGTTAATCACATCCAAATATTCAAAACAAACATCATCATATGCATTCAACCAAACATAAACAAAATATTCACATATGCATAACAAAGCATACTAAGTTGATCACACTTGTTTAGCCAAAACAAGTGTGTCAAATGGTCTTGTCCTAAGGGTTAAGAATAATGACACATGGTTGACCAAAGGGACTCCCACTTGAATCCACATCTTCAAGCATCCTCTTTGTCTTATCTTTTCTTCAAGTCTTGATCTTGAGCATCCTTCACAAAATATGTATCCTAATACATCTTTCAAGTAAAGAAAAACTCCTAATCTATTTATTACAAACCATATGAATGAATAGATTACAAAACAAAACTTGAATCAAAAATAAATTATTACATGCCCAAATGAATATAACTAGACAACCAATCAATCAATCAATCCATATGGTCAAGGCTTTGTTATGCATAATCAACAAACAACATATTGAAACATATCATATGTCATGGTTTTTGCAGCCCCTTTTAACCTATTTTCTTGGCCAACATTAACCAAGAACATATGGGTTTTGTCCAAACAAACAAACATCTTATGATCTAGATTTTTAAAGATCATTACATGCATAAAGTAACATCTTTAAAACATCAAAAAGGGGGGCACATTTCAGCCTACTAACTCACGGATTTGTGGTGTCAAGCACCAAAATAACGTGAACTAGTAAGTGTAATATATGTATGCATATGTAAGTGGCTCTTGATGCCATTGATGGGGTTTTAACATGTTTATCAAAGCTCATATAACTTAGTTTATATGAAAACGCAGCGGATTTTGTATTTTAAAACATGTTACTAAGATAGTTGTTAAACCCTTTTAACAAAGAACCCCAAGCCATGGATCATTATACACAATGCATACAATAAGATAACACAAGATAGTTAAGAATCTACAACCTTTGTAGCTTCCTAAACCCGAAATGATGAGGTGAGGATGATGATATTTGTGGCTGAAACTTCAAGCAAGAAGTCCTCAAGAGGTTGTACCCCAAGCTTCTTCAAACACCCTTGATTGCTAGGATTCTTGGACACCAACTTTCAGCAATCAAAACCCTTTAAGAATGCTGAAAATTCTGCTCTTGTTCTTGCTTCAAACCCGTGAGAAAGAGAGATTTTTGAGAGGAGATAGCTTTTTGCATGCAAGAGTGAATGGCTAGAAGATGGAGTGTTTAAGTGTCTTAAGTTTTGTCTATTTACAAGACAAAAGATGGAACCCCCTAGGCCCCTTTTGGGCGGCCGATTTTTAAAGACAAGGGTCCCACCCCTTTTTAAAACTTAAACCACAACTAACACACTCTTATATCTAGTTTATAAAGTTGAAAACTAGTTTTTCAAACTTTATAAATTAAACACTCTTTTATTTGTTATCATTTAGTAAAACTAAATAATCAAAAACAAATAATTTCTTATTAACAATTATCCACATAATTAAGTTCATTTACAAAAGCAATAATTTAGAAAAACTATTTTTCTAAATAGGTGTCATTATTTATTTGTAAAGTGAAATTCTTTTTGAGGAAGACCAACTACATACTTTCCTTTGACCAGTCTGTTCATATTTTTGAAATTTGTATGTCCCAAGAGTCTATGCCAAAGTTGTGACTCATCAAATGATGCCTTGTTAGGATCGAGTAGGTCATGAACTACTAACTGAAATACGTGTAAACTGACTCAAATAGTACGAAATCCTATTTGAACGGCGATCCAATCAGGGAGAACGTTAACTAGATCAATACCAACGATTAGAATACGTTAGAAACTGATTAGAATTGATCAAGAACGTCCTTTGAAGTTGGATTAGTCAACTTGGGCGATCTGGGACGGCTAGGGTTGCTTATGTTCGAAGTGTCCCGTTTTACCACGAATTAAGTGATATTTATAGGTAAGTGTTTTTCATTCGTGCGACTGAACCATAAGCATGGTTCAGTCGTGCGATTGAGCCATGCGCTTGATCCATACGTACGACGGAGTATTCAGTCGTGCGACTGGTTCAATCTCATGTTATAGTCGTGTGACTGCTCCAGACTCCTGGTTCAGTCGTGCGACTGAGTCATGCGCATGAAGTTGTTCATGCGTATGGTCCATTAGCATTGGCCATTTGCATGATAACTTCATAATACTAAGTTTGAATGTATTAGTTATCATTACATTATATATACTAATTCAAACAATCACCGACCTATATAGTCAATCAAATACGCATTACACAACCCATTAATGAAACATTAAACATTATAAGCACAATCAAACATTTGCATTTCATTAACTATCTTTCTATACCATATATGTAAGACAATAAAGAAATATTACATTAAGATCAGAATCTAGGTACACATGCATCAACAAACTCCCCCTTGGGCCTAGATTCATCTAATGTCTTACTTGACTCATAACCTCCTCGTACTTCTTGTATTTCTCCTCCCTTGTGACACCCGCATGTATTTCAAATGCGAAGCAGAGTCGTATCACGTTTTGGAATTGGAGAGCTTGTACGATATCTCGCGAGTCATAGAACAGTGGCCACTTGTAGAGAGTGTATACATCGTTCGCAGACAAGTTTGTCAGCCACATCGGGTTGAATACCCTGATAACATCCATTTGTCCTTCTTTATTGAGAACTATGACTGCTTCACCCGTTCGCCAATGATAGTACCACCACTTAAAGTGTGGAGTGAAGTCCTTGGGCATTTCCCTAAGAGGGATTTTAGACATTGTACGTGGTGGACTCCACTTCAACACTATCTTAGGTTTCTTAGTTTTGGGATCAACTTCAGACCTTTTGATGTACCTCGTAGGTTGCTGAGGTCTGAAGTTCACCCACCGGGTGTGGTACTCTCTCTTCAATACAGCTTCAAACCATCCTGACATCTTCCTTGGGTCAGCATAAAGCAGCTTTAGTTTAGCCAGTTGGTTGAGCTCAAAACCAGGTAGAGATTTTAGATCATGTGGGAAGCTAAAATACTCAATACCTTTCTCTCTCTTAACAGCATACACGTTAAGATCATCAAAATACGCCCACGATATAATTCTGCCCGACACCTTTTGGTGTTTCTTCACTCTATACAATTTGGTGTAGACAGTTGACGTTGAAGCACTTCGTTGGGCTCTTAGATCGTCAAAGCATGCAGCCCATTCATCCTTTTTAATGTTAACGTCATCGTCTGTGGCTTGAGTTGTCTCCTCTTGCTTCTCTGACTCTTCTTCCATTTTATCTAGAGTCTCAAAGGTTTCACTAACCAATTTGTCACCCAGATTGGGAATGACATTACCTTCGATGTCAGTGTACTCTGGATAATGTTGATCTGTGACATCTTCTATCTCAATCTCATCAATATCATTTAGTTCTTTGTCACTATCTCCTTGGACTGTTGGAGCGTCTTTCACTATCTCATCGGCATTTAGTTTGAACATCTCGGCCAACTGCTCATTAGTGAAGTTGTGAACTATCTCCCCCTCTTCTGGGGTGTAGCCGACTGATCTCCTTACAATCCCTTGCATATCAAGAATCATAGTTAACTGAGTCTAGACCTGCTGAAGGGGTTCGACGTCATATTCGTCCCTTTGATAGTTTGGATCTGCTTGATTTAAACATGCAACACAGTATTCATTAGTAAGTGATCAAGCACATTCAACATTAAGTAAGTAGAAATAAACATAAATTACATAAGTTTTACACAACATTCAAGTACAAAAGCTTTAAATACAAAAGCATAAACATCTAGTCTATACTTTTGTCTTGAATTGATGGAGTATCTTCAGGTGGAGCAGAAGTGGAGGCTCTTTGGTCTTGATTTCGCTTGGTACGCCTCTCACCAGCTACTTCAGCACCCTTGGCACCTGAATCATCTTCTCCATCACCATCAC
Organism: Flaveria linearis; assembly: GCA_024085815.1. NCBI lineage: Eukaryota > Viridiplantae > Streptophyta > Magnoliopsida > Asterales > Asteraceae > Flaveria > Flaveria linearis. The sequence continues at coordinate 64,876,978 of CM044005.1, forward strand.
TATCATCTTGCCTGTCAGCTCCATCGTCACCTTCATCACTGTCGTCTTCATCATCATCTACCTCCTCATTATCATCTTGACCTTCTCCAATCTTTAGAGGCTCATTTTGTGATCCCTTGAGTTTCAGCATGATCTTCTTATTAGCAGCCTCTAACTCCTCTAGCTTCTTAGTTGACTCATCTTGGTGCTCTAGGAGTTTGGTGATCTGATCAGTTTGCTGGGAGATTAGCTGAGCTTGGGAAGTATTTAGCTCCCTCAGCTGACGTATCTGTGCTGACTTCTCCTCATCAGTAGCTAGCAGCTTTAGCACCATCCTGTTTAGTGCTACTAGCTGCTCCTCCACAGAAATAGGAGGAAGATATGATCCGGTGGGGAATGAGGAAGGTCCAGTTTGGTGAGTAGCGGTGGGGATAGTCTCTATTGATGTGATGTCAACAAGGATCGAATATGATGATTGAGTTAGTGATTAAGTAGAGGAAATTTTAAATCAAAGAACATTAAATGCTGTAAAGATACTCATAAAGGGTTGTATATTGATTGTTGAACAAACAAGTTACAATGGGTTCTAGGGTTTTCAAGAACAGTGAAGAGACAACCTCAGAACCTCGTAACTTGAGTACTAGGTATCTTTGTGAATGAAAAACTTACATATGATGGATGTTCTATTCTATTTATAGGCTGACACAAAGCCTGTACAAAAAGTCTAAACTACCCTGACAACTATACAAAATACTAGTCTAAGTACAAAGGTCTTCAACCGTATTAGTTGTTAAACATCCGCATTAACTAATGCGGATGCCTTGGTTTCATTAGTATTTCTTGTATCTTCTTCAGCAGTAAGTGTTTGGTCATCAGCATTAACAAATGCGGATGAGCAAACACTTATTAGCATTTCTTTAGTGCATCCGCATTAACAAATGCGGATAAACAAATACTTTGCCGCATTTGTTCTGATTGTCCGCATATGTATATGCGGAAGAACAACACTTGTCAGCATTTGTTCCTTGGTCATCCGCATAGACAAATGTGGATAGCCAACACTTAGCTTCTTTTCTTCACTCGCATTTTTTCTTAGACTTGTGGTAATATGCCAACATAGCAACCATCACCCATCACTTGAATTGGCATGTATGATCCTTTCAGGGTCTGTCACACCCTTAATTTCCACGAACGGGGTTTTACCGTTAGGCGTGTGACATACCAGGATCTCAGACACAGTCATATCGAACGACACTATATGAATTTAAAATAAACATTTGACTTCATTCAAATGAACATAAACAGGGTTTACAATGGTGCGGAAGCGTTTACATAATTCATAAATCCATTACAGGACAGTCACAACAGCCAAGTCTAAACAAAATGATCAATGCAGAAAATAAAGTAGATGCATGCATGTCCTAAGTGCGTTTCCTGAAGCGTGCATCATGAGCTTATGCGTTCCTGTGACCTGAGAAAACATGCTAAAATGTGTCAACATAAAGTTGGTGAGTTCACAGGTTTAATCAACAAGAAATGTGTTTTTAGGCGTATCCATGGTTTGCGTTTCAATGGTTTAGTATATAGAGCATATCGTTAGGTAGCTAGCCTATGTTCTTGTTACTTAGCGTTTCGAACCAAAGCTGACTGTTTACGTCCTATATGTGTTTGTTGTATCCCCGTCATGTCTCATCAGACCATGACAATGTGTTAGGTCAATCAAGCACCCGTTTGACCTCCAATCAATCTAGCGCGACTAGCCCGGGCGGGGTTTGTCAGACCCAGTAGTACTACTCAAAATTACCTCGCTAATCCCATTACTAACGGTTCGAGTGTGTCAGGACATGTTGTGTGTTTGCACTAACGTAACAAGCGATATCAATAATACTACAACCATTTATGTAAATCTGTTTGCATGTTTTCTCCCCCAAAGGAAAAAGATGTAAAATAGGGGCCGTGAAACTCACTGATGATGTAACCAGTATGTAAGATGTAAGTCTCCCAAGTGTTGTTTACGATGCGCTGTCAAACACCTATTGACAGTTATGTTAAGCATTAATGTTGTGTTTAGCTTTAATAGACATGTTTAGTCGGGTCGGGTCGCATGGGTTCGGTCGTGGGTGACACACACAAGCAGGCATACACGTATCAGACTTCATGTAGATCCCAAATGGGTTGTTGATATTTGTAAATAGTTAGGTTGTTTCAGGTTGAAAAGTATGTGCTTGTTGATTGCGTTGACTTTAATCTTTGTGGTCAAGAAATGACATTTTATTGATTATAACTTATCATCACACAATAGACACTTCGCACACCAGAAGAATTCGCTAACAATGACTCCAATCGCATAACAAGGCTAGATGCATGACTGGACACTTCATTCGCACGAATGGGCCTTCAATCGTACGAATCAACTTCACTCGTACGATTGAACCCTCATTCATGCGACTCAGCATTCAGTCGTACCACACATCACCCATTCACCCGAATCAACAACCAATCGCACGAATGAACCTTCATTCGTACGGTTGAACCTTCAGTCGGGTGATACTCAGTCGCACACATTCATTCGGTTGACTCAGTCGCACACACTCTCAATCGCATGCATTCATTCGCACGTCTCACCCCGGTCGCCCCGATCAGTCGCATGAAGGACCCAGTCGCATGACTCAATCGCACGGCTGGCCCAGTCGCGGACTGCAGCAGGTCGCGACTGTTGGGCGGGTCGAACAGCCTTCGGCTCTTCCGTGCTCGGTTTTCTCACAATCAGGACTTCCAGAAACACTCTCCTAACATGTCTAAGTGAAATGCACACGCTGATTGACCTCACATGCACCCCCACGACCACATGCATTCGGGTTGAACCCGAACACCCGAACCCCATATTTGCAGCAGTGAAACGAGCAATAAAACGGATGAACAAGGTCGCCTACCTGCTGGGAACGTGATTTCTCAGCTGTTGCGTGGTTTAGCCGGCGAAAACGGGCTCAATCGGGGTGGTTTTGGTGCTAGGATGAAGTCACGGAGGAGAAGAGAGCGTGAGAGAGAAAGAGCAGATTGTGAGGGTGTTTGGACTGGTGGATGGGTATTTATACCCAGCCCCAGTTTGGCAATTGTCAGGTTTGGTCCCTGTACTTAGGTCCCGTGTTCCCGAATTTGTTCCGGTTGATAACGACGTGATTGGACGAGCTTTGTTAATTACGAGGATTCCTTTGGTAATCCCGTTTATGTGAATTCTATACAAACACCCGCGTTAGTATTTTATCACAATTTGTTTAACGATGTCGGTGGCGGTGTTTGTATACGTTTCGAGTATTAGCGAGTACGGGTCAATGTTAACGACAACGGTTTGAATAATGTTAACCTGAAATTACGGGGTGTCACATCATCCCCTTGTTGCAGGAATTTTCGTCCCGAAAATTAGTACATCATGTTACGTGGTTTTTACGGGGAAGTACAAGGCTCAACGGTTTGTGACGCATGTTGAATAGAGTACCTGCGTATTTAAGAGGTAGATGCCTGATTTTGGAACAGTTGAGGGTACTTCTTCTTCATCTGATCTTCGCGTTCCCAGGTAAATTCTGGTCCACGCTTTGAGTTCCAACGGATTTTGACGATAGGGATACAACTATGTTTGACCGTCTTGACCTCTCGATCCATGACTTCCACTGGTTCCTCGACGAAATGTAGTTGTTCATCCACATGTATCTCGTCTAACGGAACGATAAGGGTCTCGTTTGCAAGGCATTTTCTCAAGTTGGAAACATGGAACACATCGTGTACCCCGCGGAGTTCTTCGGGTAGGTTCAACTGATAGGCCACGGGGCCAACCCGTTTGACAACCTCAAACGGTCCCACGTACCTAGGGCTTAGTTTCCCACGTTTTCCAAAACGAATCACACCCTTCCAAGGTGACACTTTCAAAAGCACCTTGTCACCTATTTGAAATTCCAACGGTCGGCGACGCTTATCAGCGTAACTTTTCTGTCGGTCACGGGCTGCTGCCATACGGTTACGGATTTGCAGGATCTTCTCAGTCGTCTCATGCACAAGTTCAGGGCCGGTGAGTTGACTTTCCCCAACTTCCGCCCAACAGATAGGTGATCGGCACTTACGCCCATACAGTGCCTCAAATGGGGCAGCTTTGATCGATGTGTGATAGCTATTGTTGTAAGAAAACTCAACTAGCGGTAAGTGAGTTTCCCAACTGCTGCCGAAATCTATGACGCAGGCACGTAACATGTCTTCTAGGGTCTGGATCGTACGCTCACTTTGGCCATCGGTTTGAGGGTGATACGCGTTGCTCATATCCAACCGCGTCCCCAGTGCTCGTTGCAAAGACTGCCAGAATGTGAAGTGAATCGAGCGTCACGATCAGAGATAATGGAAATCGGCACTCCATGCCGAGAGACTATTTCCTTTAGGTAGATACGAGTTAACTTTTCCATGCGATCAGTCTCCCGGATTTCCTGGAAGTGTGCGGATTTCGTCAAGCGATCCACGATCACCCAAATGGTATCGCATCCGCTGGGAGTCCGAGGGAGTTTCATGATAAAGTCCATAGATATCTGCTCCCACTTCCATACTGGTATTTCTGGCTGTTGGAGTAAACCAGACGGTCGTTGATACTCCACCTTAACCTTAGAACAGGTTAGGCATCTGCTTACGTATGTGGCAATGTCAGCTTTCATATTCGGCCACCAGTAAAGAACTTTGAGATCGTGATACATCTTGTCTGAACCTGGGTGGATTGAGTACCGGGACTTGTGAGCTTCGTCCATTACCTGTTTTCGTAGGCCTCATACGAGGGAATCCATGTTCGATCCATGAAGTAGCGGATTCCGTCAGGCTTGGTTTCTAGTTGCTTCTCCATGCCTCGTAGCGATTCGGCTTTCAGGTTCTCGTCTTTTAAGGCCTCAAGTTGAGCATTGTGGATCTGATCAGGTAAACCGGTGTGGATGGTAAGTTGCAATGCTCGAACTCGTCTTGGCTTGAGTGTTTCCTTCCAACTTAGGGCGTCTGCTACTACATTGGCCTTGCCCGGATGATACTTGATCGTACAGTCATAGTCGTTTAACAACTCGACCCAACGACGTCGCCTCATATTTAGCTCCTTCTGTTCAAAGATGTGCTGGAGACTCTTGTGATCGGTGTAAATGGTGCACTTGGTACCGTACAAGTAGTGTCTCCATATCTTGAGTGCAAACACGACTGCTCCAAGCTCTAAGTCGTGTGTCGTGTAGTTTTTCTCATGTATCTTCAGTTGTCGAGATGCATAGGCAATCACCTTATTGCGTTGCATTAGCACGCAACCGAGGCCTTGTATCGAAGCATCACAGTAAACTACAAAATCATCTGTTCCCTCAGGCAGGGATAAAATCGGCGGTGTACAGAGTTTCTGCTTCAGGACCTGGAATGCATATTCTTGTCTATCTCCCCAATCGTACGTGGTGCCTTTATGAGTTAATGCGGTGAGAGGTTGAGCAATCTTTGAGAACCCTTCGATGAATCGTCGATAATAGCCAGCCAACCTGAGAAACTATCGTACCTCGGTCGGAGTCTTAGGCGTAGCCCAGTTCTTGATAGCTGCTATCTTTTCCGGGTCAACGTGTATCCCATTCTCATTGACCACATGGCCCAAGAAATGGACCTCTCGTATCGAGAAGTCGCACTTTGAAAATTTTGCATACAACTGTTCTCGTCTCAACAGCTCCAGAATCAGTCTAAGGTGTTCTTCGTGTTCTTCCTTATTCCTTGAGTAAATAAGGATGTCATCGATGAAGACAATAACGAACTTGTCTAGGTAGGGTTTGCACACTCGGTTCATTAAGTCCATGAAAACCGCTGGTGCATTGGTCAACTCGAATGGCATAACCAAGAACTCATAGTGGCCATACCTCGTTCTGAAAGCAGTCTTTGAAATGTCTTCTTCTCGAATCCTTAGTTGGTGATAACCCGATCTTAGGTCTATCTTTGAATAGTAACTCGACCCTTGTAGTTGATCGAACAGATCATCGATGCGCGGGAGGGGATAACGATTCTTAATTGTCGCCTTGTTCAGTTCTCTATAATCGATACACATGCGAAAAGTTCCGTCCTTCTTCTTGACAAACAGAACTGGGGCTCCCCACGGTGATGAGCTAGGTCTGATAAAACCTTTATCCAATAGTTCCCGCAATTGCGTAGACAGCTCTTGCAGTTCCCTTGGAGCTAATCTGTACGGTGCCCTCGAGATAGGGGCGGCTCCCGGAACCAAATCAATTTGGAACTCGACTTGGCGATGCGGTGGAAGACCGGGTAGGTCTTCAGGGAAAACCTCAGGATAATCGCGTACAACAAGGATGTCTTCAATCTTCTTTTCCTCGGCTTCTTTTTCAGCGACCATAGCAAGGAAAGCGGTATGACCCTTACGCAAACAGTTTTGAGCTTTCATGTAGGAGATGATTCCAGAGACCATGCCACTCCTTTCGCCTTGAACTGATAAAATTTCACCACTAGGAAGTGGTATACAAACGATTTTCTCTCCACAGATAATCTCAACTTGATTCTTGGATAGCCAGTCCATACCCACAACTACGTCGAAACTACCAAGTATGACAGGCATCAGATCTATATCTATCTCATGACCACATAATCCTAGTCTGCACCCCCTAACGATATGGGTTGCCTCAATTAGTTTTCCGTCAGCTAATTCTACCACATAACTGGGTTCCACGACAGCTAAGGTCACATCTAAGAACTTAATGAACTTGTTGGAAACAAAACTCCTATCAGCTCCAGTATCAAATAGTATAGAAGCAAAACAACCATTCAGGGGATACGTACCAGTAACCACATTCTGGTCATCCCTCGCCTCACCGGAACCGATCACGAATGCACGACCCTTTGCATTGCCCCCATTATTACCCTTGTTTCCACCCTTCAGCTGTGGGCAATCCTTCCTGTAGTGGCCCTCCTTACCACATTCATAACAGCCTCTAGTCATTCCGCCCTGGCGTTGTTGTTGAGGTTGTTGCTGCTGAGTCATTATTTCACCCCTGCAGTCCTTGGCTGCATGACCCATCTTTCCACATCTCTGACAACGGAGTCGATCACACGGGCCATGATGATGGAAGTTGCACCGGTTACACCTGGGATTCTTGCCCGCGTAGCTGCTCGAACCCTGACCATAGTTATTCTTGTTGCTGTTCTGATTGTTATTGGTGAAGTTCCTTGATGGGTCAAACCTTTTGGTCGGTTGTTGCTGAGGGTTGTTGTTGCTTGAAGACATGCTGTTGCCACCATCCCATTTCCTTTTGTGATCAGATGAACCAGAAGCGGCGCCACGTTTAGGCAAGGTGCCCTGTGCCACTGCCTGGTCGGTGAGTTTATGAGCCAGTCGGATGGCCTGCTGAATATTGACAGGATCAGCAGCCATAACACTAGCTTGAATCTGAGGAGCTAGACCATCAATGTACTTTTCAATCCTTTTGTAGGCAGGAGTCACCATCTGAGGACATAATGCAGCCCACTCGTGCGAAAGAGTTGTGTATTCCTCGATGTCGGAACCAATCATCTTTAAATTCCAAAATTCTGCCTCCAGTTTCTGGACTTCGCTTCTGGGGCAATACTCTTCTTTCATCAAAATCTTGAAATCATCCTATGGCATACCATTAGCAGCACCAAGCCCTAAGGTTTGGACTTGTGAGTTCCACCACGTAAGGGCTGGTCCCTCCAGTGTGCCGGAGGCGTACTTGACGCGATTTCCATCAGGACAGTTGCACATGGCAAACACTGACTCGAGTTTCTCCAGCCAGCGAAGCAGTGTGACAGCACCCTCAGAGCCGCTGAAAGAATGAGGCTTTCAATCCATAAACATCTTGAAGGTACAGACTGTTGGACCTCCTTGATTCGGATTCTGGTCGTTCTGGTCCTGATTGCGGGCCTGCTCATAAGCTGCAAGCGCATCAGCCACACGCTCATTGATGATAGCATTCAGCTCGGCTTGAGTCAGGGTGATATTTCCTTGCCCACCCGGGCTTCCCGCTCTTCTTCCAGACATGTGTTCTTCAATTTACAACACATATTAATCAATAACCGGATAATAATTATTGACAATAATAAATGGTATCATGCTAGCAAGAATGAAGGGTTTGTTTGCATATCGATAGTGTGGCTTTGTGTTGATTTCGAGGCCCCATGCCTCTAAGTATGGAATTGAGAATTTGTACCGACCGTATCCGTTATCACCCAATAGAGTTGCCAGAGTTCTCATGCACGACAAATTACAATTACGTGTGCACCCGTGATTCTAATTTGCTTTGCATGGTCACACATGGTTCCTCCTATTCGAGATAACATACCTTGTCCAGTACCGAGTGTTATCAATGATAGAAGCATCAAAGATATATTTGTTATACCAAGAGTCAAATAACTAAGGTTGTACTAAGGTTGTACAAGTGAATTGGATGTCTAAGTCCGATTCTCTAATCGACTTGAATATCTTAGTTGTCCCTCATTTACTGCTCGGACTAGTGTAGAGGATAGGATATGTTGGGAATAGTAACAAGTGTGAGAGAGTTGGAAGAGTGAGGTATTGTTCTTTTTGTTTGTCATCGTTAAGCTTATCGCGTGTGTTAGAAAAGAGTTTCGTGTTCCAATCATGAAAATGTTTGATTCAATTCGTTGTTGCTTTCACTCCGCGAGTGAAGGATCAAGTGTAAGCGTTGGTTGTGAGCGAGCGGGATTCTCCGCCCCTCTGTCAGCCGGTAATTACACACATGTCATACCCATAGTGTTATGTTTGCTCAGAAGTGTAATGTCAATACACCAAAAGGTTGTTTGCACGATAGTGGTAACCATGTAAAAGTGTCTGTGCAATACTAGTGTTGTGTCTAAGGCTATAGTCTAGATGCAATGCAATCCTAGTTCTCTATAACCTGTGGCTCTGATACCAATCTGTCACACCCTCAATTTCCACGAACGGGGTTTTACCGTTAGGCGTGTGACATACCAGGATCTCAGACACAGTCATATCGAACGACACTATATGAATTTAAAATAAACATTTGACTTCATCCAAATGAACATAAACAGGGTTTACAATGGTGCGGAAGCGTTTACATAATTCATAAATCCATTACAGGACAGTTACAACAGCCAAGTCTAGACATAATGATCAATGCAGAAAATAAAGTAGATGCATGCATGTCCTGAGTGTGTTTCCTGAAGCGTGCATCATGAGCTTATGTGTTCCTGTGACCTGAGAAAACATGCTAAAATGTGTCAACATAAAGTTGGTGAGTTCACAGGTTTAATCAACAAGAAATGTGTTTGTAGGCGTATCCATGGTTTGCGTTTCAATGGTTTAGTATATAGAGCATATCGTTAGGTAGCTAGCCTATGTTCTTGTTACTTAGCGTTTCGAACCGAAGCAGACTGTTTACGTCCTATATGTGTTTGTTGTATCCCCGTCATGTCTCATCAGACCATGACAATGTGTTAGGTCAATCAAGCACCCGTTTGACCTCCAATCAATCTAGCGCGACTAGCCCGGGCGGGGTTTGTCAGACCCAGTAGTACTACTCAAAATTAACTCGCTAATCCCATTACTAACGGTTCGAGTGTGTCAGGACATGTTGTGTGTTTGCACTAACGTAACAAGCGATATCAATAATACTACAACCATTTATGTAAATCTGTTTGCATGTTTTCTCCCCCAAAGGAAAAAGATGTAAAATAGGGGCCGTGAAACTCACTGATGATGTAACCAGTATGTAGGATGTAAGTCTCCCAAGTGTTGTTTACGATGCGCTGTCAAACACCTATTGACAGTTATGTTAAGCGTTAATGTTGTGTTTAGCTTTAATAGACATGTTTAGTCGGGTCGGGTCGCATGGGTTCGGTCGTGGGTGACACACACAAGCAGGCATACACGTATCAGACTTCATGTAGATCCCAAATGGGTTGTTGATATTTGTAAACAGTTAGGTTGTTTCAGGTTGAAAAGTATGTGCTTGTTGATTGCGTTGACTTTAATCTTTGTGGTCAAGAAATGACATTTTATTGATGTTAACTTATCATCACACAATAGACACTTCGCACACTAGAAGAATTCGCTAACAATGACTCCAATCGCATAACAAGGCTAGACGCACGACTGGACACTTCATTCGCACGAAAGGGCCTTCAATCGTACGAATCAACTTCACTCGTACGATTGAACCCTTATTAATGCGACTCAGCATTCAGTCGTACCACACATCACCCATTCACCCGAATCAACAACCAATCGCACGAATGAACCTTCATTCGTGCGGTTGAACCTTCAGTCGGGTGATACTCAGTCGCACATATTCATTCGGTTGACTCAGTCGCACACACTCTCAATCGCATGCATTCATTCGTACGTCTCACCCCAGTCGCCCCGATCAGTCGCACGAAGGACCCAGTCGCATGACTCAATCGCACGGCTGGCCCAGTCACGGACTGCAGCAGGTCGCGACTGCTGGGCGGGTCAAACAGCCTTCGGCTGTTCCGTGCTCGGTTTTCTCACAATCAGGACTTTGAAAAACACTCTCCTAACATGTCTAAGTGAAATGCACATGCTGATTGACCTCACACGCACCCCCACGACCACATGCATTCGGGTTGAACCCGAACACCCGAACCCCATATTTGCAGCAGTGAAACGAGCAATAAAACGGATGAACAAGGTCGCCTACTGCTGGGAATGTGATTTCTCAGCTGTTGCGTGGTTTAGCCGGCGAAAACGGGCTCAATCGGGGTGGTTTTGGTGCTAGGATGAAGTCACGGAGGAGAAGAGAGCGTGAGAGAGAAAGAGCAGATTGTGAGGGTGTTTGGGTTGGTGGATGGGTATTTATACCCAGCCCTAGTTTGGCAATTGTCAGGTTTGGTCCCTGTACTTAGGTCCCGTGTTCCCGAATTTGTTCCGGTTGATAACGACGTGATTGGACGAGCTTTGTTAATTAAGAGGATTCCTTTGGTAATCCCGTTTATGTGAATCCTCTACAAACACCCGCGTTAGTATTTTATCACAATTTGTTTAACGATGTCGGTGGCGGTGTTTGTATACGTTTCGAGTATTAGCGAGTACGGGTCAATGTTAACGACAACGGTTTGAATAATGTTAACCTGAAATTACGGGGTGTCACAGGGTCCATCAACTTAGATGCTACCACTTGAGATGTCAAGTGTTTTGTGAGAACTTAGTAGATCTAAGATGGTGAGATCTTACAATCCAGAGCCTAGAATGCTCTGATACCAATTGCAGGACTGGTTAAGGGATAGTCAATACAATCAGTCTCATAATTAGGCAAGTGTTAGAATACTTAACAGAGTTAAATAGGGAATCGGATTTAAGAACAAGATGAAAGAACACTTGTAACAGTGAGATAGAACTCAAGAACAATATATATGGTTTTCAACATCCTACTACCGACAATACTTGGAAAGCTAGTTGGAACATTGAAGACAACAAAATCAATGTAAAATCAAAAGGAAGATTGCCTTTTGACTAGTGATTATGACATGCCATAGCTCACATCCTAATATATTACAAAAAGGATAAAAGTACATAAAGTAGAAAGTTACAGAATCAAGACCTCAATGTCCAGTTGCAAAAGCATGGACCTTTTCACCAGCTCTTGCAAGTTGGTGAGTCTTCAAAGTTGCAGCGGAAAGTGGGTCAGCTTATGCAAAAGTACATTCGAGAAAAGCATGTTCTATTATGTCTTTGGAAGAAATCAGTCTTCACTTTATTTGGCTTTGGAAGACTTTGTCTTTGAAGCTTCTGAAGACTTCATCTTTTGGCTTCAGAAGATTTGGACTTTGGCTTCGGAAGATTTTACACTTAGAGTATTTACTGAGTATAGTGTAAATCTTCTGAAGCAACTTCTACCTTGTACTAAGTGCATGCATGCAGGAAGCCATTGGTTTCTTTGGTTGTATCAGCCTTTATGTTAAACCTTACAACTATTTATACATACCAATAAGATCCATTTAATATTTTTCAAATTTAGGAGACTTTGAATTTTGTTATTGTTCTTCATTCATCACCAAAATCATCAAAAACAATCTGATTGTAGTGTTCTTCAAACATCATTTCTCCTCTATTTTGATTCTTAACAACAGTAGTATCAAAACAAGGGGTTTTCAATGGATTCAAAGAACTAACCATCAAACTCATGATGAACTTAGAACCCAAGATACAGAAAGAATCACAAAAATCAAGCTCAAAATAAGGATTGATAAACATTTCTGAGTGCAATGAAACCAATGATTATGAAAATTAACAAGGAACAATTGATTTTCAAAACCCTAGGTTCGTCGCATGAACAGGGGAACTATGAATTGGAAAATATCAACTTCAAAACCTATGTTTCAGTGTTAAAAGAATGTCAAAACAGAAAAGATCATCAAAAACAAGGATAAAACACAACAAAATTGAACATTCATTACAAAATCAACTTATGTCTAATTTCTATGAAACAGTACCCATGATTTTTCAATTTTGACCAAAACAAAGTATAAATAGAAATATACAACGTGACTTTACCTATGGAATTTGATGATTGTGAGTCAATTACTGATTCATATGTCTCTAATGCAGAGGCCAGTGGTTAATCTCACGTGGAGCAAACTCCATGAAGTTAGTGGGTATCTTGACCCTGATGTCCCTAAAGCAAAAGGACTCAGAGACATTATCAGATTCATATCTACAATAGAGTTGCTCATGTCATAACTGTGAGACCTGCTAAATATGAGAACTTCATATATCCTTCTTGACTACAGCTGAAGTAACAAAGATTGATGGTATCAAAACCTTGTCTGGGAGAATCTCTAATGATCACACCCTTTCCATCACTCAACAAACTGTGAGATAGTGTCTACAGTTTGGTGATGATGCTAATACTCCTCTAGAATTTGAAGATGAGAAGATGATGACCTTCTTTGCCAACATTTGATATGAAGGAGGATATGAAGGCAAACAGATAGTTTTGGGTCGGTGGATCTACAATTGATGTTTTTGAGACACGTATTCCAACACTGCCTATCCAAAAAAATGTTGGGTTTGTTGGCCTTTAACAAACTAGTTTAACCATTTAAACTAAGAAAACGCAGCGGATTAAATCATTTATTTCATGTCTTATAGTCTGAAATATTAACTTCATTTCATGGCAACAACAAACCCAAGATTGTAAGGATCATTCATATGCGTATGAACTAGCTATCAAAAGAAGTAAACAACCAAACAACATCAACAATCTACCTTCCAAAGGCGGCTGAAAGTGTGAATGAAAACCCTTCCATAACAGCTGCTAAAAACGTGATTGAGATGAAGAAAGTGCTGCTCTTGAATGGCCAAAACACCAAAGGAGGTGTCCTCAAGCATCCATACCCACAAGCCTCCAACAAACACCCTTTTTGCTAGGATTTCTTCACCAAATTCGAACCAAGAACAAGCTGAAAACCGATTTTCAGCTTTGTGTTTCTTCAAAAGTTGAGAGAAAAATCTTGATCATTGCATGTTAGAGAGAGAGTTAGAGAGATGGAGTAATGAGCTAGTAATGTGGTGTGTAAAAACCAAGACTCAAAAGGCCAAAAGCCCCTAGGGGCGGCCGAAACTTGGTTTTCAAAGGGGTTTCCCCCCAAAACTATTAAACACCAATGTTTATTAGTTATTTGTAAGAGTTATGCAATTAACCTATTAATTTTATATAACCCTTACACTCTCTCTTATTATTTGATGTCATTTGATTAAAACAAATAACATTACAAATAATACTCATGGACAAAATATCCCAATAAGTTGTTCCATCTTACATGCAATTTTATTTAGAAAACCCATTTTCTAAATTGGTGTAAATATTTAATTGCATGATCATATCATCAATTAAATATTGATTGGTGTTTGCTAAGCTTGTTATTGGGTATGACCCGACTTGGATCATGACGTACTAACCACATCAATAATCTATGTATCTTGGGCATATAGAATCCAACAATCTCCCACTTGCACAAGATTCATATAAGATTGATGCAAGCAGTAAATACCGCCTAACAACGGTTTACTACCCTTAATACGCATGACTTAGAAGCCATTCAATAACATTATCCCCTTCAAGTACCCAACTTGAAATGTTTTAGGTGAATCAATCATTTATCCTTTTGTTACAGATGTCATGTTAAATCCAAGGACACAGAATGATCATTCCTTGTTGATTTAACTTAATTAGGCCTTAGACATCATACCCTCAACAAATAAGAGGAACAAATCCCATCTTGACTACATACGTTTCTCACAATCACCTTATGTCATACCTGAACATAGCCTTATGTACTGACAATTATTTCATATCAGTGAAGAACTAGCTCAAGGTATAACACTTGGTGAATATCAAAACCCAATATGTATCTCAGGTCGGAGGATACCAAATGATATTCGCCTTTACTCAAATTTACTTATGATCAATTAATAAGATTCCATGTAGTAAGATTTGAGATGCGGGTCAGTCTATATTCGTATCCCACGAATATCTATGAACCTTGGCAGCAACCAATTGCTCTATATTCATGCCTTATGAATATCCACCAATCCAAGTTCATAATAGCCTTACATTCATACTTGTTCCCACAAATATGACCGACTACGGACATTTAGATCAATAAAATTATTCATGGATGTAAACATGCTAAAAGGAACATGACTCCAAAATAGTAAATAATATTACAATTGTTCCATATTAATAATATTTATACTAAACAGATCAATTCCAATCACTAGAATATTGAAGTCCTAAGGCACAAGTATGACTTTCATGCTTTGCCCTTTCAAGGAGCTTCGTGAGTGGATCCGCAATGTTTTGATCAAAGTGAACTTTGCGAATACATATCTTTCCCTTTTCAACTTCATCCCTTATGTAGTTGAATCTCCGCTCATTGTGCCTGATCTTTTGATGAGAACGGGGTTCCTTGATTTGAGTAATCGCACCCACGTTGTCACAAAAAAATTCTAAGGGGTCTTGAATGGTAGAGACCACCCTTATATTGGTGATAAAACCTCTTTATCCATGCAGCCTCCCAAGCTGCTAATGAGGCGGCTATGTATTCGTATTCTGTAGTGGACAATGCTACCCTATTCACAGTGGAGACATACCCCGATTATGATCGAGGATCATCTCGATCAGTTTGGAAACTCGCGTCCATGTAACCCTTTACAACGAGTTCCTCTTCATCTGATCCGTATATTAGAAACATATCCTTAGTCCTCCTAAGGTATTCCAATATACTTTCAACAGCCATCCAATGGCTGTTATTTGGATTCTGCTGATATCTATTTGTCATGCTTAACGTGCATGACACGTCCAGTCTAGTGCATATTATCGCATACATGATGGATCCTATAGCAGACGCATATGGGATGTCCTTCATATGATGTTGCTCATCCTTTGAGCTTGGACATTGAGATGCACTCAATATTGTCCCTCTTTGAATAGGTACTATACCTTTCTTAGAGTTTTCCATCTTGAACCTTTTCAAGATTTTATCAATGTATGCACTTTGGTTTAACCCTATCAACCGCCTCGATCTATCCCTATAGATCTTTATTTCCAAAATATAGACGGCTTCACGGAGATCCCTTTTGGAAAAACAATTTTCAAGCCAGGTTTTAACACCTTCCATGGTTGGAAAATCATTTCCAAATAATAGTATGTCATCAACATACAATACTAAGAACATTATTATACTCCCACTAGCCTTTTTATGCACACAAGTCTTGTCAGCGTTCTTGATGAAACCAAATTTCTTGATCCCTTCATCAAAAACGTTGATTCCAACTTCTCAATGCTTGTCTCAATCCATAGACTGATCTCTTTAACTTGCATACTTTATCAGGATGATTTGGATCGACAAAACCTTCAGGATGAACCATATGGACAGTCTCTTCGAGATGTCCATTAAGAAAAGCGGTTTTGACATCCATTTGCCAAATCTCATAATCACAATGAGCAGTTATGGCAAACAATATCCTAATAGACTTTAGCATTGCCAGAGGCGAGAAGGTTTCATCATAATCAACCCCTTGACTTAGAGTGAAACCCTTTGCTACAAGTCTTGCCTTGTAAGTATCCAAGTTTCCATGCATATCAGTTTTCTTCTTGAAGACCCACTTGCATCTAACCGGTTCGGAGTTAAGTGAAGAGTCAACCAATTCCCAAACTTGGTTGTCATACATGGATTGCATCTCTACGTTCATGGCTCCTAGCCACTTGTCACAATCCGAATTGGACATTGCATTATGGTATGTAGTTGGCTCTTCGAAGTCAACAATGTAGCATCCATCCATGAAAAATCCGTATCTTTCATGTGGAATGCTAACTCTACCAGATCTGCGAACGTTTTGTGTGTAATGATCAACCTCTTGATCATGATCAACAACCTTCTGTTGATTGCTAGTGTCAACCAAACGTGTATCGGCTTGTGGATCTTGATCCTCATCAAATTCCGCTGTTCTATACGTCATTCCTTCCATAAGGAACTTGGCTTCCAAGAACTCTGCCTTTTGAGAAACAAATACCTTTTGCTCTGTTAGAACAAAGAAGTAGTATCCTATACAGTCCTTTTGGATATCCAACAAATATACACTTAGTGAATCGACTTTCAGTTGGTTTGGGTGTTAAGCTTAACATAAGCTTCATTAACCCATAATTTTAAATATGATAGCGATGGAACTATTCCATTTCATATTTTAAAAGGCGTCGAATCCACTTTCTTGGTTTGGGCCATATTCAAAATATGAGCCGCGAAGAATAGTGCGAAACCCCAAAATTATAGAGGTAGTGAGCTTATAGCCATCATAGGTAGAACCATATCCAATAGGGTTCGATTTCTCCTTTCAGACACACCATTAAGTTATGGTGTTCTGTGAGGAGTAAGTTGTGAGACAATCTCATAACTTCCTAGATGATGCCTAAAAGTCTCACTTAGGTATTCACCTTCTCTATCTAAACGGAGAACTTTGGTAGTTCTATCGAGTTGATTTTCTACTTCATTCTTGAAGTTTTGAACATTTCAAATTCTTCATATTTATGTGCCATCAAGTACACATAACCATAGCGCCTATAATCGTCGGTAAAGGTAATGAAGTAAGTTTCATCATACCTTGTCATTGTCTTAAAAGGACCACATACATCCAAATGTATGACTCCTAATAAGTCTTTTGCCCTCTCATTAGTACCACTAAAGGGCGTGTTGGTCATCTTATCTTGTAAACAAGATTCACACTTATCAAATGAACAATTTTCATTTGTTTTCAAAAGACCATTCTTTTAAAGTGTTTAAATCCGATTCTTGTTTATGTAACCAAGATGACAATGATGAGGATAAGAGTCACTTAAACCATTTTAAGTCTCTTGGTACATGATAGGTATAATGTGTTATTATAGGACGAATCATCATGAACCAATTCACAAATATTATTAGAAGGCATAGCCTTGAAATAATATACATCATCCATATAGACATAAATACCATCATTTACAAACTTTAAATCATAACCATATCGTTTTAAAAGGGAAACTTAAATCATGTTCCTAGTCAAACTAGGAGCATATAACATGTTTTGAAGAACAGCTTCTAAACCTTTTGAAAGTTTTAAAACATAGTCCCCTTTCTTAAAGTGCTTATTTCTTTTGAACCCTTGCAACAGATTGCAAAAGTGAGTTCCACATGCGGTATCCAATTACCCATGTGCTTTGAGGAAATAACATTTAAGTCAATATGGATTACAAAGTTGTGCTTAAGGTTTGCCCAGCATCCCTCTTATTTCTCAACTCATTGAGATAGGTTGGACAATTCCCTTTCAAATGACCTATCTCACCATACTCAAAGCATGGATCGTTTTCCATTACCATAGGCTTCATAAGCTTAGGTTTTGGAGGTTCCGCTTTAATCTTCCCTTCCCTTTTGCCTTTGATGTGCCACTCTCCTTTGGCAACATTTGCCTTGGGATCGGGAATGGCCTTTCCATTGCCTCCCTTATTGATCTAGAGAATAGGTAGAACCTTTCTACCCATCCCTGCCTTAGCCGTTATGAGCATTGCGTGAAACTGACCAATGCTCTTGTCCTATGCATTCATATTGTAATTCATTATGAATGTCTCAAACTTCTAGTTAGGCTATTAAGGATCAAATCCTTGGCCAACTCTTTTGAGATAGGACAGCTAAGCCTCTCGAGGCGGCCTCAACATCGTCGGGGTTGGGTTGGTTAGGAATAGGATCGTCAAGGACATTTGCCTTTTCTCTTGCTTGAGAACAATTATCAAGTCTCGAGACCTGTCCATAAAGTTGTTATGGTTCAAACGATCCTTTTCTAAAATAGTTCTCAGTGATAGGGTATGGACAGTCGGGGTGGTAGCATTATTATTTGCGGCCATTCTACAAATTTTACAAAGTTCTCTTTAGTATTTCTGAAAAAATTCATTTTAATTATTAATACCCTTTATGTCTCATAGACAATTAATAATTGAAATCTAGAATCCAACGTTACATTCAAATAATGGTTAGGTGACCTTTATCCCATTATTCAAATTAACAAGGTAGTCAACATTTGACAATTGCAACCTTTTGCAATTTCTAGTGGTATGGGATCGACTTTAAACATCATATGCAAAGTCGGCATGTTAATCCCATCAACACCATTTGGAAACCATATTTTAGGTGATCCATTCAACATGGTTTGTAAATCAAGTTACCCTACTTGCACACACATGTGAGTTTACCAACACGAGTGGTTAGGTGACCTTTATCCCACCAATGTGGTATTCCCACCTTAAGTCATAAGTTCCCTCAAAATGGTTAGGTGACCTTTATCCCATTAAGAGTTTCCAAATGACTTAAGTGTTGTGCAAAAGGACGGTGTTAAACTTGTTTGAAAAGGGATTTTTAGTTTTAATTTATTCTAGTTTGAAAACTCTATTTACCTTGTATTTGCATGCTTTTAAATACAAGGTATCCTATGGTTCATTTTTAATAAAACCACTTTTATTAAATCATTAATCCTTTTAATAACCTTTTATTAATCACTTAATGATTAAGAACCATAAAATTCAGCTTGTTAAGTTTGTTAATTAGTTTGTTATGCATATCCAAATATCAAATAACAATCATACAACAAACAACCAAACAAGCACAATCATACAAACATATGTGCATAACTATAGCCACTAAGTTGACTACACTTGTTTGCCATCACAAGTGTTGTCATAAGGTCTTTCCTAAGGGTTGAACACAACACAAATGATGAGGTCTCCAAAGACTCCCACTTGAACTTGCATCCAAATGCTTCAAGTCCATCCTTTGTGTCTTCCTTTTGTGCTTCCTTCCCGAGCATCTTCTTTTACAAAATATATATCCTAATACATATTTTCTAGTAAAAGAAAAAAAATACTCCTAATCTATTTATTACATTGCCAAATGAATAAACAAATTACAACCCAAATAGAAACACCAAAAGGAATTATTACAACCCAAATAGAAAGAATACAACCAACATGACAATTCCACAATCAACCAAATCCAAAACATACATGGTCAAGGCTATGTTATGCACTAAAACATGTATCCATATACATCATTTCAAGAACTAAATGAACCCCATTTGACCCTAAATTTTCAGCCAACACAAACTAAGAACTTAGGGTCTTTTGTCTAAACAAAATACAATCAACCAATTTGATATCATTCCATTCAAGATTTAATCTAAGCATGCAAGATATAACCTTGAAAGGTTGGGGTATCATCATTTCATCACAAAACAGCCCCTATTAGGTTGTTTAAGTCCTATAAAACCAATTTACTAGGACAAATGAAGCTATTCATCCACATATCCGGCTCTAGATGCCAATGTTGGGTTTGTTGGCCTTTAACAAACTAGTTTAACCATTTAAACTAAGAAAACGCAGTGGATTAAATCATTTATTTCATGTCTTATAATCTGAAATATTAACTTCATTTCATGGCAACAACAAACCCAAGATTGTAAGGATCATTCATATGCGTATGTACTAGCTATCAAAAGAAGTAAACAACCAAACAACATCAACAATCTACCTTCCAAAGGCTGCTGAAAGTGTGAATGAAAACCCTTCCATAAGAGCTGCTAAAAACGTGATTGAGATGAAGAAAGTGCTGCTCTTGAATGGCCAAAACACCAAAGGAGGTGTCCTCAAGCATCCATACCCACAAGCCTCCAACAAACACCCTTTTTGCTAGGATTTCTTCACCAAAGTCGAACCAAGAACAAGCTGAAAACCAATTTTCAGCTTTGTGTTTCTTCAAAAGTTGAGAGAAAAATCTTGGTCATTGCATGTTAGAGAGAGAGTTAGAGAGAGAGTTAGAGAGATGGAGTAATGAGCTAGTAATGTGGTGTGTAAAAACCAAGACTCAAAAGGCCAAAAGCCCCTAGGGGCGGCCGAAACTTGGTTTTCAAAGGGGTTTCCCCCCAAAACTATTAAACACCAATGTTTATTAGTTTTTTGTAAGAGTTATGCAATTAACCTATTAATTTTATATAACCCTTACATTCTCTCTTATTATTTGATGTCATTTGATTAAAACAAATAACATTACAAATAATACTCATGGACAAAATATCCCAATAAGTTGTTCCATCTCACATGCAATTTTATTTAGAAAACCCATTTTCTAAATTGGTGTAAATATTTAATTGCATGATCATATCATCAATTAAATATTGATTGGTGTTTGCTAAGCTTGTTATTGGGTATGACCCGACTTGGATCATGACGTACTAACCACATCAATAATCTATGTATCTTGGGCATATAGAATCCAACAAAAAAGACAAGATGGAATAACATACCTATCACTACTTCATCTGCTATCTGTGCTTTATGAACAAACAGGCCATTAAATATGCCAGCTTATGTATTTAATTGCCTGGTTTCTAACATTCAAGAGGGAAGGAGGCACATGTTTCTTATGTACCCAAGGTTCTTCCAGTGCTTCATCAATGAATCCTTTCCTTAATTGGTACTCGTAGGACCTATAATGGATATTCCCTATTACAATGCTAAGTCCTGTAATACATCAAGAAAAGGGATCCCAGGAAATTCTAAAGTGGGACTTTCTTCCCTGGCTTCCATGAATGCTACAGCAGATTAACCAATAATAAGCTATAGATGAACAAAAAGATGTAGCCCCAGCTGATGAGCAAGTTCAGGAAGAAGAAGAACATGCTACTTCTGGTCAACATCATGTCGATGAGCATGCTGAAGAAGCTCAAGAAGAACAAAGGACAGTGTCACCATATGTTGATTTAGGTAGTGATCTTCACACTGGGCCTTCTGTTCAAGAAGCTGACACTCATCACCATTCAGACCATCTCCTATCCATACTCCAGTTTACTTATCTCCACTTCATACATCCCTAGCTGCTGCTGAATCTGTTGAGTCTGGTGAATCTACCAGCTCTTTAGATGAATCCAAGTCATATTCTAATGAGGAGGATCACACCATCAAGATGCATTTCAGGCAAGCTCAATCTAAGGCAGGTGCTTTTGAAAGTTTTCCTGAATTAGGAGTTAACAAGCTTGATGAAAAGGATGAGTGATCTCGGAGCTTTTGGTGACAGTTGCAAAAATATAGAAGTTGCTTGACAGAAGATCTAGCATCATTCCAGATAAAATTCTGGAGTTGGATGAAAAAGAAAAAGAAATCAAAGAACTGAAAGAGAAATATGAATCTTAAAAGAATGAAAAAGACAAAGAAATAGACAGACTCAAGGCTGCCCTCAAACAAGCTAAAGATGAGATCAGTAGGCATGTTGATGGTGTTACTATACAGACACTGGCCATGGAAGTACAAGAGAACATGATTGAAGTTCAAACTGATATCATAGCTGATCTTAGCAACAAAATTAAGACTTTAAGAAAAAGAGTCTCTGAGTTGAAAATGCTAATAAAGATTAAAGAGGAGTTGGCCAAAGAACAAGAAATTAATGATGAAGATTTAGAAAAGAAGAAGGAACAGAGCATGACTATGATTATGTACTCAAGTGACCAATTTGAAGAAACCAATGAGCAAGATTCTGATCTTAGAGACGTCATCAAAGAGATTGATAGCTGTTCTATTGGAGAATTCACAATTGATGATGAGTTCTGGGAATTTTTGAAAGACCCAAGACCTCTAGAAGAACACATAGTGGTGACGTCTGAAGACCACTGGATGATCCAAAAGGATGTTGAGGAAGAGGAACTTGTCAAAAAGAAATAAAAGGCCTGTGGAGGATGAGGAACCTGTCAAAAAAAATCGAATGGATGATCCATGAAGTTTAGCTACTATAGCTAAATTTCTTGAAGACCATGAAAAAGCTAAGAAACAACTCAAGAAAATGATTGACCTCGTAGATTTAGAAGAGGGGGAGATTAAAGGAGGATACCAGGTTGATAAAGTTGTGATCAAAGACAGTCCTGTGAATGTAGAATCTTCAGTTAAAGAAATGGTGGAGAAAGCACAGACAAATGATTTGATGATCAAGGCAATGTACCTGCTCAATCATGGTTATGATGTAGATGAAATGTTTGGGATGACTTATGAGTCTATGGTGGAAGAAGTAAACAAGATGAATCAACTTCTTGATCCTACTCATGTGACTGAGTATGAAAGAAAAACAGTCAAGTCTCCAATCACATTCACTACTCCCCATACCTAACTATCTAAAGCTCCTCAAGCTCAATATGCTGATCCCTATAACATGACTGATAGGGTAATGAAGGATTATCTCTACAAACAAGGATACACCAAAAGAATACTGGGCAACATGAAGACAAACTCCCTCAGAGCCGTAATCCTCCAAGTGATTAATGATAAGAATGAAAAGATGAAGAAGTTTGAAGAGGAGGTTATGGGGAAGAAACCTAGATCAAGAGTGTCTGCTCAAGATATCCAGCTCACCACCAAAAACCATGATGTCTTGGCACCCATACTTAATAGGAGTCCTAAGTGGTTTATTGAACCCTCTCAATTGAAACTTTAAGAGGGTTTAACCACATTAGAAATGATTCAGGGTGTGTCTGTTCTTGAGGGAAAAGTAGATGTCAAAATCATTGCCTAGAGGTATTACAGTGACTGGAACATGTTCATGATCAAAACAATCTCAGGGTTGGTTCAGTTCTTCATAGAGTACACTACTCTGGTGAACTCCCTGTAGATTCATGATCTGAAGAAATTGGCAGATCTTAATTGATCAATCACAATGTCATGCATAGGGGATATGAGTTTGAAGAGATTTTGAAGATCTTTAAAAGAACCAAAAACTTCAACTCACTCAAAGCCATCTGCTTAAGGAAAGAAAAAAACTATCCAAAATCCCATTGAGAAGAAAAGAAAAACATAAAGGACTAAAGAGTTGGTATTTCCTAAATTGAATGTAAAACCAATTGATTCATTGAAAAGAAATATGGTGGCTGGCACCCATATTTCAGTACCAATCTCTAATGTGTTCTTTGATGAAAAGACATATGAGATGGTGACTGGAAGAAGGTGGGGAGGAAAAGAAGGGGCTGAAATCCTCGGTTGTTTAGTGGATATGAGGTTAGATTGCTTGATTAATCCTATGCTTGATGAATCCTATATCCACTATGTCACACCCCCGGGCCCAGGTAGGGTGGGACGTCACAGACTAGCAACAACATACATGGCAGCGGAAACAAACCAATATAGGAGCTCAAAGGGAGAGAACATCACATGGCATTTTAAAGTTTTAAAAGACACCGGGCTGGAAACAGATCCAGCCCCAAATGTTTACATGTTTCAACATAAATTAAATAGTCATTGTATCAAATTGTTCAAGTCACAAGTTGGTCACACAAACAATGCCATGGTCTCAGGGGTTGAGTCTAAGTCTTCCATGATAGCTAAGAACCTTCACTGGTTACCTGAAACATGCTCAAAAGAAAATAGAGTCAACTAAAAAGTTGGTGAATTCAAGTGCTTAAAGTTTAAAAGCAAAAAGCTTATAAAAAGTTTCATTTGAGTTTTAAAAGAATCATTTTTGTTTCAATCATCGTGGGGTATCACAATCAACCCTGCACTTGGTACCCGGTTGGCCTCTTCTAAATTTGTGTTTAACCGGATATTCCCGAAGGAAGGAACCAAGCCTCAAAGTAGTGAACCATACCTGCCAGGATGGTTCACCATAATTTCTTAATCAAAACCTGTTACATGCCACATACGATCCTTCACGATCTCAGTGGGGCACCTCCCTGTAGCGGGAGCCACTGTGTGTGGGGGATTCCCCAAATGGATCTATCCACATAAAACAAGCGGTTTACAAAAGAATTAATGATCATGATATAAGTATCAATAGGTATCCATAAGTCCCACATACAAGCATCAAGTAAAGCAGAATCATAGTTCATAAAATAACAGAGCATGTTTCATCCCAAAACAGTAAGTAAAAGGGGATCACTAGAACTCACCTTAGATATTAAGCAAAAGAAACTCTTCGTGTGTCGGGAATATCTCAAGTCTAGCACCCTATCATGAATATATTAAATGATTAGCTACTGATCTAAACCTAGTTAAGGAGCCACAAGAGTGTCTAAGTCTTAGTTTGTCAGATTCGACTTCGATTCGATTAGGGTTTGTATAAAACGTTTCCTTTTATGGAAAGTCAAGGTTTCTCATGAAATCAAGGATTTTTAAATTATTAAGTCAAGAATATATGGTAAATAAGCTATTCAAGTGACTAAAAGGGTCATTTGAGTCGGTTGTGAAGTTTGGCAAAATTTTACAGTTTAGCCCCTGAAGTTTCAAAATTGACAGTTTCTACCCTTAAGTTTGGTTTCTTGTAATAGATGACATTTATAGTAAAAAATCAGGTTCATGACCTTAAGATAACTTATTTTTAAGAACATATACCCAATTTTTCAGATTATGTGCTTGGTTTATTAATTACGCGCTTATTGTTCCCGGTTAAGGTAAAACCGAAGGGCTTCAAATGGTTACCTATGAGTTTCCATATTTTTGAGTCTTGGACCAGTAGCTAACTTTTAAAAGACATTTTTATAAGTTTCCAACCTTTTAAATCACTAAAATTTTCCTCTAGTAGTGGAAAGACTCGTTTTTACATTTAAACCGTTAAAACGCGTTTTTAACCGAGTTTGACCATTTTAAAGGCTTGTTTGACCAACCTTTCTACTTTTATTAGTTATGCTATCATTTATCCTAATGAAATAACATGACTTTTATAATTTATAACTTTATACTCATTTTTCTTAGATTTTCTTTAAAAACGTCCCTCGGTTAGTACCCGTTTTCACTTAAAATTCATTTAAATTACCTTTTGACCACTAAAATTTCCCATTGACTCCAGAACACTTTATTAATCCTTAATGAACCTGGAAATCTCTTTAAAAAGTTTATAGCCCAAGCTTTCTTGTTTTTAAGTTGTTTTACCATGTTTTCGGGTCCCGATAGTGACTAAAATGAGTCTAAACACAACATGTCCTTTATTCCAGAGATTAAACATTATTAACACTCTTAATATCCATCAAAACCTTCTGAAATTTCAGTCCCAAATCGTGGCCTAGTTGTTCTACACATCCATAGACTACAAATATAGTAAAAATGCCATAACCGACCATTACACGTGTGTTACATGTTGAAATTTGAGAGAAAACATTAACAAAACTTTTTGTAACCTTGAAAGAAGATTATTAGGAGGTTAAAAAGTCTATTTTGAGCAGGTTACATAGTTAGTTTTGGGAGGTTACATGATGTGCACGATAGATGGTGTCTAAACACCCGATAAGTGGGTTTTCTTGGTGTAACCCGAGTTACACCTACGGAATGATGTGTTCTACGAGTATGGTACCTTCAAGAACGTGGAAATAACCTTGGGAACATGATGTTAGCCGCAAGTTTCTGCTAGAAATGAGTTTGGTAAGGTTGTGAGTGGAAAACAAAGACATATGCACGAATGAACTATAACCGAGAGGTATCGAGCTTACTCTTGGTATTCCTCATGGTTTGGAGTGTGTTGTGAGTCGTGGATGGCTTGAAACCTCTTGGACAAGGCTGGAGAGCCTTCTAGCATGGCTGAAATGTCGACCTCTTGCAGGATACGAGCACCAAGAGTCCACAAAGTAGCACCCTCTTCGGTTGGTGCTTGGCCGAGACTTGCTTGGTGTTGGCTCACGATTTTGGCTGGAGTATTGCTAGGATTTCGAGTGTGTGTGTGTGTGTTTTCTGGAGAGAAACCGAGAGAAGAGAGGGAGATGGATGAATGGTGAGTGATGTGAGTTTGCATGTGGTTGTAGTGGTCAAGAGGAGAGGTAGGGTGTAGTGGTGAACAAGAGTGTTCATTGGGGGTGAGGGGGCGGCCGAGATTGTCATTTTGTGGGGATTTTTCATTTAAATTTTATTGTATATTAATATTATGTAGTATTAATTTGTTGTGTAGTGTAGTATTTTGGATGGTAAAAGTTTTTAGTTAGTTGATGTTTCTTGTATGATTAGGCATGCTTAATCCAAAATTTAATTGTGTGTATGAGTACACATGCTAATTGTTTCAATTAGGATTCTAAATTTTAGCTAGGGTGACTAATCAACATTCCCGGGCACTAAGTTTCTAAAAGTTAAGACTTGAAATAACTAAAATTCATAGAAATCACATAAAATCATAAAATGGACCAAATAACAAATGGTGATTCTAACATTATTGATATAATTAAATTGTTTCTATTATTAGTACTTATAAGATGGGGAAATGATGCAATTAAATTAGGGTTTAGAATAGTGACCTTAGGACCGGTTGTCACATTCTCCCACCATTTAGGAAATTTCGTCCTGAAATTTTAGCTTTGATTAGAATCTGAATGGGTGGGTTTGAAAAGATGCGGGTAGTTCTTCCTCATCTCGTCTTCATGTTCCCAAGTGAATTTTGGCCCTCGTCTCGAGTTCCATCTAACCTTGACCTTGAGTATGCGGCTTCGCCTGAGTTGCTTAACCAAGCGGTCCGTGATCTCTATAGGTTCTTCCACGAAGTTCAGCTTATCATTGATTCTTGTTTCCTTCAACGGTAGCTCCAAGGTTTTGTCTACCAGGCACTTCTTCAAGTTTTACACATGGAAGGTGTCGTGTATATAACTTAACTTCTGAGGTAGTTTCAATTTGTAAGCCACAGGACCAATTTTTGCACGTATTTCGAATGGTCCAATGTATCTCGAGCTTAACTTTCCTCTTTTTCCAAACCTCACAGTTACTTTCCATGGGGTTACCTTCAGCATTACTCTATCACCTACCTAAAACTCTAATGGTTTTCGTCTCCTGTCAGCGTATTTCTTCTGACGGTCCCGTGCTGCCCATAGACGCTCCTTGATTTTGAAAATCTTATCGGTGGTTTCCAGTATGATGTCGGGTCCCAGTACTTGGCTATCACCAATTTCATTCCAACTCAAGGGTGACCGACATTTCCTACCATAGAGAGCCTCATACAGAGCTGCATTGATACTTGCGTGGTAACTGTTATTATAGGAGAACTCCACCAATGGGAGATGGTTATCCCAGTTCCCACCAAAATCAATCACGCATGCTCTCAGCATATCTTCTAAAGTTTGAATAGTCCTTTCGCTTTGACCGTCAGTTTGCGGGTGGTAAGCCGTGCTTAAATCCAGACGGGTTCCTAATGCTTGCTGGAGTGACTTCCAAAAATACAAAGTAAAACGGCTATCACGATCAGAGATTATTGATAGTGGCACACCATGCCTAGCCACTATTTCATTGATATACAGTTAAGCCAATTTTGACATGTCATAATCTTCCCGAATTGGTAAGAAGTGAGCTGATTTAGTTAGTCTATCCACTATTACCCAAATAGCATCATGACCTCTAGATGTCCTGGGTAACTTAGTAACAAAATCCATCGTGATGTTATCCCATTTCCATTCTGGGATTTCAGGCTGCTGTAACGTCCTCGACGGTTTTTGGTTCTCATCTTTTACCATGGCACAAGTTAGACATTTCCCGATATAAACAGCGATTGATTTCTTGATTCCAGGCCACCAGAAAAGTGCCTTTAAATCTTGGTACATTTTATCACTTCCAGGGTGAACCGAGTACCTAGATTTGTGATCTTCGTCGAGAATTACCTCTCGAATCCCCCATGCTTTGGCACCCATGTTCTCCCTTCGCACTTGTACGTACCATCGTTACCTGTTTCAAATCGCTTTTCCATTCCAGTTAGTCCTTCTCCTGCTAAATTTTCCTTCTTTAGCGCTTCGCTTTGAGCTTCTTTCAGCCTTGCAATTAGGTCGGTGTACACACTTATCCTTAAGGCTCGTACACGAAGAGGTTTTTCTCTCTCCTTTCTGCTCAAAGCATCTACCACCACGTTGGCCTTACCGGGATGATAACGGATTTCACACTCATAGTTATTTAACAACTCAACCCATCTTCTCTAATGCATGTTTAGTATCTTCTGGTCAAGAATGTGTTGCAAACTATGATGGTCAGTGTAAATGACGCACTTAGTGCCATAGAGGTAGTGCCTCCACATTTTAAGAGCAAACACCACGGCACCTAATTCCAGATCGTGCGTAGTATAGTTCTTCTCGTGATCGTTTAGCAGTCTAGATGCATAGGCAATGAACTTGTTACGTTGCATTAGCACGCATCCTAACCCCTGATGTGAGGCGTCATAATAGACTACAAAGTCTTCGACTCCTTCTTGGAGGGCCAGAACAGGTGCAATGCATAACTTTTCCTTAAGCGTCCTAAATGCTTCATCTTGCTCTGGTTCCCACACAAAGGTTTTGTTCTTCTTAGTCAGTGCGGTCAAGGGTTGCACAATGCGTGAGATGTCCTTTATAAATCGTCGGTAGTATCCAGCCAATCCTAGGAATTACCTAATCTCAGTGGGAGTTTCAGGAATCTTCCAATTCTTTACAGCCTCAATCTGGGAAGGATCAACTTGAATTCCATTCTCATTCACTACATGCCCTAGAAATTGGATCTCTCACATCCAAAATTCACATTTTGAAAATTTGGCATATAGTTGCTCATTCTTGAGTAACTCAAGAATTAGTCTGAGATGCTTCTCGTGCTCTTCCTTATTACTGGAGTAGATCAGAATGTCATCGATGAACACGATCACAAACTTGTCGATATATGGGCGGCATACACGGTTCATGAGATCCATGAATGCTGCTGGTGCATTAGTCAGCCCGAAGGGCATGACCAAGTACTCATAGTGTCCATACCTAGTTCGGAAAGCCGTCTTGGGTATGTCTTCTTCTCTTATCTTCAGTTGGTTGTAACCGGATCTGAGATCTATTTTGGAGAAGTAGCTTGCTCCTTGAAGTTCATCAAATAGGTCGTCTATCCTCAGAAGAGGGTAACGGTTCTTTATGGTCAACTTATTTAACTCTCGGTAGTCAATGCACATGCGTAGGGTTCCATCCTTCTTTTTCACAAATAGCACCGGGGCACCCCATGGAGAGACACTCGGACGTATTAATCCTGTTAGACCAAAAGAACCAATGAGCCAGATCAGAAAAACCTCTAAGTCCCACTAGACACCACAAAAACTGCTGAAAGCTTCATCAGATGTTTGACTAAGTCTGAAGACCTCAACAGCTGAAGATCAAAGTACTGAAGAACATCAACTGAAGACTCAAGTACTGAAGACTCAAGTACTGAAGATTCAAGTGCTGAGGATTCAAGTACTGAAGACCATCAGCTGAAGTACAAAGTACTGAAGATCAACAGCTGAAGCACAAAGACTGAAGGCAAAGACTGAAGACATCAGCTGATGACAACTACTGAAGTCATCAGCTGATGAAACATCTGAAGTTAAAGTCTGAAGACAAGTGCTGAAGCTTCAGATTTTGTCACAACAGCTGAAGAAGTATTCTTCAGTTGTTGTGATGGTTTACCTTTCAGCTTTTTCTTTTTAGTAATTGTAATTTTCTATTTCAGTAGTTTATAAAACGACTAAAGAGTATGTTCTTCAGTCGTTGTAGTTTTTCAGTAGTTTCTTTTCAGTTGTTGTAATAAGTAACATAGCATTTTGTAAGAAGATGTCAGCTGTTTGACATCTTCAGTAGTTTAGGTAGTTTCAATAGTTTGTTAAAATAACAGTTTGATGTCACTATCAAGTGCCTTCAGCTGACGTCATTCTTCCTATAAAAGGAAAATGACCTAATTGTAATTGTTGCCGAAGTGTGTGATCTAATAGAAAACACCTTTTTGCAGAATTCCTCTCTTTCTCTATAACCTACTGTTACATTGATATATCTCTTATGTTCTTAGTATAATTTGCTTAATTCTTGTACTAAATCCGTTGCGAATACAACATAATTAATCAAACTAGAGGCTGAGATCCTTTCAAATGGTATCAGAGCAGGTTAATCATTGATCGATTTAACAATTGATCATTGAAACTGCTCTTTTGCTATCTACGTTTGATCGAATTAGCAAATTTGCAAGAATCGTTATAGAGATTGAGTTTCTGCTGCTTCTGGCCATTAAACTTGAGGTTCTCATGGTTTTGAACTAGATTTGTTTTGTTTACCTTGAATTTGCTTGAAGTCTGAGACGGCGACACCAACTAATGATCCTCACAATATTGGCTCCTCAACAAAGCCTCCGATGCTTGTGAGGAGTGAGTATAACATATGGCAACGTCGTATGCTCCATCACTTGTCTATCAACAGTGCTGGTTGTTGGAAGTCAGTGGTACATGGACCATACAAGCCTATGGTGAGCGTTCCTGAATCAAATAAGAGGGTTCCAAAGAAACCTGATCAATATTAGGACGAAGATCTTAAGATGTTTGAGATTGATGCTAAAGCCCATGGAATTCTGGCCATGGCACTGCCTAATGAAATCTATTCAGGGCTTATGCATCATGAAACTGCTCTTGATCTCTGGGTTGCTCTGAAGGAACAATTCGGAGGAACTGATGAGGTCTTAGCAAACACTAGGGAAATCCTCGCCCAACAATATGAGACATTCTCTCATAGGTAGGGTGAGACTCTGACTCAACAGTTTGAGCGATTCTCTTGTTTGATTTCTGAATTGAAAATGGTTAAACAAGAGTATTCAAATAGCCAGATGAACAACTGATTCCTCAGATCACTGCCTGAGAGGTGGGACACATACATTATTGTCCTACGCTCTAGTGCCTATCTCTCACCCAACTTCATGGGAAACTGCTTACATTTGAAAGAGAGATAAAACAGAAAAGGAAGTTGTCATCATCTAGTAAGCTCACTGATGACTTTGTATCAGGCAATACTGCCCTGATAGGTCAGGAGTCAGAATATGCTGCATCAAAGAGTGCCTATGATGAGCATATTGATTTCTTTACCAATTCTGAACATGTTTTTATTGGTGTTGATGGTAGTTCAGGAGGTAGCAGTGATAACCTGTGCTTTCTGATGGAGGACTTAAAGGGCATTCCAGATGATGATCTAGAAGAGATGGATATTTTGAGTCAAATGGCAATGATAAATATCAGATCTCAAAAGTTCTACAAAAGAACTAGCAGGAAATTTCCTGGTCTCTCTGGTAAAACCAAAGTTGGTTTTGACAAGAGCAAGTTGAGGTGTCACAAGTGCCAAAGGCTTGGACACTTTGCTAGAGAGTGTAGATCATCTGGTTCTAACTCCTTTGCACCCTTTGTGACTTTTCCAAGCAATAGCTCACAACATAAAGGGCAATATACCACCATTTCTGGTCATCCATCACCAGCTCAGGCATCACCTGCATACTTTGTGCCTCAGGGTCATATGCCATACCCATACCCCTGCTACTACATGCCTCAATCAAGTCCAGTTCAAGCACCCACTGCTCAGCAACCACATGCTCTCCCTGAGCCTCAACCTTCTCAATCTCATCATCAAACCCAACCTCAACAACACAGCTTCTTCACCCTAGGAGTTGTTGACTGGAGCAGTTTACAAGATGATCTAACTGGTCATGAACAACTGTTTCCTGGTGCTAGTCAACATGGTGGTGATCATCCTTTTGGGAACCTTGCTCTCATGGCCATGGAGTCTGATGATGGGTCATCCTCCAATGCTTCATCATAGGTATCTTCTGAGGCCAAAGCCAAGCTATGTTCTGAATCTTGCATAGTTGCATTTGCATGTATTAGAGAAGAAAATGTAGCTTTAATTGATAAAAATCTTGAACTAGAGCAAACCCTTAAATGCCAAATCAAAGCAAATGTAGCTGAACTTGAGTCTGTGCTTAATGATAAAAATGATGAGATTTATAAACTTAAATGCCAAATCAAAGATGATAAGGCTATGGAAGAGGTACTTCTAGAGAAGTACAAAGACCTTAAGGAAACACTTGCAGCTACCCAGGTAGAGTGTGATTGCTGGGTGCAATATTGCAAGGGTTTTGAAATGCTTCTGAGTAAGCAATCAACTTCCAATGTGAAGTTTGGCATTGGTTATAATCACACTGCTCCTCCAACGGATTTTACTTTCAGAGCAGAAGTAGAATCTGATGGAGAAAGCAATAACCAATCCTTCTCATCATGTGACTTACTATCTGATACAGTACCATCAGAGGTTGAAGTCAGCATTTATTCCTCACAAAACCAATCAGCTGATGCTACACCAGCTGATGGTTCAAATGCTGACTGTCACATGATCAAAAGGTTGATCAACTCAGGTGTTGTCTCTAAAAGTACTGAAAGTACTGGAGAGAAAGTGATAACCCCTAAAGTTCAAACCCCAACTACTGCCAGTACTGAAGGGAAGAAAACTGTAAGTAGAAAGGGTTTGAAGACTACTGAAAAAGATATCAGGAATGCAAGTACTGATAGCAAATTACTGAAGAACAAGTCTTCAGTAGTTTCATCTTCTTCAGTTGATGATCAACTAAAGATGAAAAAGAAGCCATATGAAATATGTGGCTTGTTCAATCATCTTACTGATGATTGCTGGTACAAAAAGGGCTCCAAACTCAAACAAAAGGAGAAAATTAAAGAGAAAATGAATGTAATGAAAACTAAGTTTGAAAGAAGAAATCCAAGTTTGTACCAGCAACATCAAAACCTGAAACCCCTAAGTCCAAGAAGAAATCCAAAAAGAAGGATGGGGTTAATCAGGCAACAGCTGAGGTTGCTCAAAAGAAGATGGTGCAACACAGGAATCCATCACAAGCAGGCTCTAATGTGTCTGATGAGCTAAAGGCTTTATCACAAAATCAGACACAGCTGGTTATGATGGTTCAACGTTTAATGGGAAGAGTCAACTAATTAGATGCTCCTGTGCTGAAATCACAGAAAAGGAAATCCAAGCCAACGGATTCCTCTTCTACACCATCTCCTTCACCTCAGGCTGTCACACATAACAAACCAGTTAGTATCACATCTGTTGATGAGAACAGACCTAAAACCAAAAAGGTTTGGGTCTCAAAAACTAACTAACTTGTTGTGATGAATGCAGGGTTCTTCAACATGCTAAAGAAGCATTTGGTATGTGGACAGTGGAGGATCCATGCATATGACAGGAAGCAGCTCACTTCTTAATGACTACTCTCAAGGAAAGAAGGGGTTTGTTTCCTTTGGCAATGATGCAAAAGGTTACATCATCAGCAAAGGCTTTGTTTCCAATGGGGAAATAAGGTTTGATGATGTTAACCATGTGGAGAATCTCAAGTACAATCTCTTGAGTGTCAGCCAAATGTGTGATAAAGGCCATGTTGCCCTTTTCACCAACCAGAACTATCGGATTCTGTCATCCAAAGTTTTGAGTTTGATCGATAAGGTTTTGGATGAATATACTCTCCTGAAGGCCAACAGGACAGGAAGAGTATATGCCTTAGATCTTTCAAAGAAAATTGATCTAAAAGATCATCCATGCCTATTCTCCAAGGCTTCTCCTCAAGAATCTACTCTATGGCATAGAAGGCTGGGTCATGTGAATCTCAAAAACATGAATCAGCTGATACACCATGGTTTAGTAAGAGGGTTGCCTTTGAAGGAGTTTAAATGTGAAGACAACTGCATTATTTGTTTCAAGGGAAAACAACACAAAATCTCATTCCCTCCAATAGAAGAACCAAAGTCCAATGCCTGCTTGCAACTTTTGCACATGGATCTTTTTGGTCCTGTCAGAGTGATGAGCATGGCAAAGAAGAAATACTGTCTGGTAATTGTGGATGATTACTCCAGATTTGTATGGACTTTCTTCTTGCACTCCAAAGATGAAGCTGCAAAAGCTATAATGAACTTTGTGTTATATGTCGAGAAGCAGTATTCCCTTCCAATCAAGTGTGTGAGGAGTGACAATGGCACAGAGTTTAGAAATCACACACTTGATGACTTCTATCTGTCAAAGGGAATCAAAAGGCAGTTCAGCATTCCAAGAACTCCTGAACAAAATGGAGTGGTGGAGAGAAAGAACAGGACCCTCATTGAAGCTGCAAGGTCGATGCTGGCTGACTCAGGATTGCCACTGACCTTTTGGGCTAAAGCTGTCAACACAGCTTGCTATGTGCAGAATAGAGTATTAGTGAATCAGAGGTTGATGAAGACTCCTTATGAATTACTTCATCATTTGGCTCCTTTGATTTCCTTCTTCAGAGCCTTTGGGTGTCCTTGCTTCATTCTCAACACAAGCAATCCACTCCAGAAGTTTGCATCAAAGGTGGATGCAGGGTATTTTGTTGGTTATTTATCAACTTGCAAGGCATACAGAGTTTTCAACTGCAGAAAAAAGATGGTTGAAGAGACTTTGCATGTGAAGTTTAATGAATCTACAAAGGACAAGATTCCACAAAACCCTATGGAGTAATTTGATCTGGACATACTGCAATATGTTCCTTATCAACCTCCAGCTGTTGTTCCTGTCAACAGTTCTCAACCTGGTGGTACTGATGATGATGTAGCCAGTACTCACCTTTTCAGGTTTAGTGACCACCTGCCTGAGTCAACTAAACCTGCTGCTCCTGTAGCTTTAGCAGCTCCATCCACAACAAATGCTGATGAGATTTCTGAATCCTCTACTTCATTTGAGTTACCATCTCCTACTTGGTTTCAAGAATCTACATCACCATCTGTTGCTGCTGAAGGTCCTACAAACACTTGCACTGATCTTATTGTCTATCAAGAGCTGAAGAATCACCCAATGTCTCAAATAATTGGTGATATCAATGCTGGAGTTTCAACCAGGAGTCAATTGTCCAATTTCTGCTTCTATGCTCTCTTTATCAGTCAGTAAGAGCCAAAGAATTATCATGTTGCACTAAGAGACAACGGCTGGGTTGAAGCAATGCAGCTTGAGCTTCTTCAGTTCAAAAAGCAGCAAGTGTGAGAGCTTGTTCCTTTACCCCAAGGTAAGTGTGCAATAGGCACTAAATGGGTGTTTAGTAATAAAACAAATGAAAAGGGCCAAATTGTCAAGAACAAGGCCAGACTGGTTGTACAGGGGTTTGCACAAGAGGAAGGCATCGATTATGATTAAACCTTTGCCCCTGTAGCCAGACTGGAGGCAATTAGATTGTTCTTAGCTTATGCTGCCTTTCACAATCTTAAAGTTTTTCAAATGGATGTCAAAAGTGCCTTTTTATATGGTAAAATAAAAGAAGAAGTTTATATGTGTCAACCACCAGGCTTTGAGGATAATAAACATCCTGATTGGGTGTATAAGCTTGATAAGGCTCTTTATGGGTTGAAACAAGCTCCTAGAGCCTGGTATGACACACTATCTAATTTTCTTCTATAGAATAATTTCACTAGAGGCTCCATTGATAAAACTTTATTCATTAAGAATGTGGGACAGCATAAGCTCCATGTTCAAATTTATGGTGATGATATAATTTTTGCATCCTCTGATCCACAGTTGTGTGATGAATTCAATAAGCTAATGAAGCAAAAGTTTGAAATTAGTGCTATGGGAGAATTACAGTTCTTTCTAGGGTTGCAAATCAAACAAAGGGCTGATGGAACCTTCATTCATCAGTCCAAATATACAAAAGAATTGTTAAATAAGTTTGATTTACAAAACTGTAAGCCCTGTTCTACTCCCACGAGCAGCACCACACGAGCAGCACCACACAACTGGATGTTGATCAGAAAGGTAAATCGGTTGATGAAACCCTTTACAGATGTATGATTGGGTCCTTGATGTACCTTATAGCTTCTAGACCAGACATTATGTTTGCAACATGTATCTGTGCTAGATTTCAGGCTGAACCTAAAGAATCCCATTTGATTGCAGTCAAAAGGATCTTTAGATATTTGCAAGGTACCCATTCACTAGGTCTTTGGTATTCTACTAGGCATTCTTGCAAATTAGTTTCTTTCTCTGATAGTGACTATGCAGGATGCAAAGTCACCAGAAAATCCACTTCTGGTGGTTGCCAATTCCTAGGCAACTGTTTGGTTTCTTGGCAGAGTAAGAAACAAACATCCATTGCTACATCCACTGCTGAAGCTGAGTACATTGCTGCAGCAAGTTGTACATCCCAGGTACTCTTGCTTCATAATCAACTCTTGGATTATGGCATTACAGAGACTAAGACTCCATTATTAATGGATAGTGCTTTAGCTCTTTGTATTGTTAAAAATCCAGTCCAGCACTCTAGGTCCAAACATATTGAGATCAGACATCATTTTATTAGGGATTGCTATGAAAAAGGTCTGATTGATCCAAAGTTTGTGCCTAGTGCTGATGAGCTTGCAGAGATCTTTACTAAGCCTTTAGATAGTGCCACATTTCAAAATCTGGTACTAAGGCTTGGTATGCTGCAGCTAGAATAATTTGACTAATACTGATGCTCTCAGCTTACAAGTACTGATGAGCATTAGTATGCAAAGGTCAAAAATAAGTACTAATGAGTAACTTAGTCTTCAGCATTTTTCATAACTACTGAAGACTAAAATGCTTCAAGGTAGTGAAGTACATTATTTGTTGCAAACAACTGATGTAGTTACAACTACTGATGTGGTTATAACTACTGATGTATAGTTTTCAAACAAATAATACTGAAGAACAAATTTTGTTCACAAGTACTGATGTGTACTCTTACACATAAGTACTGAAGACAAAATTTGTTCACAAGCTCTGTAGAATAATTTATT
The DNA here is from genome assembly GCA_024085815.1 of Flaveria linearis. Classification (NCBI taxonomy): domain Eukaryota; kingdom Viridiplantae; phylum Streptophyta; class Magnoliopsida; order Asterales; family Asteraceae; genus Flaveria; species Flaveria linearis. The sequence goes on from CM044005.1 coordinate 64,914,085, forward strand.
TCATCAGGTCTTATGAACATTTGTTCACAAGAGCTGAGGAATTAATATCACAAGAGCTGAAGGCCAATGAAACATCTGAAAGTCATCCAAAGAGCTGATGAGTAAATGTTGAGGTCAGCATGAAACAACTGAATTGACGACAACAGCTGATGAGTAATTTTACTTTTCAGCTGATCTCCTCTGTTGTTTCATACCAAACAACTGAAGGACAAAACCATGTCTTCAGTAGTTTTACAACTACTAATGACTAACACCAAGTCCTCAGTTGTTTACAATAACTGAAGCCAAAACCATGTCTTCAGTAGTTTACAACTACTGATGTCAGTAGTTTACAACTACTGATGATTAGGTAGTATTCAGTTGTTGACAACATCTGAAGTTGAAAAACATGTCTTCAGTAGTTTATAACTACTGATGACTAACATCAAGTCTTCAGTCATTTACAACATCTGAAGGACAAAACCACGGTCTCAGTAGTTTCAACTACTGATGACTAACACCAAGTCCTCAGATGTTTATAACCTCTGAAGGTTAAAACCATGTCCTCAGTCGTTTCAACAACTGATGACTGACACTAAAACCTTCAGTCGTTTTCTTTCAGCCGTTTCAATCCATACCCTATACATACCCAACCCTACCTTCAGAGTTTTTCATTCTCTCATAACCTAATATTTCAAAAACTCTGAAACCTCTCTCCTACCATTAATAGCGACCATGAAGCTTAAACCTCGCCACAACTGTGTTGCCTACCTGACCAAATCCCTATTTTGGACCAAGTTTGATAAAGCCATTGATCTCATGGTCGATTCCCCACTCCAAACGGCCTTTCTCCTCAATCCAACAATACATGCCGATTCCCTTACCCAGTTCTGGACGAATGTGACCCTTGCTGGAGAGAACGTCATTGAGGTCTCTCTCCAGTCATTTGTCAACAACCAGAAGGTGGTTATCAGTCCGGCAATCATCCGCCAAACCCTAAAATTGGATGATGCCACCTTCCTAACCGAATATCCAAAAGGTACCACTGATCTATCCTTTGCACACCATGACTATCAGGGTGACCTTCATGCATCTACACTGCTCAAGAAACATTTCCATGATGCCGAACGCCTTATCTTCCACATGGTGAATGTTTGCTTAGCCCCAAAACCTCCTCATGGGATCAAATGTCCACTAGGTGGCAACAGGTATTATTCTCTATCCTTGAGAAACAACCATTAAATTTTTCTGAAATAATCTTTTTGGAACTTAAGGATATGGCTATAAAACCTTTTGCTAACCGTTGGATACTATATCCACGGTTCATAATGGCCATAATAGAGAACCAGCTACAAGCTGAGGGACTTGTTGGCCTTGGAGTCCCTGCCATGGCTGTATTGCCTGAGGTATACTCCAGGCACAACACTGACCATACACTCAAAAAGGCTGCCAAGCTGCGCAAACCCATGCAGCTGGAACCCACAGCCTCCACCTCCAAATCCAAAGTCCCCACCAAACCCAAACACAAGAAACCCAAAAGGCTACTCAGGGAGATGAGTCCCCTGAGGATGCCCCTGCACAACAAAGGCAGGAAGTAATTGCTGGCACGATTCTCCCAGTAATTACCACGACTCCACCAACTACAATCGCACAGGCATCCTCTCTACAGGAGCCTGATGCAACCATTTTTGGGGCTGCCACACATCTAGAACCTTTCTCACTTGAGGAGGTTGCCATTGAAGAGCACACATCTCCCCATGTGCATACTGCTTCTACCCCATCTCCCACTGCAACCGCCCCTTAAAGCCCTACATTAATAATTGCTAAAGTGTTGACTCATCTTAACACTCCACCCTCTCCCCAGGAACCAATCACAACTGGGAAACACCAACCACAGAGAGGGTGGATACAAGTGTTGATGGGAGCCCACAACACAGAGAATCAAATGTCTCATCTCCAAGTGTAGCAAAGGAGATAGGACAATCTGGTGAGGCTGCCACTTCTCCTGTTTCAGCACATGAACAGGATGAAGCTGGTAACATAGCTAAGTCCTCACAAGAGGCAACTGCCGATGATGGATCCAATCCGGAGGCAGGAAGTCCCCAGTACCAAGAACAAGGTGCACATGTGATCACTGAGCCACACTCAGCACATGTTCATCCTGATTCAATCAGGAGGTCAGGTGATTCAGTTACAACTGATGATGACCTGAGCTTTTTCTTTGATATAGTAGCTCAAAATACCATTCTTGAGGATGAGGTGAGTAGACTCAAAGAGCTACTCGCCAACATGACTCAAGAACAAAGTCCATCTGCCACCATACACCCACAGATGGCACCTTCACTTAAAGGTCTCACATACACTCAGCCACTCCCACAAACTCAGCCACCTGGCCCTGCTTCTGGCACTAGTTCTCAGGGACAAATCTCCCCTGAGCAATTAGCTGCTATCTTTCAAAATTCCTTGCCTCTCATCACACCCAATATCACAGATATTGTGACCAAAACCCTTGATGAGAGGCTTCCCTCTACTATACATCATGTGGTGGAAGCTGTTGTGATGAAGAAGCTTTCTGAGAGTCAACCCCTTGCAACCAATGCAACCAAAAAGGGGGAGACTTCAGTGAAAGCCAAGAGGAAGAGAATGGAGGAGGAAGTGAAAGAGAAAGAAGTTGAGGATGATGTAGTGCATGAGAGGGAGTTGGTGGTGGAGACTGAGAGGGCAAAGGAGAAGGAGAGGGCTGAATTGGAGAAAGTGACTGAAAGTCAAAAAGACTTTCATGTCACATATATAAAGAAGAAGGGAGAGAGAGAGAAGGATCTAGCTGTCCTTGTTAAGGAGGCTGATGCTGAACATAGCAGGTCAATGGATAACATCATTGACCAGCTGTTCAGGCAAGGCTTTGACACTGACACTGCTGAGCTAGATCAAGAGATAAGAAAGTTGGAGGTGAAAGAGATAGAGTACCGATGGTCTTGTTATAGCCAAGAGGAAAAAAAGAGACTTGAGGCTATGACAAGATTCATTTCGAAGTATCTAGGGAGATCAGTCCTGGAGATCAGATCATGGCCCAGGCATAGCATCTTGGCAATAGCCACCAAGATCTGTTCATCTGAGGTATTCATTAAGGGACTGATCATAGAAGCCCTTAGTGAAGCCGGTGCTGGGAACAGGAATGAGTTAACCAAACAAACCAAATCCTCTCTCACATCTAAGTTGCTAGCTTAGCCTGCCCAATTTCCCACACCAAAAACCAAACTGCCACCCATAAAACCAACCCCTTCACCATCAAAACCAATAGCCGATGATGCACCTTGAAGAGGAAGAGAAGGGTGCTGCGGCTAGAAGAAGAAGAAGAAGAGGATGATGAGGAACAAGATAGGCTGCCTCTCTCTGCAGTCATATCTTACCCAAAGCCAAACCTTTACCTATCACTCCTGTCTCATACTGGAAGCTGTGAGGGTTAAACTTGAAGAAGAACAGCAGCATAAGCTACATGATAAGGAGCTGTTGAAAAGAGTAGATAAAGCTTATGCTGCTTCCTCATCAATTATTAATATGAGGAAACAAGCTCTGCGATTAGTCACTTTAAAGCATACATTTCAATACCAAAAGACAAAGTGAGAATTTGGCCTGATCCTAGGGTGTCTCACAGGATTATTAAGAAAGACATTCCACTGAGATACAATGGCAAGTAAAAAAAGTTGTAGATGAAGTGATCTTTTTGGCCACTGTAGTATCACCCTGGGAGATAATTGAAGACTTCAAAAGGCCTATCAGGCTAACCTCCCACCACAAAGATGTTGGAGAATAGAGTGATTAAAAAGGGGTTAGTCTACAAGAGGCTTGAGAATGTTAGCAGAAATGAGCTCCAGTTGTTCTTAGAGGGTAATCACCCTGATGAGTTTGCCTATAGGGCTATAACAACTGTGGAGCTCAAAATGGTAAACAGGCCAAATTCATCTCAGAGCTCTATGGGCCTGAAGGATTATTTGAGGTGAGGCAGAGAATCTTACCATGGAGGAACAAGTAATATTTTTAGAAGCCTACACCAGAGAATCCTACAGGCTCATAGTTGGGAAGTAGATCTTATGGATGGGACAACAACTCTGTGTCCAGTTCCCCAAAACAGAGTTCCCATCCATACTATGCCAATCAGATCCTTGAAGACTTCTTCCCAGGCCAGTGCTTATATGGGTCAACTTCTGAGCTGATCCAGAAGGAAATAGAACAATCATTCTGCCATAATAAGTGGGACCAATAATAAGCTTAGAGGTTTTGGCTGCATTGGTTCAAGGGGAGTTTGTTGGACCAAAAGAACCAATGAGCAGATCAGGAAAACATCTAAGTCCCACAAGACATCACAACAACTGCTGAAAGCTTCATCAGATGTTTGACAAAGTCTGAAGAACTCAACAGCTGAAGATCAAAGTACTGAAGAACATCAACTGAAGACTCAAGTACTGAAGACTCAAGTACTAAAGGAAAAAGTACTGAAGGCATGAATACTGAAGACTGAAGTACTGAAGATTCAAGTGCTGAGGATTCAAGTACTGAAGACCATCAGCTGAAGTACAAAGTACTGAAGATCAACAGCTGAAGCACAAAGACTGAAGACAAAGACTGAAGACATCAGCTGATGACAACTACTGAAGTCATCAGCTGATGAAACATCTGAAGTTAAAGTCTGAAGACAAGTGCTGAAGCTTCAGAGTTTGTCACAACAACTAAAGAAGTATTCTTCAGTTGTTGTGATGGTTTACCTTTCAGCTTTTTCTTTTCAGTAATTGTAATTTTCTATTTCAATAGTTTATAAAACGACTGAAGAGTATGTTCTTCAGTCGTTGTAGTTTTTCAGTAGTTTCTTTTCAGTTGTTGTAATAAGTAACACAGCATTTTGTAAGAAGATGTCAGCTGTTTGACATCTTCAGTAGTTTAGGTAGTTTCAGTAGTTTGTTAAAATAATGGTTTGATGTCACTATCAAGTGACATTAGCTGATGTCATTCTTCCTATAAAAGGAAGATGACCTAATTGTAATTGTTTCCGAAGTGTGTGATCTAATAGAAAACACCTTTTTCAGAATTCCTCTCTTTCTCTATAACCTACTGTTACATTGATATATCTCTTGTGTTCTTAGTATAATTTTCTTAATTCTTGTACTAAATCCGTAGCGAATACAACCTAATTTATCAAACTAGAGGCTGAGATCCTTTCAAATCCTTTGTCCAATAGCTCTTGAATTTGCATCATCAGTTCTTTCATTTAAGGAGGGGCGAGTCGGTATGGCACTTTAGCTACCGGTGCAGCGCCAGGCAGCAAATCTATTTGGAATTCAACTTGTCGATTCAAGGGAAGTCCCGTAGGTCTTCCAGAAACACTTCAGGGTATTCAGAAACTACTGGAATATCTGCAATCTTCTTCTCCTCTTTGGTCTTCATTACGTATACTACGAAAGCTGAGCATCCCTTTTTTAAGCTCTTGGTAGCTTTTAAATGGGATATCATGGGGCATAAGGTGTTACTCATTTCTCCTTGTGCCACTAACACTTCCTTTTCATTCAACGGTATTTTGAGTAGGCGTTCTTCGCATACAATTTCGACTCTATTCTTAGCTAGACAGTCCATGCCAACAACCACATCGATCCTCCTAACTTAATGGGCATCAGATCTATTTTAAATGTATTTCCATTTAGATTCATTGAACAATCCTTGATGATTTCATTAGTTTCTAAAATGTTTCCATCAGCTAATTCAACGGTATACGTATCGGCTAAGGTGCACGTAGCTAGGTCAATCAAGGATCTAAAAGCATTAGAGATAAAACTAGCAGTTGCTCTATATCAAACAAAACGGTAGTAGGATGATTGTTTACAAGGAACATACTGTTAACCATATCAGGTTCCTTTTGAGCTCCAGCCGGATCCATCACAAATGCTCTCCCCTTAGGTTTGTTGGGCTTGGCATCCTTATCTCTACCCGGCTTAAGACACCTGCTCCTCATGTGTCCTGTATCCCCACATTCATAGCATGGCTTCCCTGGTGTGTAGGTACAATCCTTGATCAGGTGCCCAGTCCTTTTGCACCTAAAGCAGGGCATTAGGTTACATCCCCTTGATGGTGTAGCTTGCATTTGTTGCAAAATGGGCTTGTTCCCGAGTACAGTCTCCGGGTCTTGCCTCCCTAATCATCACGTCTCACACCTTCAAAACACTTCCTTCCTGACCCGCTACTACTTCCAACTGCTTTCTTTGCTTCAAACCACCTTCTTTTCACTCCAACAAACTTCTTTTTCTCATCACTCCTAGCTTGCTCAGTCCATCCAGCCCTAACTAGGTCATCGGTTAAACTGCTGGTGAGGTCAACTATGGATTGTAGAGTCAAGGGCTTAGAGGATCGGACCATTCCCCTAATTCTGGGATGTAGCCCCCAGATGAATCGTGCTACGCCTTTAGATTCGGGTGTCACCAGATGCACCAGCCGGGATAGGGCTAAGAAACGATTGATGTACTCCGTGTAATTGGGACCTTTCATCTCCAGGCTCAGGAATTCTGACTCTAGCTTCTCAAGTAAATTGATGGGGCAATACTTGTTGATTATCAGCTCTCTGAATTCGGTCCAGCTCATTTGCATTGTAGTATTCCTTCCCCGAGCTTGAGTGATCGTCTTCCACCACTCCAATGTCGATCCTTTCAGTGATTGAGAAGCGAATCTCACCATGTGGTCCAGTTGCATTCGCTGATGTCCAGTACAGCCTCCATCTCATCAATCCATCTGTACGTCTCTATAGCACCCTCAGTGCCATAGAAGTCCTTAGTTTACATGCCATAAAGGTCTTATAGGAGCATCCTTTCCTTAACGCCTCAGATTCTTCGTTGTTTCAGTCCCATTACTACCTCCGGCATCGTTCCGGTCAGCATTGATCTGAGCGATGATGGTTGGTATCACGTGAGCAATTTGTTGTGCTATGAGATTTGATATCCTCTCGTCATTCCCTGGGTTAGTATTCCCCCCGTTGGGAGTCTTTGGAGGATTAGGAGTTTGATTTCTGGTTCGCCCTGCTCCTTCATGATGACCTCGGTAGGCTCCTTGTCTCCCGATACGTGTCCCTCTTCTGGTAGGCATTCTGATAGTATCACAGATAAAGTCGTTTTAGCATCTCATAATTTGTTTCAAACAATCTATGCATCAATTCCCTACAAGGCTCCCTCTATATGAGGGGAGAACATGGTGTATAATTGTACACAACCTTCCAATTTCCCACAGATTACTAATTTAAACAGTTTAAACAGTCATCAAGAATGGCATGGCCCAACACCATGAAATACACAACACATGGCAAATAATCATAAATGTTTCAACAGCATTGTATCATAGCAATCAGTTCAAAATAGGACAAGGTCAATAGTATCATAGTCTAGCTCTTACAATTTGGAAGGTGCCATGAATAATAATAATAATAATAATAATATATAATATTAATAATAATAATAATAATAATAATAATAATAATAATAATAGTGATAGATAACGATAAGATTGTTTCCTTCAACTGTTCAAGACAGATATTCTTCCTCCTTTCACATGTCACCTTCACATCCACTTCTTCTTCAGCCATCCCATCCATCCAGAGCTCTTCTTCTTCTGTTCCTGCTCCAACCTCTGCACCCCATGTGAAGCCATCATAGCCTAGAATTGAGCAGACTTGGAGGTCCGGGTAGCGTGCTGAAGAGTCAGCTCGTGGCGACGGATGGTCTTCAAGATCTCATCCAGTGCTGCATCAGTGGGTCCTACGTCACTTGCCCGGCGGCTGGATTAGGAGTACCTATCTCCTTCCAGTACGCTAAGGCCGTCGTACATACTATGCCTCGGTGGCATCCAGGGCTCATCCTGTGCGTGGCGTCGGAGTGAGTCAAATGGCGGTGGTGCGGGTATAGGAGTCCTAACCGATGGTGGAGGAGGAGGTGGCATACTAAATGAAACTGAAGGTCCAGGCCTAGCACTCTTGCATGGATGGGAGATGACGTGTGCTCCCCTATTCCCAATAGGCAGGATAGGTGAGTGGGACGGAGTGGCAACATGCGGCGAGTGGAGCGCGTCCGGATCCTGGAAGGTGTCGTTGAAGAAGAGTCCTCAAAGCTTCAGTGTCCTCTGACGTGACGGATATCCAACCAACGGGTGTCCACACCTCCTAAGGTATTCCTCATACTCAGTGCGCGGTTTTGCCTTCTTGGTGTCCCCGTTGGTGCACTGCTCTCAGTAGGGTAAGCAGGTGCTTTTCCCTTATCAGCCATCGTTTGTTCTCATAGCTCATGATAGTCTTACTAATATATATACTCGTAGTACATGATGGCATTAGTATCAGGAATCTCTATGTATTCCTTATCAATGATATTAGAATCATTGTTTCTCAAATAATGTCAGGTAAAACAGTTCATCTTTAAAAATCCATTTCAAATCCCCAGTCAAAATAAGTTTTTAAAGTTCATCAGTATTAACAGAAAAGCCCAAACCTAACTCAGAGGTTTGTGATGGAAATTACGCGTTTGGTAAATTCATGATTACGTTGATCAAGTGTAATCATCAATTTACCCAAGCCGATCATCCTAACACTTTTCCATAAGGACAGTCCTAGGGTATCAGGGTTGTAGCCTAAGGTCTACTATGGTGTTCCCGATTTCTCTGCAACCTTTGGCTCTAATACCAATCTGTCACACCCCTGGGCCCAGTTAGGGTGGGACATCACAGACTAGCAACAACATACATAGCAGCAGAAACAAACCATATAGGAGCTCAAAAGGAGAGAACATCATATGGCATTTTAAAGTTTTAAAAGACAGCGGGCTGGAAACAGATCCAGCCCCAAATGTTTACATGTTTCAACATAAATTAAATAGTCATTGTATCAAATTGTTCAAGTCACAATTTTGTCACACAAACAATGCCATAGTCTGGGGGGTTGAGTCTAAGTCTTCCATGATAGCTAAGAACCTTCACTGGTTACCTGAAACTTGCTCAAAAGAAAATAGAGTCAACTAAAAAGTTGGTGAATTCAAGTGCTTAAAGTTTAAAAGAAAAAAGCTTATAAAAAGTTTCATTTGATTTTTAAAAGAATCATTTTTTTTTCAATCATCGTGGGCTATCACAATCAACCCTACACTCGGTCCCCGGTTGGCCTCTTCTAAATTTATGTTTAACCAGATATTGCCGAAGGAAGGAACCAAGCCTCAAGTAGTGAACCATACCTACCAGGATGGTTCACCACAGTTTTCTTATCAAAACATGTTACATGCCACATACGATCCTTTAGGATCTCAGTGGGGTACCTCCCTGTAGCGGGAGCCACTGTGTGGGGGGATTCCCAAATAGATCTATCCACATAAAACAAGCGGTTCATAAAAGAATTAATGATCATGATAAAGTATCAGCAGTATCCATAAGTCCCACATAAGCATAGAGTAAAGCACAATCATAGTTCATAAAATAACAGAGCATTTTTCATCCAAAACAGTAAGTAAAAGGGGATCACTAGAACTCACCTTAGATATTAAGCAAAAGAATCTTCGTGTGCCGGGAATATCTCAAGTCTAGCACCCTATCATGAATATATTAAGTGATTTTCTACTGCTCTAAACCTATAAGGTGCAACAAGAGTGTCTAAGTCTTAGTTTGTCGGATTCGGCTTCGTTCGATTAAGGTTTGTACAAAAGTTTCCTTTTATGGAAAGTCAAGGTTTCTCATGAAATCAAGGATTTTTACATTATTAAGTCAAGAATATATGGTAAATAAGCTATTCAAGTGACTAAAAGGGTCATTTGAGTCGGTTGTGAAGTTTGGCAAAATTTTACAGTTTAGCCCCTGAAGTTTCAAATTGACAGTTTCTACCCTTAAGTTTGGTTTCTTGTAATAGATGACATTTATAGTCAAAGATAAGGTTCATGACCTGAATCTAACTTATTTTTAGGAACATATACCCAAATTTTCAAATTATGTGCTTGGTTTATTAATTACGCGCTTACTGTTCCCGATTACGGTAAAACAAAAGGGCTTTAAATGGTCACCTATGAGTTTCCATGTTTTTAAGTCTTGGACCAGTCGCTAACTTTTAAAAGACATTTTATAAGTTTCCAACCTTTTAAATCACCAAAATTTGCCTCTAGTAGTGGAAAGACTCGTTTTTACATTTAAACCGTTAAAACGCATTTTTAACCGAGTTTGACCATTTTAAAGGCTTGTTTGACCAACCTTTCTACTTTTATAAGTTATGTTATCATTTATCCCACTTAAATAACATGTTTTTTATAATTTCTAACTTTATACTCATTTTTCTTAGATTTTCCTTAAAAACGTCCCTCGGTTAATGCCCGTTTTCACTTAAAAATCCATTTAAATTACCTTTTGACCACTAAAATTTCCCATTGACTCCAGAACACTTTATTAATCCTTAATGAACCTGGAATTCTCTTTAAAAAGTTTATATCCCAAGCTTTCTTGTTTAAAGTAGTTTTATCATGTTTTTCGGGTCCCGAAAGTGACTAAAATGAGTCTAAACCACAATGTCCTTTATTCCAGAGATTAAACATTATTAACACTCTTAATATCCATCAATACCTTATGAAATTTCAGTCCCAAATTGTGGCCTAGTTGTTTACACATCCATAGACTACAATATAGTGAAAATGCCATAACCGACATTACACGTGTGTTACATGTTGAAATTTGAGAGAAATATTAACAAAACTTTTTGTAACCTTGAAAGAAGATTATTAGGAGGTTAAAAGGTATATTTTGAGCAGGTTACATAGTTAATTTTGGGAGGTTACATGATGTGCACGATAGATGGTGTCTAAACACCCGATAAGTGGGTTTCTTGGTGTAACCCGATTACACCTACGGAATGATGTGTTCTACGAGTATGGTACCTTCAAGAATGTAGAAATCTCCTTAGGAACATGATTTTAGCCGCAAGTTTCTGCTAGAAATGAGTTTGGTAAGGTTGTGAGTGAAAAACAAAGACATATGCACGAATGAACTATAACCGAGAGGTATCAAGCTTACTCTTGGTATTTCTCATGGTTTGGAGTGTGTTGTGAGTCGTGGATGGCTTGAAACCTCTTGCACAAGGCTGGAGAGCCTTCTAGCATGGCTGAAGTCGACCTCTTGCAGGATACGAGCACCAAGAGTCCACAAAGTAGCACCCTCTTCGGTTGGTGCTTGCTGAGACTTGCTTGGTGTTGGCTCATGATTTTGGCTGGAGTATTTCTAGGATTTCGAGTGTGTGTGTGTTTTCTGGAGAGAAACCGAGAGAAGAGAGGGAGATGGATGAATGGTGAGTGATGTGAGTTTTGCATGTGGTTGTAGTGTCAAGAGGAGAGGTAGAGTGTAGTGGTGAACAAGAGTGTTCATTGGGGGTGAGGGGGCGGCCTAGATTGTCATTTTGTGGGGATTTTTCATTTAAATTTTATTGTATATTAATATTATGTAGTATTAATTTGTTGTTTAGTGTAGTATTTTGGATGGTAAAAGTTTTAGTTAGTTGATGTGTCTTGTATGATTAGGCATGCTTAATCCAAAATTTAATTGTGTGTATGAGTACACATGCTAATTGTTTCAATTAGGATTCTAAATTCTAGCTAGGGTGACTAATATACATTCCGGGCACTAAGTTTCTAAAAGTTAGACTTGAAATAACTGAAGTTCATAGAAATCACATAAAATCATAAAATGGACCAAATAACAAATGGTGATTCTAACATTATTGATATAATTAAATTGTTTCTATTATTAGTACTCATAAGATGGGGAAATGATGCAATTAAATTAGGGTTTAGAATATTGACCTTGGGACCGGTTGTCACACACTACATCTTTACAAGACACTTCAGGGAGATCAATAACAAGCTTGGAGAGGCTGATATGTACTTCTTTCTGAAGTGTATCAAGATTTTAAAGATGGCATATGACAGGATAAACCTCAAAAGAGAACAAAGAAAGAAAAGATGACTCCTCTTAACTTGGGAATTATAGTGAAGCTTAAAGTAGATGTAGATGGATCTCTAATGATCCATAAAGATGGCTTGCCCACTATTAGCATGTGGGAACCAGTATCTCTAAAGAAGATGCATGTTGAAGCCATGTACACATATGAGCCAAATGAAGATAATGTACTGAGAAAAGAAGATGAAAGATACAAGAGATTTTTCTAACATGATCAGGCCATCTTGAATCCAACTCTACCAGACCCAAGTTCAGCTCCATCATCCCCAGTCCAGGCTTCAGTAGAAGACCCAGCAGAATCTTCATAACCTCGTCCACCATCAAACCTTTGAAGTACTTAGGCTGTATAATCCTTAGGGGAGTATTATTAGACCTTGAAAGGATCATACATGCCAATTCAAGAGGTGGGTTGATGGTTTGTTCTACCTGTGAAATCCGATAAGTCCAAGAACATATGCGGATGAAGAATAAAGACAAATGTTGGCTATTCGTATTTATATATGCGGATGACTAATAAAAAATGCTGATAAGTGTTTGTTCTTCCGCATAAACAAGTCGGACAGTCTTAACAAATGATGTCAAGTATTTGTTCTTCCGCATTAACTAATGCGGATACACAGAAGAAATGCTGACAAATGTCTGCTCATCCGTATTTTTCAATGCTGATGACCAAACACTTAATGCTGAATACAAAGAATTAATGGTGATGAAGTCCAGGCATCCACATTAGTTAATACGGATGGTCTAACACAAATGCTGATGAAGCCTTTTGTACTTAGACTAGTATTGTGATATAGTTATTAGGGTAGTTTAGTAGTCATTTTGTACAAGCTTTATGTCAGCCTATAAATAGAACAAAATCTCCATCTTATGTAAGTTTTTCATTTTATAAGATACCTAGTACTTAAGTTATGAGGTTCTAAGGTGTCAACTCACTGTATTGTAAACCCTAGCACCCATTATAACATGTTTATCACCAATCAATATACAAAGCATTTATGCATATTATTTCAGCATTTAATGTTCTTTGATTCTGTATTTCCGCTACTTAATAGTTGACTAATCATCATATTCGATCCTCGTTGAAGTCTTATCAACAGAGAACATCATTCTCAGACCCAGTCAATGTCCATCCTCTAGGCAGTGCTCCCATGTTTTATGATTGTAGTGACTTTCTCCCCCTTTTTGATAGCATCACTTACCTACACAAGTGAGCTAGAGGTTAGGTCCACTACATCCATATATTCTTGTGACCATGGTTGAGCATGCCTGGCAGGCCTCTTAGCTAGCTTACCCTTGAGATTGGTGATCTTAAGTTGCTGATTGAGCACCTGCCTTTGTAAGTAGCCACCTAACTTTTGAAAAAGATATGTGCATGTATCCGTTAGTTTTTGCTCCTTTTGTTTCATGCTCCTATCATCTTTATCAGAAGAATCATGGGGGATGAGAGTACATAACCAAATCATCCCTCTCACCACCAGATATTTGTTCTTGATCTCTGGATTTCCCCTACTCTATAACAGCTTTAAAAGAATTATCAAGAGGTTGGGTTGTTGTGGTTGAGGTCTGAATGATGTAATCACTTTCAAAAGTAAGAGCCTCTTTCGTATGGACCTCTTGAACATATTCAGAGAGGTCCACATCAGTAATGGGTGGATGTGTGAGCTAGACATGGGTGTCAGAGCACTCATCTCACCTTGAGTAGGGGAGGAATAGAGAGATCATTGTACTCATTGAATCCCATGTCTTCATCATCATAGAATTCAAGGTTGGGAATTCATTGGTTAAGGTCTAAAGGCTGGGGATGGTAGCTTTCCCCTAAAGGTTGATCATCTAAGTGTTGAGACTCAGGATGATGGCTTAAGGCTAGGGTTGTGAGCTCATCAAGATGAGCATGAGGAACCTCAGCACTAATACTTGAAGGAATGGGAGTGGTCTGCTCCTAAGAAAAAGTAGAAGCTCGTGTTTCTACATGCTCCTGTATAGTGTATATGAGGGCCTTCTTAATGTGAATAGACTGAGCAGGTGTTCGTTTGGATTTTGTTGTGTAGGTGATAGTGATTTGAGGCTATATAGGTGGCGGTGAAAAGGTTTGGGTTCAACATGGCTGGCATTGCCATGTTTTCACCTTAAGAAGGTTACTCTAACATTTTAGGTTTAAGGATTCCCATTTATGTTGAGAATGTACTGGACATATTTAGAAAATATATAATATTCAAGGGAATCCAAGTTTGCAAGTAAATTTTGTAAACAAATTGAGAGTACCTAAACTTGACCCCTGGACCGTTACATGAACTATGTAGGATAGGTCTGCTGGAACTTGGTCATATCCTGCAGTCTTGGTAGATATTTAGTGAATTACCACATGAAGGAGGTATTTCCACTTGAAGATACCTTTCCCTTCCTGAAAGTTCTAACTGTGTAGTCACCTTCATAGCCCATCAGATGGAATATCCATGGACTGCCTCCTTGTAAAGACAGGTCATCATCTTCATCATCCAGCTACAGATGTTGGTTTATGGAGGCTAGAGTGATGAAAACTATCCTCCCCTACACTAAAGAGAAGGTTGTGAGCTCATCAAGATGAGCATGAGGAACCTCAGCACTAATACTTGAAGGAATAGGGGGAGTGGTCTGCTCCTAAGAAAAAGTAGAAGCTCGTGTTTCTACATGCTCCTGTATAGGTGTATATGAGGGCCTTCTTAATGTGAATAGACTGAGCAGGTGTTCGTTTGGATTTTGTTGTGTAGGTGATAGTGATTTGAGGCTATATAGGTGGCGGTGAAAAAGGTTTGGGTTCAACAATGGCTGGCATTGCCATGTTTTCACCTTAAGAAGTTACTCTAACATTTTAGGTTTAAGGATTCCAATTTATGGTTGAGAATGTACTGGACATATTTAGAAAATATATAATATTCAAGGGAATCCAAGTTTGCAAGTAAATTTTGTAAACAAATTGAGAGTACCTAAACTTGACCCCCTGGACCGTTACATGAACTATGTAGGATAGGTCTGCTGGAACTTGGTCATATCCTGCAGTCTTGGTAGATATTTAGTGAATTACCACATGAAGGAGGTATTTCCACTTTGAAGATACCTTTCCCTTCCTGAAAGTTCTAACTGTGTAGTCACCTTCATAGCCCATCAGATGGAATGATCCATGGACTGCCTCCTTAGTAAAGACAGGTCATCATCTTCATCATCCAGCTACAGATGTTGGTTTATGGAGGCTAGAGTGATGAAAACTATCCCCCTACACTAAAGAGAGAATGTCTTCTCCCCGTCCAAGATAACTTCCTTGCAAGTCCTCGGAACTCCTAAAGTTGATCTTCATATAGTGGAGGGTCAATAGTAAGGGTGGTAGGTAGGAAAAATAGGAAGAAAGTTGCAGATTTCTAAAAACAAGGGCTTTCTCAGTAGATAATAGAGCAATTTGGTTGTATTGCCTGTGTAGATGCATGATGAAGGTTGTTTGCTGTTTTCAGGTTCAAGGTTTGCCATTTATGAAGCTTTTATGAGAGAGATTGGAAGAAGAACGAATGTTTGTGGAAAGGTTTAGGGCTTGAAAGATTCAGATGATAAAGAAAGAAAAGGAGAGTGTGAGACCCATTGGAAAGGTTATTATATGCTTTGATGTAAGTCAAAGTTATTGTGAAAGATAAACTTTGAAATCCAGATGTCAGTCCCACCTCTGAAAAAAGCGCCCAAAAAGGTAATTATCTTGAAGTTTAAAATCTTTAGAAGGTAATTATTTTCAGAAGCTTAAAGAAAGCTTCCACAGCTAGGTTGACTTCATAGATATTCCTTAGTTTGAGAAGAACTGATTCGGAAGAAAATATTAGAGTAATTGCTTTTGAGACAGATTTGGTTTCGGAAGATATTGAGTTTCAAAAGTGATTCTTATGGAGAAAATAAAACTTCGGAGACTTCATTGCTTTCGAAAGAATACCATCCTCTAAAACACATAAGTATTTAGAAGCAAACTTAAACTTCAGAAGATATATTGATTTCTTCCAAAGTTGAATTCCTTAGTAAGTAATTATTAGTTTTTAAGATATAATTGTCTTCCGTAGTCAGATCAATCTCTTTCGAAAGAAAATCTATCCATACTTCTTAAAATTCAAAGGAATATTTACTTAGAAAATTTTTTCTAAGATTAACAGGGCTTATATGAGTGATAAATTAGACACAGTAAAGACACACTTTTTTTGAAAAATAATTTTGAAATAAATTAAAAAATATACTCAAAGTTAATCATCCTAATAGCTTATACAAGATACTTAATTCTTTGTTAATCAAATACTTTTGTAAACAGATCAGCATATTGTTCATTGGTGTTAACTTTGACTAGTTTATTCGATTATTTTTCAAAATATATCTGATCAAATGATACATGATATTAATGAGCTTTTGTCTTAGGGTGTTGCACCGGATTTTCTATGATTGAGATAGTACTATCGTTGTATATGTGATAGGAGTCTTGAGGTTGAATCCATAATCTAGCATCTGAAAACAAATCCAAGCACTTAAGCACAACAGCTTGCAACATCAATGTATTCAGCTTCAGTAGTTGATGCAGATACCCAAGATTGCTCCTTGCATTGCCATGAGACTATCCTTCCACCAAGGAACTGATATTCCCCGGATGTAGACTTACCAGTCATGTTACAACTATCATAGTGACTATCTGTATATGGATACAGATTGAAGTCATAATTGATTGGATAGCAAAGTCCTAGTTTGGGAGCTCCTTTGAGATATCTAAGAATCCTCTAGACATCAACTAAATATGACATCTTGGGGTTGGCTTGATATCTTACACATATGCATTAGCAAACATGATATTAGGCTGCTAGCTGTTAGGTATATAAGAGACCCAATCATAGCCCTATATTGATGTTCATACACTCCCCCTCAAGATCAGGTCCTAAGGAGTGATTTCTGGCTATGGGAGTCTTAGCAACCTTATAATCAGTCAGATGAAATCTAGTTAGTATGTACTGTACATACTTTGATAGGTTTATAAAGATGCAATTGTCAACTTGCTTCACTTGAATTCCTAGAAAGAAATTGACTTCCCTATGGCACTCATTTCAAACCTATTCTTCATTAGCTTCTCAAACTATTTGTAGAGCCTTTCATTAGTTGACCCAAAGATAATGTTATCAAATAAACTTTAACCAGCATCAAGTAATTCCCTGTTCATTTGATGAAGAGAATGTTATCAATAGTACCTATTTTGTAACCATGTTGAACTAGGTACTATTACAGTGTCTCACACCACTTTATTGGTGCTTGATGCAGCCCATAGACAACTTTGCCAAGTTTGCAAACATAATCAAGATGATCTGGATCTTCAAAGCAGGTGGTTGACAAACATACATTTCTTCATCAATCACCATATAGAAAAGCACACTTGACATCAAGTTGGTAGACCTTGAAATCCTTTGATGCAGCAAAAGCAAGGATATTTTTACAGCTTCAAGTCTTTCTACAAGAGCAAAGACATCTCTATAGTCAATCCCTAGCTCTTGAGTGTACCCTTGGACTACCAGTCTTGCATTGTTCTTGATTATAAGTCCTCTATCATATTTCTAGTTCTTGAATACCATTTGGTTCCTATTGGCATCTTCACAGGAGGAAGAGGACATAGGTTCCAAACATTTTGTCATTTGAATTGAAGAAGTCTCTCCTGCATTGCTTCGGTCTAGCTTCCACCTCTTAAAGTTTCATCTACTTTCTTTGGCTCAATCTGGAATAAGAAGCAAGAGTGCAGACACACATTTTGATCATGGTTTTTGTCTTGTTCTCACACCAGTTAACATACCCAATGATGTTCTTAGGTAGGATGTGACTTGTGGATTCTTAGCTAAGGAATCATAACAAGTTCATTTGATAGATCGAAATTTGCTAAATTTAGATCTAGTGATTTGAGTATCACTACCACATCAGCACACCCATGAAGTGTGACTTGATCTGGAGAGTGTGTAACATCAATGATGTTGTCTCCAGTGGATTGGTTTTCAGTATCAAGATATTCTTGATCACTTTAACCATCCTATCTTGTCCTGTATTATAAATCCCTTCATTTCAATTTTGTGTCTCATTACTAGAATAAGTTAGCACCTCAGATGTATCAGCAGAAGAATGTGTTATGTTTGTACTAACCAGATTTCCACTTGCAGTGTTTGTTACCACTGGTGCTAAAGGAGATTGAACATTTGGTTTCTTAGATCATGTCTTGATTTAGGATCTTTTTCAGATATATTATATGTTGTTCCTAAAATGTCTTTACAATATTTGTTAAAAAAGTTAGTAACTAAATCAAGATCAAATAGCTAATCAGGACCGGAACCTTTCATATTTGGAGTGTATTCATTGAAGGTCAGATTGGCTGATTCTTCAACTATTCTAGTTCTATGAATGTATACCCTATAAGCTTTAGCTTCAGAAGAGTATCTAATAAAATGTCCATCATCTACTTTTTAAAAAAAATTGGCAATGTGATCTTCCGTATTGAAGATGGTGCATGGACATCTAATGACTTGGGAAACCAATGAAAGGTCTTCTTTTGTGCATAGTTCATAAGGTGTCCTACCATTAGTTTTGACTACTAGAACTATGTTCTGCACATAACAGGCAGTGTTGACTGCCTCAGCGTGGAAGATGATAGGCATTTAGAGTCAAATAGCATGGTTTTTGCAGCCTCAATAAGTGTCTTATTTGTCTTTTCAGCAACACCATTTTGTTGAAGAGTCCTAGGATAACTATATTGTCTTGAAATACCCTTTTCATCACAAAATAAATCAAGGATTTGGTTCTTAAATTAGTTCGTTGATCACATTTTATGATCTTAACCTTGTGATCGTATTGATTCTCAACTTTTAGAATGAAGGGTTTCAAGATTCTAGGGGTCTCATCCTTACATCTAAGAAATAAGACCCAAGTGTATCTTATGAAATCATCTATGATCGTAAGACAGTATGAGTTCTTTCTAAACTCATTACAGTTGTGGGGCCAAAGATATCCATGTGTAATAAGTGAAGGTGAGTAGTGATGGAGTTCATTTCCTTTGGCATGTAAGACATTTTATATTGGTCCTTTCAGGCATGCAACACAATGATCATCACATGTAAACTCATTCTTTGGCATTTAGTTAGCAATTATTCCTAATTAGTTTAGTCATATACTTAAAGTTTACATGGCACATCTTTTATGCCAAGGAATGACTCATCACTATCTGCTTTGGATAGAAATCAAGAAACTTCTCTAGAAGGGAAAGTTCTTGCAAATCCATCTTGTACATGTTCCATTTCTTGGGTGCCTAAGCAAAATAAGCTATTGAGGAATGATCACCCTAGGTTTGAGAACAATGCACTTATGCTCAATAAAGAGCATGTTATGTCTCTGGTCACAAAATTAGATACACTCAAAAGGTCGTACCCAAGCTTCTTGCCAAAGTTTACCTTTCATGCTGAGTTTACCATTTGTGACCCTGCCACTTTCAGTACTGTAACCTTTTGATTCACCTCTAAAGCAATTGGCCCTCCATCAAGTTTTTCAAAGTTTTGAAGCCAAAACCATTGCTAGTCATGTGTTTGGAACGACCACTATAAATAATTCATACATTTCTTTTGGTTGTTAGTCGTTTCTACACATAAAAAAAGATGATTAGTTACATTTGGAAACCCAAGCCTTGTTGGTATTGGGCTTATCAATATAAATTGAAGATAGTTCAATAGTCATTGATCCTAAAAGCAAGCTTATGGGATCCTTGGTTGTTGTTGATGAAGATACATTAGAAATTGTCTTGCCTCATCTTCTACACCATCTTTGGCATATGAGACTTGGCTTTCAAAACTTTTGAAGTTTTATGACTTTGGAAGTTTTGATACTGAACCTTTGGAAACTTTTGCATCTACTACAGCAGACTTCAGTGCTTCGAAAGCATTCCATTTTTTCGAGACCAAATTTGCTTCCGAAGATAGTTTTCCACCTATCTTCTTCTAGGTCACCTTGATGCTTTCGAAGGAAAATTATTTTCCTTCTAAATCTTTTTCTTTTTTCTCAGAGTTCTTTTTCTTGTTTATGTGGATGGTTCTCTTAGGATTGTAAATCCAATCCTTAGCAACATGAGTTGGATGACCAAACATGATGCATTCCATAAGCTTTCTCCTAAGAGTCTTATCCTGAGTAGAAGGTTTGTCCTGATCCTTTTCCGGCTCCTTCTTCATCTTCTTGGATGATGCAGGATGCTTCTAGGGTGAAGCTTGCCTTTGGAGTTGGATGGTCCAGCGTATGCAGCAGTGGTGCATATTGGTTCAACTTCTTCTCCTTACCAGGATGGCTTAGACTTGAACTAGGACTTGGTATTAGAGTCCTTGGTTAAGTCTTCTATCTTCTTAACCTCAAACCTAGTAGTATAAAAACTTTCTTTTGCTTGGGGTTGAAGATGGGCTTGATATCCTACAATTCTTGGATATTCTTCTCGCAGCGCTGATCAAGTTCTTTCTTTGCAGACTTGGCAATCCCGAATCTCTTTTTCTCTTCAAGGATATAGTGACCTTCTTAGAGTGAACCTCTTCACTCATTTATGGTTCACCCTTTACTATATCCTCTTTGTTAGTTTCATCTTCATATTCCTCTAGGATCTATAGGAGGAAGCTCATCTTCACAAGTTCCACACCTTGGTTCTCTGACTGATAGTTGTGTATGTGGAGGATCTATTTCATTAATCCAATTCGTTGCCTGTTTGGTATCAAATTTTGCATTCAAGGATGAAGATATAAGTTATTGAGAGTTTCCTCTTCAAGAACACATTTTTCTGTCTTGGATTTTCTGATCAAAAGCTCAGCCTGGCATTTAGTCTGCGGGGAAACAAGATCTTTAATCTGAGTCTTGTAATTTGTATGCTCATTTTTAGAGAAGAAATAGTTTTCTCTATCTGTTCAATTTTAAGCTTGTAATCATTTTCTAATTTTTCAAAATTAGCTTTAAAATGTTTAAGGACTCAAATCAGATCTTACTTCCAAGTTGTAGGACCTATACACATTAACTTAGCTACAAATTCATGGGACAAAGATGTTCCAATTCCTTTGATTCATCATGATCTGCCATTAGGGATTGGTTTGGGGAGACATCTTTCACCTGAAAGCTCCAATCAAAGCCTCCTCTTAACAACAACTTCAGCTCCTGTTTTCTTTCTTAGGGCTTCTCAGCTCCTGGAGCTGCCTTAGTGTAGTTTGGTCTGGACTGTGTACGGCCACCATTTGTTCTTGGTCCTTACACTCCGAGCAAAGTGGCAAATTTGGTTACAGTTGAAACACTTTACTTTACTCTTGTCCAGCCTAAACTATCCAATAGACATATAGCTTAAAACTTCCTCCCGTCCGCATCTATAACTTCTTGGCTCTATAATTGAGAAAAGTCATCCGCTAGACTATTTCCATGTACTCCAAATCATCTAGATCGATGCAGTCCTGATATTCAAGGGTGAAGAGAAAGTTTCCAGAAATGTCATATGAATACATAAAGGCCTGAGAAGAGCTGGGCTATTGGAATGGACTTCCTTGAGTATAGTTGTCCCTAGGTGTCTCCAGAAAAGTGATGAAAGACCCTTTGGTGAGTTGTCAGGGTAGAAGATGAGATGATGTTGTGGTTCTCTGTTTCCCTTTTTAACCACATGAATAGTTGACTCTTTTGGGTGTTGGGTGAGTTGGTCTGATAAAGTTAATCAAAATACATACAGACAATCAATTGGATGACCTTTTTATGAAACCGATTGATTCAACAAGATTTGAATTTTTAGTTCAGTCTCTTGGTATGATCAACTATGAATCAAACAAGTAATGTTTTCAAAACATTAACATCAAACAAGCTTGATTTAGTCAAAATTCAAGTTTCTTATCAAGCATACAATCTTTCAAAATCAAGTTATCAAACAAACATTCTTGCTTTTCAGATAACAACCAAGTTTGAATCATACATGGCACCACATGAGATACGATTAACACTTGCTTCATTATTCACTAGAGTCATTTTTACTAATAAAGACTGACAATATCTTTGTTTGATGTGTAGATATGCTCAGCATGGGTCACATAACATCACATACAACTGTGAAGAACTAAAAATCATGATTGTGTAGTAAGCAAACATCCATCTTAGTATATGGTAATTATTGGTCTATCCAATATCAATTGCTTGTAATGTAATGCTATACACTAAGTGAAACATTTTATAAACTACTCATTATACAAGTGTCTCCTTTGTTATGATTATCATAGACCTAGAGTACACTCAGGCATTCTTTGTTGTGCTAAGCATAGACCTAAATGACCTACATCATGATCCAAAAGATTCCTAATATGGAACATATCCTTCTTGGATAATCAATCAATAAAGTCTTGAAGACTACATTCCTAGTGAATGAATCAAAAGAATCCTAAAGTTGATCACCTTCCAAAGTGAAGTAAAAAGAATCCTCATGTGGATCTGTAAGGCCCCGTTCCCGGGACGCTTACAGTTGGACAATCATCGCACATAATACATTTAAAACATATATTACTTTTGCAATGGAATTTAAAACATTCATTATAATTAAAACATGCCATTTCATTAATTACAACATTCGTTTTCATCAAAATACAATATGTCAAAATGTGGATGCCATTCCTCAAAATGCTCCCAGTAGCTTATACATCCATACCTGCAACTCCTCAGCATCAACAAAATACCTGTCAACTATCATGCATACAAAAGTCAGCGACACTGAGTGAGTTCTTGTTTTATAATAAAATACTTTACTTCCTTTAAGAACTAGTCATTACATTCAACCGTGGTCATACATCATACGTACACTCATTCTATATTCGTCATTCATTTCGTTCTTTCATACTTTCATCGTCTCATTCTTTACATTAATATTTACTTTCATATTCATACTTTCGTTCATACTTTTCACTATCTTTTACTTTCTTTCTCTTACTTTTTCTTCGTACCTTACGTTGACAATGGTCATACATCATACATACATACTGATAATAATTATTATTATCTTCATCGTCATTCGTTCATTCATTCCCTCGCTCATTACTCATCATTACTCAAATCCTGTCTCATTCAATATCCTCGACTCATGCTCGAAAGCTTATGCTGTGCCGGGGCCTGTACATAAAAGCCTGACTCATGTCTGAAGACTGACACAGCACCGGGATATGTGACAAAATCCCATCTTGTATGCAACACCCCCGACTCATGTTCGAAGACTGATACTATGTCGGGGCCTGTAATCAAACCCCGACTCATGTCCGAAGACTGACACAGTACCGGGGCGGGGAACAAGACTACATCTCCTTCACACGTCATTCTGTCTCATTCCCCTGACTCATGCTCTAAAGCTGATACTGTGGCGGGGCCCTTAGACAAACCCCGACTCATGTCCTAAGACTGAACCGTACCGGGGTACGTGATACGGATATCATCATCCGTCACTTCCGTACTCATCATTCGTTATCTCATGTATTCATTCATTTCGTACTTTATCGTATTCGTTCGTTTCATACTTATCGTTATCTTTCACTTTCGTTACATAATACTTTACGTTCATTCATTTATTCATTCCATCATACCACGTAAAGTCATACAGATCACATTACATAACATAATACATAGGTTTTGAAAACTCTTTAATGAAGAAAGATAAACATATCACTCACACACATACACATCATAATCTTCATCACATCACCGTGCACACATCAAGCATAAGCCATCACATCATAACAGGGCCTATCTCCCCATTCTATCACTTAAAAACACTTAGAAAATATAAGTTCAAAATGGGTGCATCAGATTTTAGGCACATGAGCATAAAAAATCTAAGTGTAAAACAGTCTGGGCACTTCAGCACTATTTAGGCGCATGAGCCCTGTTTGGGCATTTTAAACTGTGCAGGCGCATGAGGCTGTCCAGACACCTCAATACTTAGGCGCATGGGCAACTCTGGGCGCATAGGCACTATTTAGGAGCATGGACATTATTTAGGCGCATGGCCAACACTTAGGCACATGGGAACTTTTCTGGGCGCATGACAACTATTTGGGCGCATGACCTTAGGCGCATGAGAACACTTAGGCGCGTGAGCACACTTAGACGCACGAGGTCATTCTGGGCGCATGGGAACATCCTAAAATATTATTTATGCTAGACACATGACCGATTACCATTCTAACACTACCCAAACATAGATCTAACATATTAAGGCTCTTACAACATGCTAAAATTCAATTCTAACCCAAAAACATCCTCTAAAACATACCACATCATGGCACATACAAATAACATGCTAAAAACTCACAGTTACTTTTTAAAAATGTTACTTGGTATGCATCATAGCCCCAAACACTTTAAAATCAGTAAAAAGGGGTTCTAGAAACTCACCTTGATGCAGATCTTCGAGCTAGACACTTCCACTAGCAAATTCAACTCCAAGTTCTCGAAACAAATTCTAAAACACCAAGAACTTCGGACAACAGCTTATGAATTCAGTTAAAACCGAACATATATAAAGAAAACTCACCTTTTTATAGCTTCTTTTTCCTTTCTCTCTCTAGAACCGAGAGTTCTTCATCTTCTCCTTCTTCAACCGGAGCAAGAAAAACAGATCCACTTAAGTGGGCGGCCATGCCCTTTAAATCCTTAAAATAATAAGGTTTTATACTTTGTACACTTTACCCCCTTCCACTTGTGTCCATTTTTTTTCTTTCGAGACTTTTCTTTGCTCTTCTTTTAAATAAATTTGGGATGCACAAGTCCACCCCCTTAAATAGGTTTCGTCCGCGAAACCTGTCGTTTCTCGAACAATTACGGGTGATGTTGTCTCACCTCTTCCTTGATCTTACACATAGGATTAGATCCTTTTGAGCTCCACTGCACCGCACCAGTGAAACCACCATTCTCCTTAGTCTCTCTTCTTCTATCAGAAACGACCACAAGTGCTTCTCGTAGTAGATTCTTTCACCCATCTCAGTATCCTCTAGTGGCACGAGCATATCCTCATCGATTGAGAACTTTCTTAGCAAGATACATGGAATGTCAGAGGAATTCCACTTAACTCATCCGGTAGCTCCAATCGATATGTCACTTCTCCTACCTGAGCAATAATTTGGAATGACCTCAATACCCTAGTAATAGTTTTACTCACTTTCTAGATCGAATGATCCACTTTCCTAGACGAAGCCTTCATCATAATCCATTGCCTTAGGTTGGCACCTACTCTTGTCGAGCACGGTTGATCAATCCATTTTTTTGCAACAATTAGTGTTTGCCTCATCGGTTACTAGCCAATTCACTAGAGGTGTACACCCATCCAACTAGTCTGTCCTGAACAATCTATCAATAAATAAGCGTCCCTCAATTCTATCATGCATCCTCTAGGGCATCAGGTAACCTAGTGGACTTACCAATAGTAATTCCCACATCGAATGGCTCATCGATCTTCCTACTCCTAATGTGCAACTTATCACAGAAGGCAGCAGGAACCAAACTACTACTAGCACTGCAATCAAAGCATAGATGCATAAATTTAAATACCAGAAACGTCTAACGTTACCTCGGAGTCTGATCTAGCCTCCTCCCTGTCATAGAAAAGGCTCTAGCCTTCATCCCCTGTTCTCCTTCCTTGCACCAGAGCTTCTTGCTCTCGACTTCTTGTAGTCTCTGCTCATGTGTCCAGTCTCGCCACAGTCATAGCATTTAGCCATTTGACAATCCCTCGCCCTGTGGCCCTCCTTCCAACACTGGAAACAGACGTTCAGTCCCACTTGCACTCCCCTTTGTGGCGTCTACCACCACTTCTGCATACCTCGTCCTTCCTTGTATCCTCTTTCGATCATCAACCCTTATCATCTTACCTTCAACCACAATTCCACCATCATTGCCTCGCCTTTTATTCCTATTCTTAACATAGTCCTGCTTCTCCTCTTCATCTGTTATCGCCATCACCTCTCGCTTGTCGTACAATCTCCCAGCTAAGCCGACCACTGATCTAAATATACCTGGTCGGGCAGTGGTCAGATGTCTGCGGACATCTGTCGGCATTTCTTGAATACCTCTTATCTTTCGTGACACAGGCGTCACCTGATCTGGCACCAGCCTAGCCATCTCATTGAAGTTAGTGGTGTACTGCTTGTGTCTTTCGTTCCCGCCTCTAGCTGCATGAACTCTCTCTCGATCTTGTCCAATTCCCGATGAGGGAAAAACTCCTCGATCACCAACTTCTTCAGTTCACTCTACCTCATTCTTTCGACTGCTCTAGTACCCTCATCTGGACAATGTTGTCCCACCAGCATAAGCCCGAGTCCACAAACGAGTGGGTAGCAAACTTCACCTTTTGATCCTCTCGCACTCGCTGATATCGAGTACCGCCCATCTCTCTCACCCAACGGTGAGCAGCCGCAGCACTCCTGTTTCCATCAAACGTCAAGGGCCTGCATCTTTGAAATGCCCCGTAGTTACAACCCGTGCAGTTTCCTGCACCACTTCTTCCTCCTCATCCTCACTAGAGACAACCGTCTCAGTCTCGGTCGTCCTCCTTCTCCTTTCCCAGTGGTCCTCCTCTTCTCTTCCTTTCATCCTCTCTCACCGCTTTTAATCACTTCAGTTACCACAGACGGTAGAATCGTCTGCATAACTTGATGGACTCCTACTACTGCCTATTTTAACGAGGCCCTCAAATTTGCGCGTTTCATCACCACCTTCCTAGTGATGCATCTCGGGCTCTTCACGGGTCCTCTCAGTAGTCTTAGCCCTATTACTTGTACACACGCAGTTCAGCACCACGTACGCCATGTACTCCACCCTTAGAGGCTTAGACGATCTACCTCCAGCCATACTCGAATCACTATAAGATTCAAACACTAACACGGTCATTCAAGGTAACGCTTGGATTATGTCAAGTATAGTAAGTCCCAAATTACAGTGGCTAGTTAGTTGATAGCCACTTACTTTACTTTCACACCCCAAACATTTCCAATCCTGATACATCAGTATCTAAATCTACACAAAAGCACCTAGCCCATAACATGCGCCTATAAATACAGTTAACATTAACTCACATAAACGTTTACAATAAACTTTTACCTGTAGGCATGTAGCTACTAGACTGGCATCCCTTTCTTTCGTCCCATTCTCAGTTTATGATTAGGTTTTAAAATTATTTACCCAGTTCATTTAAACTTTAGCTCTGATACCAACTTGTAATGCCCCGTTCCTGGGACGCTTACAAGACAATCATCGCACATAATACATTTAAAACATACATTACTTTTGCAGCGGATTTAAATCTTTCATTAATAATTAAAACAGTCTTTCATTACATTACAACATTCGTTTTCATATCAAATACAATGACGTGTCAAAATATGGATGTTATTCCTCAAAATGCTCCCAGTAGCTTATGTATCCATGCCTGCAACTTCTCAGCATCAAAAAATACTTGCCAACTATCATGCATACAAAAAGTCAGTGACGTTGAGTGAATTCTAGTTTTATAATAAAATTTTTACTTCCTTAAAAACTAGTCTTTACACTTTAACCGTGTCATACATCATACGTACACTCATTCCATATTCGTCATTCCTTTTGTTCTTTCATACTTTCGTCATTCATTCTTTACATTAATATTTACGTTCATATTCATACTTCGTTCATACTTTTCACTGTATTTTACTTTCTTTCTCTTACTTTTTTTTCGTACTTTACGTTTGACAGTGGTCATACATCGTACATATATACTGATAATAATTAATTATCTTCATCATCATTCCTTCATTCATTCATTCATTCTCTCATTAACCATCATTACTCGAATCCTGTTCATGCAATACCCCGACTCATGCTTGAAAACTGATGATGTGCGGGACCTGTACACAAACCCCCGACTCAGTCCGAAAACTAACACGCACCAGGATACGCAAAAATGTCCCATCTTGTATGAAACACCCCCGACTCATGTTAGAAGACTGATACTGTTGTGGGGCCCGTAATCAACCCCCCTTATGCCCGGGCTCTTACGGGTCCTATCTCCCTATTACTTAAACGCTTAGAACTACGCCATGACTCATGGGCTTAGACGCATCCAGATAAATCTAAGTTAAACACTAACACTATTCAAGGAGCTGGGATTTTCAAGTATGTATCCAAATTACAGGGCATTAATTAGCCACTATTTACTCTCACACCCAAACATTTTATCCTGTTCAGTATCTATTACAACCATACACATGCGTTTACTAGTTAACATTAACTCATATTTACTACTTTTACCTAAGACTACTAGAACTGGCATCCCTTTCTTTTCGTCCCATTCTCAGTATGATTAGGTTTTAAAATTATTTCCCAGTCATTAAACTTTAGCTCTGATACCAACTTGTAAGGCCCGTTCCTGGGACGCTTACAATTGGACAATCATCGCACATAATACATTTTAAACATACATTACTTTGCAGCGGAATTAAAATCTTTCATTAATATTAAAACATGTCATTCATACATTACAACATTCGTTTTCATATCAAATACAATGACGTGTCAAAATATGGATGTTATTCCTCAAAATGCTCCCAGTAGCTTATGTATCCATGCCTGCAACTTCTCAGCATCAACAAAATACTTGCCAACTATCATGCATACAAAAAGTCAGTGACGTTGAGTGAATTCTAGTTTTATAATAAAATATTTTACTTCTTTAAAAACTAGTCTTTACATTTAACCGTGGTCATACATCATACGTACACTCATTCCATATTCGTCATTCCTTTTGTTCTTTCATACTTTCGTCATTTCATTCTTTACATTAATATTTACGTCATATTCATACTTCGTTCATACTTTTCACTGTATTTTACTTTCTTCTCTTACTTTTTTTTCATACTTTACGTTTGACAGTGGTCATACATCGTACATATACTGATAATATTATTATTATCTTCATCATCATTCCTTCATTCATTCATTCATTCTCTCATTACTCATCATTACTCGAATCCTGTCTCATGCAATATCCCCGACTCATGCTTGAAAACTGATGATGTGCGGGGACCTGTACACAAACCCCCGACTCATGTCCGAAAACTACACGCACCAGGATACGCAAAAATGTCCCATCTTGTATGAAACACCCCCGACTCATGTTAGAAGACTGATACTGTGCTGGGGCCCGTAATCAAACCCCCGACTTATGCCCGAAGACTGACATAGTACCGGGCCTATCTCCCCATTCTACCACTTAAAACCGCTTAGAAAATCTTAAGTCGAAAACGAACTCATGGGACTTTTCAGGCGCATGAGCATAAAAAATCTAAGTGTAAACAGCCTGGACGCTTCAGCACTATTTGGGCACATGAGCCCTGTTTGGGAATTTTACCACTATGCAGGCGCATGAGGCCTGTTCAGCGCATCAACCCTTAGGCGCATGGGCGCTATTTATGTGACATCCGTCACCAAAGGTCCGTCATTTAACGTGTTTTACTTTGCCTTGTTAACAGTCATTCTCATTTGACGAACCATTACACATTTGTTTACTTAGTTGCCGTTATGTGTGATATTGTTGCTGACTTGTAGTATTCCTAAGACGTTCTCCAGGATTTGCCCCGTTAACACTAAACACGTCATTTTTATAATAAAAACAAATGTCACGAGTAAAATCATTTTAATTTATAAATAACATAAAAACATTTTAACGACAACAAACAAGAAAACATTATAACGTTTTCGGCCGAAATGAAATTTGGGAACCCGGGGGCAAAGCGCGGGGACTAAACTTGAAACTTTGCGAAACTAGGCTGGGTAAATACCCCTTCCCAGCCATTTTTCTCTCTTTTCACCCTTTCATCACTTCAACTTCCTCCTCTACTCTCTCTCTCTAGAAGCAAACACCAAAACCGACCCGTTTCTCGCGTTTTCGTCTTCAAATCTCAAGTATCACCGTGAACACTTGTTCCTAGCAGGTAGATAACCTCGCTTGCTTCGTTTTAAACCCGATTTTCAGCTGTATTTCGAGGGTTTTCGGGTGCTCGGGTTCATCCGAGCACATGAGGTCGTGTGGACTTGCATGTCTTGTTTCTGAGTGTGTTTCTTGGCTAGATAGGTTAGAAAACGAGTTCTGGAGGTTCTGGTTGGGTAACACTCGTGTTCGGGCGCCGAAGGCCGACCTGCAACTCGCTGCCGTCGCGACTCCTGATGGCGCGAATGAGGTTGTCGCGCGGCGGGGGCGCGCGACTGCATGTGTGTGTGTGCGAGAAGGTGTGCGATTTGGGTGGATCGCGCGGTTGGGTCGCGCGGATGTCGGTGGGTGCGAAAGAGGGGTTGTCACGCGAATGAAGAGGTCACGCGACGGGAGATGTCACGCGACAGGGGTTGTCGCGTGACTGGGCTACGCGAAAGTACGTGTGTGCGATTGTGTGTAAGTCGCACGGTCAGATGCCTGTCGCGCGAAAGAGAGCCCACTCGCGCAAATGAAGCTGATTCGCACGGAGGGACTTTGAGTCGCGCGGTTGGCTGTTGGGACGTGCGACTGGTGTTGTGTGGTACGACTGAAGGCTTAGTCACGCGAATGAAAGTTCAATTGTACGAAAGTAGCTAATTCGTACGACTGAAAGTCCACTCATGTGAATGGGGCGTCAGTCGTGCGTCAGGTCCTGTTGTGTGATTGACAATGCGTGTATGTGTGATTCCTTCTTGAGTGTCCTATGTTGATTAGGTAACATCGAATGTCATAACAGTGACGGCTAGCTTTAAATACTCGATTGCACATAAGGTCCGAGGTGTGTGTGTGTGCGTGGATTTCCTTTCCGGAGAATTCCACGACAATGAAGTAACATTAGTAAAGTGTCATAGCTTGACCACAAAGATTAAAGTCAACGCTATCAACAGGCACGTATTATTCAAAATGACCTAATCTAATATATGTGTGCCTGCCTGCTTGAGTGTGTACTACTCACGACCGAACCGAAACGACCCGACTCAATTAAACAATATTATTAACAATAGTCCATAAGATTAATTCTTAACATAACTGTCAATAGGTGATTGACTGTTCATACATACATACAAGTTTGGGAAGTTCATCAGACATACTTACCACTTGACAAGTGAGTTTCATGGCCCCTTTTTACACTTATACAATTGTTTCAATCTTTACAAACATGGGGGGGAAAGTATGCTCACACGTTTTCAATGCTGTACAACATACATACAATTTTCATACTTGGAATCAACGTGATACTGTTTGCTAGTACTTATCTGATGCATACATGATGTTACTGTGTGGACTGTCTTACAACCATTAATTCCGGTGTTGGAACCAACAGATAGGTATTAGTAGTACTACTGGGTTGACACCCCCACCCTTGACGAGATGGTACTTGTGAGTACCATCCAAACTGCCAGGAACGGGCCTTGGGTGAATATATTCTGACAAGTTGCTGTGTGTACGTCGTTAGGTTTGGTTGTATAAAACTCATGATATGTGATCTTGCTTGCTTATAATGTATGCACGGTATTCCACTACAAACACTATACAGCATCAACTACATGTTTACAATTTAAACCTGTGAAGCTCACCAACATTATTGTTGACATTCTCGAGCATATTTTTCAGGTAACAATGAGAACTGAAGATCTAGGAGAGCTGCCTTTTAGAGGAGACCCTAGGATGTATTTTGTGAACATTACCCTTGTAAAGCTTGAACATGCTATTTTGTATACTCGTTCCCGAGCTGTGGGAATTTACAATGCAAGTTGTTATTAATGTTTATATGATCATTTCATGTTATGGCTATGCTGTCGTGAACCTTGATTATACACGACACAAGTCTCCGATTATGTTCGGGTATCGTCATGACGCGCTTGTCATCATACTATGTTGCAACTCTATTCATACCATGTGTTATGACGATCCCGTCTAGATCACATTCCCCGTGTTTCCGCTATCAGCGGGGGTGTGACAGACTGGTATCAGAGCCATTGGTTATAGAGAATTAGGCAATTACACTTGACCTAGACTATAACCTAGGAACCTTCATGTAGATTTGCATACTTAAGCTTGTGTGCATTTATATATCTCGTGTATGTGTTCCTCTTTACGTGCTTGGTTATCCTTTTGTTTTGAGATCTTTCACTTTGAGCTTGAGCCCTTGTGCTCGTCCCTTATGGGATGCTTCCTATTAAATTTTCCGTTCCCTCTGCGCCAAGTTATCATGACCAAATTCGGGTGTTGAGACCCGAAGAGATCTTCACAGATCATACACTGCGCTTGACCTCAGATACTGAGACCGACCCGAGGAGGTTATGTCTAAGTCCTTTCAAGGACGCAAGATAGACAACCTCCGCTAGACTATACGTGACTACATGTTTGGGCTCTCAGTTGACTTGATGGATTATGATGTAAAGGAAGGTCAGATGTCATGTAACCGGATTAGGCATCATTCTCGGTACATCGTGGGTGTGGTGGGAACGCTGCGGGGAACCCTATACATAAACATCACCGGTATACCGAGAATATGCTTGAAATGGGCTACATGGTGATCTTGACTGACCGGAGCATCGAACGTTGGAACTTGATAAGCGGATTATTTGCGTATCTTAAGGTAACTAAAGCTTATCTGTTACCTCTTTTATGGATAGAACATGCCGCCTCGAAGATCTAACCGTAGAAATAGTAGCGGAAGTGAAGCCCCGAGAGGCAGAGGCAGAGGCAGAGGAAGATCTTCCGGAACAAATGAAGGTCCTATTGGCAGTACCCCAGGGACTGAAAACCCTGATATGGCAGCTCTAATTGCTCAACAACTGAGCGCCTTGATTCCCACTATTGTAGCTCAAGTGAGCGACGCTCTGCAACAGCAAAACCACTCCCATGGGGATGGTGGTAACGAGAACGGGGGTAATGGGAACACGAATGGGAATGAAAGCAATCAGGAGACCGGTGATGGTGGTATGGCCGGTAATGGAACTGGGATTGCAAATACCAAACGGGGCTGTTCTTACAAGGAGTTTGTGGCATGTAAGCCCCGTGAATTCGATGGCAAGGGTGGTGCGATAGCCCTGACTAGATGGCTTGAGAAGATGGAGGCTGTGATCGACATCAGCGAATGCCTCGACAGCCAACGAATCAAGTATGTTACGTGCTCACTGCAGGGCAGAGCACTAACCTGGTGGAACACCCAGGTTCAAGCTCAGGAAGGGAATCTGCGATGCAGATGACTTGGGACGAATTTAAGGCCTTGATTACCGAGGAATACTGCCCTCACAACGAGATGCAAAAGCTTGAGCATGAGTTCTGGAATCATGCTATGGTGGGGGCAGGACACGCAGCGTATACTGACCGATTCCACGAGTTGG
The DNA here is from genome assembly GCA_024085815.1 of Flaveria linearis. NCBI lineage: Eukaryota > Viridiplantae > Streptophyta > Magnoliopsida > Asterales > Asteraceae > Flaveria > Flaveria linearis. Next base: position 64,947,457 of record CM044005.1, read on the forward strand.
CTAGGCTAGTTCCACACCTGGTCACTCCGGAATCCAAAAGGATTGAAAGATACATTTGGGGACTCGCGCCTCAAATACGAGCAATGGTAACTGCAGCTGCTCCTCCGACAATTCAAAGCGCAATTCTGAAGGCCGGCGCTTTAACCGACGAGATGGTAAGGACAGGGGTATTGGGTAGGGGAGCAGAGAAGCGAAAGGATGTTGGAGAAACTAGCCGGTCGAGTGCCGGGAAATCTGATAAAAGGGGCAAGGTCACCAGGAATTTCGTGGCTGTGACTCCGGGCAAGAGAGAATATGTTGGGCCGCACCCCAAATGTGACAGATGCGGCTATCATCATCCCCCAGAGACGCAGTGCCGGGTGTGCGTAAACTGTAGGCGCCCGGGGCATCTAGCAAGAGATTGTAGAGTGGCACCGAACCTGGTTGCACCTGTCAACGCGGTTAACCCGCCGGGAACGCCAGGGCATGTTACGAATGTGGAGGCCTCGATCATTTCAGAAACATGTGCCCCCGACTGAATAGGGCACTGGGTCGACAAGGGAATAATCAACAGCAAGTGATGGCCATAGCGGGCGCTCAAGGTCAAGGAAACCAGGGAAATGCTGCACGGGGACGCGCATTCGTCATTGGAGCTAATGATGCCCGTCAGGACCCGAACGTTGTTACGGGTACGTATCTGCTCAATCACCATTTCGCATCTATACTATTTGATACTGGAGCAGATAATAGTTTTATATCTTCTGAGTTCGTGCGTATGCTTGATTTAAGTGCTAGTAGGCTAGAAACTAGTTATTCTGTAGAAATGGCCAACGGTAGGGATGAACAGGCAGACGAGATTATTAAGGATTGCACTCTAATGTTGGAAGATCAGGCCTTTAGCATAGATTTAATACCATTTGAGTTAGGCAGCTTCGATGTGACAGTGGGCATGGACTGGCTGTCAAATCATGGAGCCGAGATTGTCTGTCGGGAGAAAGTAGTACGAATCCCCATGCCAAACGGGGAGGTACTCAAGATTCACGGAGAACGACCGGGAAGAACTCTAAAGCTCATTTCTTGTATGAAGGCACGCCGAAGTCTACGAAAGAAGTGCTACACTTTTCTGGCTCACATAGTAGAAAAGAAGGAAGAAGAGACGAAATTGGCAGACATTCCTATTGTACGGGAGTATCCTGAAGTGTTCCCTGATGATTTGTCTGGATTGCCTCCTCCACGACAGGTGGAATTCCATATAGAGTTAGTTCCTGGAGCTACACCGGTAGCAAAGACGCCTTATCGGTTAGCACCCTCTGAGATGCAAGAGCTGTCCAGCCAACTACAGGAACTACTGGAGAAGGGGTTCATTCGACCAAGCCATTCGCCATGGGGAGCACCGGTGTTGTTTGTCAAGAAGAAGGATGGGTCGTTCCGTATGTGTATCGACTAAAGGGAACTGAACAAACTGACTGTGAAGAATCGGTATCCTCTCCCAAGAATCGACGACCTGTTTGATCAGTTGCAGGGAGCCTCGTATTTCTCTAAGATCGACCTTCGATCTGGATATCACCAACTGAGGGTGTTCGAGGACGATATTCCAAAAACAGCTTTTAGAACTCGTTATGGGCACTACGAGTTCTTGGTCATGCCGTTCGGATTGACCAACGCACCAGCTGTCTTTATGGATCTGATGAACCGGGTGTGCAAGCCTTATCTTGATAAGTTCGTGATCGTGTTCATAGACGACATACTTATCTATTCTCGCTCGAAAGAGGATCACGAAGAACACCTTCGAGCAATTCTGGAACTGTTGCGGGGAGAGAAACTTTTCGCCAAATTCTCGAAGTGTGAATTCTGGCTTCGAGAAGTGAAGTTTTTGGGTCACGTGGTTAACGAAGATGGAATTCATGTGGATCCCGGTAAGATTGAAGCTGTGAAGAAATGGGATACACCCCAAACACCATCAGAAATACTGCAATTCCTAGGATTGGCCGGATACTATCGTCGTTTCATAGCGAATTTCTCCAAGATCACACAACCACTAACCTTGTTGACACAGAAAGACAAGAAGTTCGATTGGGGGAAAACACAAGAACAGGCGTTCCAAACATTGAAGGAGAAATTGTGCAACGCACCGATATTGTCCCTCCCAGATGGGACTGATGATTTTGTGGTGTACTGCGATGCTTCACATCAGGGTTTGGGTTGTGTACTAATGCAGAAAGATAAGGTGATTGCTTATGCCTCGCGACAACTCAAGGTGCATGAAAAGAACTACACAACTCATGATTTGGAGTTGGGTGCTGTAGTATTCGCCCTCAAGATATGGAGGCATTATCTATATGGCACCAAATGCACCATCTACACAGACCATAAAAGCCTTCAACACATCATGAACCAGAAGGAACTTAACATGCGACAGCGACGCTGGGTAGAGCTACTTAGCGACTACGATTGTGAAATCCGGTATCATCCGGGGAAAGCTAACGTAGTGGCTGATGCTTTGAGCCGCAAAGAACGCGTGAAACCATTACGTGCTCGAGCGCTAGGTTTGACTATTCAAACTAATCTAAAGGCTCAGATTCAAATAGCACAAAAGGAAGCATTAAAAGAAGAAAACCTTGCGGGAGAAGAATTCCGGGGGTTGGATAAACAAATGACTCGCAAGGAGGACGGTGTTCATTACTTCATAGATCGTATATGGGTCCCCAGATGGGGAGGTGTACGTACACTAGTCTTGGATGAAGCACACAAGACTCGATACTCTATTCATCCTGGTGTAGACAAGATGTACCACGATCTGAAAGAGCTATACTGGTGGCCTGGTATGAAGAAAGATGTTGCTATATACGTGAGCAAATGCTTGACTTGTTCAAAGGTCAAGGCTGAACACCAGAAACCATCGGGATTATTACAACAACCTGAAATTCCCGAGTGGAAATGGGAGAACATCACTATGGATTTTATTACCAAACTCCCGAGAACGCCAAGTGGGCACGACTCGATATGGGTCGTGGTGGATCGAATGACAAAATCCGCTCACTTCCTGCCTATCCGAGAAGATTACAAAATGGATAAGCTGGCAAGGTTGTACATCAAAGAGGTCGTGACGCGGCACGGGGTGCCGGTGTCAATCATATCCGACCGTGACAGTCGATTCACTTCACGATTTTGGCAGACGTTACAGAAAGCGATGGGCACTCGATTAGACATGAGTACAGCCTATCACCCCCAGACAGACGGCCAAAGTGAGCGAACTATACAAACATTGGAAGACATGCTTAGAGCTTGCGTAATCGATTTTGGTGGTAGCTGGGATACTCATCTGCCGTTGATTGAGTTCTCCTACAACAACAGCTATCACACAAGCATTGGATGCGCACCATTCGAAGCATTGTATGGACGGAAATGTAGATCACCAGTTTGTTGGGCTGAAGTTGGCGAAAGCCAGCTTACGGGCCCAGAGATCATTCAAGAAACCACAGATAAAATCTTCCTAATCAAAGACCGACTTAAAGCAGCTAGAGATCGCCAAAAGAGCTATGCCGACAATCGTCGGAAGCCTCTAGAATTCAATGTCGGAGATCATGTCTTACTCAAAGTCTCTCCTTGGAAAGGGATCGTACGATTTGGTAAGAAAGGGAAGTTAGCCCCTCGATACGTAGGACCATTCGAGATTACAGAAAGAATCGGTCCGGTGGCCTACCGATTGAGGTTGCCACAAGAACTCAGCGGTGTGCATGATACTTTTCACGTGTCGAACCTCAAAAAGTGTTTGGCGGACGAGTCCTTACACGTACCAATTGAGGAAATCAAGATCGACGAAAAGCTTCAGTTTATTGAGGAACCTATTGAGGTCATGGACCGAAAAATCAAAAAGCTAAGGCGCAGCAAGATTCCTTTCGTCCGTGTGAGATGGAATTCCAAACGAGGGCCAGAGTTTACATGGGAACGTGAAGATCAGATGAGACATAAATATCCACATTTATTCAATGATGACGCTCTTAGACCTAGCACCAGTTGAATTTCAGGACGAAATTCCCTCAACTGGGGGATACTGTGACATCCGTCACCAAAGGTCCGTCATTTAACGTGTTTTACTTTGCCTTGTTAACAGTCATTCCTCATTTGACGAACCAATTACACATTTGTTTTACTTAGTTGCCGTTATGTGCGTGATATTGTTGCTGACTTGTAGTATTCCTAAGACGTTCTCCAGGATTTGCCCCGTTAACACTAAACACGTCATTTTTATAATAAAAACAAATGTCACGAGTAAAATCATTTTAATTTATAAATAACATTAAAAACATTTTAACGACAACAAAACAAGAATAACATTATAACGTTTTCGGCCGAAATGAAATTTGGGAACCCGGGGGCAAAGCGCGGGGACTAAACTTGAAACTTTGCGAAACTAGGCTGGGTATAAATACCCCTTCCCAGCCATTTTTCTCTCTTTTCGCCCTTTCATCACTTCAACTTCCTCCTCTACTCTCTCTCTCTAGAAGCAAACACCAAAACCGACCCGTTTCTCGCGTTTTCGTCTTCAAATCTCAAGTATCACCGTGAACACTTGTTCCTAGCAGGTAGATAACCTCGCTTGCTTCGTTTTAAACCCGATTTTCAGCTGTATTTCGAGGGTTTTCGGGTGCTCGGGTTCATCCGAGCACATGAGGTCGTGTGGACTTGCATGTCTTGTTTCTGAGTGTGTTTCTTGGCTAGATAGGTTAGAAAACGAGTTCTGGAGGTTCTGGTTGGGTAACACTCGTGTTCGGGCGGCCGAAGGCCGACCTGCAACTCGCTGCCATCGCGACTCCTGATGGCGCGAATGGGGTTGTCGCGCGGCTGGGGCGCGCGACTGCATGTGTGTGTGTGCGAGAAGGTGTGCGATTTGGGTGGATCGCGCGGTTGGGTCGCGCGGATGTCGGTGGGTGCGAAAGAGGGGTTGTCACGCGAATGAAGAGGTCACGCGACGGGAGATGTCACGTGACAGGGGTTGTCGCGTGACTGGGCTACGCGAAAGTACGTGTGTGCGATTGTGTGTAAGTCGCACGGTCAGATGCCTGTCGCGCGAAAGAGAGCCCACTCGCGCGAATGAAGCTGATTCGCACGGAGGGACTTTGAGTCGCGCGGTTGGCTGTTGGTGTTGGATTCTGTATGCCCAAGACACATAGAACATTGATGTGGTTAGTACGTTGTGATCCAAGTCGGGTCATACCCAATAACAAGCTTAGAAAACACCAACTAACATTTAATTGATGATATGATCATGCAATTAAATAATTACACCAATTTGGAAAATGGGTTTTCTAAATAAATTATATGTGAGAAAGAACAAACTATGAGGATATTTTGTTCATAGACATTATTGGTTATGTTGTTTAAATTAGTTAATCAACATAAAATAATGAAAGTGTGTGTACATATCATGTATAATTAAAAGGTTAATTATGTAATTTGAATTTTATCAAATTAACTTAAAAGAGTGTTAAAGGGGAAACCCTAAAAAAAGGGTTGTTGATTTCACGGCCGCAAGGGCCCTTCTCTTCTCCCCCTTTTCTTGTTTTGAAACAAGAACTCTCTCTAAGAACACACACATCTGATCTACTCTCTTCTCACATGAAAAACCGACTCAAGAACTCAAGCTTCTCATATGGATGAGAAGTCATACGGCTGGAACAAAAGGCTCTAGCAGCCTCTTGATGTTTCACGGCTGAAAGAGAGTTTCAGCAAGGTTCTTGATCGATTTTTGGTGTCAAATCCTAGCAAAATGGTGTCTTCTTGAAGGCTTGTGGGTATGATTGCTTGAGAACACCTCCTCTTGGTGTTTTGGCCACTCAAGAACATCATTATCTTGATTCAATCCACGATTTCAGCAGCTTATGAAAGCCTCGGCATCAGGAACGCTCCAAGCTGCAGGAGGGGCGCTCCAAGCTGCAATAGGGGCGCTCCAAGCGCTGGTTTAACAGCATGCACCACGGTTTTGACAGCATGAATAAGCCACGTTTTGGCAGCTTCTAAAGCAGCTTTGGATGATGGTTTTCAGCCACGTTTTTGGCAGCTTCTAAAGCTTTGGATGATGGTTTTTCAGCCACGTTTTGGCAGCTTCTAAGCAGCTTTGGATGATGGTTTTCAGCCACGTTTTTGGCAGCATCTAAAGGTAGTATACATCACTTGTTTGGGTTGTTATATATTGGTGATAACTAGTTCAAACACATACATAAGATCCTTGCATTCTTGGGTTTGTTGTAGACATGCAATGAAACATGTTTTTCAGATTTCAAATGATATTTGTTTGATGTTAATCCGCTGCGTTTTCAAGTTTAAAATGGTTAAACAACATTGTTTAGGTCCAACAAACCCGACAATGGCATCTAGAGCCGGATATGTGGATGACTAGTTTCATGTGTTCTTGTAAAATTGGTTTTATGAGGCTTTAACAACCTTATTAGGGCTGTTTTGTGATGATTTGATGATACCCCAACCTTTCAAGGTTGTAATCATGCATGCTTATGATTGGATCTTGAAAGGAAAGATATCAATTTGGTTGATTGGTTTTGTTTGGACAAAAGACCCTAAATTCTTAGTTTGTGTTGGCTGAAAATTTAGGGTCAAATGGGGTTCATTTAGGTTCTTGAAATGATGTATGTGGATACATATATTAGTGCATAACATAGCCTTGACCATGTGTGTTTTGGATTTGGTTGATTGTAATCTTGTCATGTTGGTTGTATTCATTCTTTATGGGTTGTAATAATCCTTTTGGTGTTTCTATTTGGGTTGTAATTTATTTATTCATTTGGAAATGTAATAAATAGATTAGGAGTATTTTTCTTTTACTAGAAAATATGTATTAGGATATATATTTTGTAAAAGAAGATGCTTGGGAAGGAAGCACAAAAGGAAGACACAAAGGATGAACTTGAAGCATTTGGATGCAAGTTCAAGTGGGAGTCTTTGAAGACCTCATCATTTGTGATTGTGTTCAACCCTTAGGAAAGACCTTATGACAACACTTGTGATGGCAAAACAAGTGTAGTCAACTTAGTGGCTATAGTTATGCACATATGTTTGTATGATTGTACTTGTTTGGTTGTTTGTTGTATGATTGTTATTTGACATTTAGATATGCATAACAAACTAATTAACAAACTAAACAAGCTGAATTTTATGGTTCCTAATCATTAAGTGATTAATAAAAGGTTATTAAAAGGATTAATGATTTAATAAAAGAGGTTTTATTAAAAGTGAACCATAGGATACCTTATATTTGAAAGCATGCAAATACAAGGTAACTAAAGTTTTCAAACTAGAATCAATGAAAACTAAAAATCCCTTTTCAAACAAGTTTAACACCGTCCTTTTGCACAACACTTAAGTCATTTGGAAACTCTTAATGGGATAAAGGTCACCTAACCATTTTGAGGGAACTTATGACTTAAGGTGGGAATACCACATTGGTGGGATAAAGGTCACCTAACCACTTGTGTTGGTAAACTCACATGTGTGTGCAAGTAGGGTAACTTGATTTGCAAACCATGTTGAATGGATCACCTAAAATATGGTTTCCAAATGGTGTTGATGGGATTAACATGCCGACTTTACATATGATGTTTAAAGTCGATCCCATACCGCTAGAAGTTGCAAAGGGTTGCAATTGTCAAATGTTGACTACCTTGTTGATTTGAATAATGGGATAAAGGTCACCTAACCATTATTTGAATGTAACGTTGGATTCTAGATTTTAATTATTAATTGTCTATGAGACATAAAGGGTATTAATAATTAAAATGAAATTTTTTGAAATACTAAAAAGAACTTTGTAAAATTTGTAGAATGACCGCAAACAATAATGCTACCACCCCGACCGTCCATACCCTATCACCGAGAACTATTTTAGAGAGGGATCGTCTGAACCATAATAACCTTATGGACTAGTCTCGAAACTTAAGAATTGTTCTCAAGCAAGAGCAAAGGTAAATGTCCTTGACGATCCTATTCCTAACCAACCCGATCCCGACGATGTTAAGGCCATTCCCGATCCCAAGGCAAATGTTGCCAAAGGAGAAGGGCACATCAAAGGCAATGGGTAAGGGTAGATCAAAGCGGAACCTCCAAAAAGCTTATGAAGCTTAAGGTAACCGAAAACGATCCATGCTTTGAGTATGGTGAGATAGGTTATTTGAAAGGGAATTGTCCAACCTATCTCAAAGAGTTGAGAAATAAGAGGGATGCTGGGCAAACCTCAAGCACAACTTTCATAATCCATATTGACTTAAATGTTATTTCCTCAAAGCACATGGGTAATTGGATACCACATGTGGAACTGACTATTGCAATCTGTTGCAAGGGTTCAAAAGAAATAAGCACTTTAACAAAGGAGACTATGTTTTGAAACTTTCAAAAGGTTTGGAAGTTGTTCTTCAAAACTTGTTATATGCTCCTAGTTTGACTAGGAACATGATTTAAGTTTCCCTTTTAAAACGATATGGTTATGATTTAAAGTTAGTAAATGATGGTATTTATATTTATATGGATGATGTATATTATTTTAAGGCCATGCCTTCTAATGATATTGATGAATTGGTTCATAAATTCGTCCTATAAAAACACATTATACCTATCATGCACCAAGAGACTTAATATGGTTTAAGTTACTCTTGTTCTTGTCATTGTCATCTTGGTTACATAAACAAGAATCGGATTTAAACACTTTAAAAGAATGGTCGTGTTTATGCTAGAACTTCACGAGGTGAGTTTCTAGTCCCCTTTTTATGCAAGTTTTTACGTTTTGAGACCATTATACATACTAAACTACTTATTTATGCTTGCAATGATGTTTGTTGTGATGTTAAGCATGTTAGAACAACCTTAGACGTGATAAGTTATGACTGGGTGGGAAACCCGTAGTTTCGAGCGAGCAGTTTAGTTTACGATACGAAATTTGAATTTGTGAAGTTCTCGCGCGATAGGTAGTTCTCGCGCGAGAGGAAGTTTTCGCATGGCTTATTGTACGTGTGTTGTATTATCTTTTCATGCTAAACGGGTTACCTAATGTTATGCATACTGAATATACATTTTTATGACAAAGATCTCAAGGGGTTTTAACAGAAAGATAGAATTTTCTATAACAAAATATGATATATAAGTGCTTCAAAATAAATTTTCTTCATGCTGACCTGGCGGCCCGGCCCCAGCTAGAGGCGTTGCGCCTGGACCCCACTAGGGGTTGCTGCCCCTAGAACATTGCTGTCAAGGGCTAGCGCCCCCGAGTCCGTGCTGTCCCGCGAAGGGTTAGATATTATTGTTTGTTATCATTTTGATGAGAATACGAAGGTATGTTTTATGATGTTTCTTACTTGGTGCGATATATACTAATTAAGAGTAAGTATTATGTAATGAAGTGAAAGCTAATAATAATGAAAAGTGAAACCTAATAAATGAACAAAACTCTTGCAAGCAAAATGAAAGGAGGTTCACATATGTGTGTTGTTAGTTCAACTGTATGGGGCCTAGCTAGCATATGAATGCAGAGGTTCTCACATATGTATATATATAATATGCACATATGCGCGCGTGTAACACCCGGATTTTTTAAGAAGTTGTAAAAAAAAGAAGAAAAGTGGAAAATGCAATTTAACTCAAGTTGAGTGGTTAAATGTGTCAAAAGTACAAAATAATATATTATATTTTGTACAAAAGGTGGTATGGCTGCCCATTTTGCTGCACAACACCTTTTCAACCGATTTTAGAGAGAGAAAGAGTAGAGAGTTCGGGTTTTTAAAGAAGAAGAAGGAGAAGTCGAATTTAAGGTAAGAATTTGATTATTTTTAGGTGTTCTTGACTGATTTTATACTTATGTATGTGTATGTACGTTTGGGTGCGTGTGTTTTGGTGGGTTTTAGGTGTTTGAGCTCATAGCAAACGGGTTTGAAGGAAGTTATACCCAAAGTTGCATAAAGTGAGTTTCTAGGACCCCCTTTTAACATGTTTTTAAAAATTTTAGGGGTGAAAAATGCAGGTGAACCTGTTTTATGAAAGATGGTTTTCACCCGTATGTATGTGTGTGTAAATGTGTATGTGGGTGGGTGCAAATTTAGGAAATATATGTGTGTATGTACCTATTATGATGCTTAGAATGTTAATAATAAGTTTAGATCATGATATAAGATGATTTGAGACTGATTTATATTAATTTAGTAAGAGTTAGTTGTCCAAACGTCCATACAGTGGCCCATGCGCCAACGGTTAAATTTACGAAGTGTTCCCAACCACCCAGAAATCCCAAACGTCTAAACAGTACCCAACCGCCTAGATGTCCATGCGTCTAAGTCAGGCCTATGCGCCTGAATAGTACCCAAGCGTCTAGAATACTGCCCAGAATGACTAAGTGTTGGGCCATGCGCCCAAATAGTGCCCATGTGCCCAAATAGTGTCCATGCGCACAGTATCTTTCCATGCGCTAAGTGCTCCCATGCGTCTTGAAGGCCAAGCGCCTGCATAGTGCCCATGCGCCTGCATAATGCTCATGCGCCTAAAAACATAGAAATATTTTTAAGAGGTTTTAACAAGAAGATCAATTTTTATATAACAAAATGTGCTATACGAATGTGTTAAAATAAAAAAATTTCGCGCTGACCTGGCAGCACAGGCCCAGCCAGGGGCGTTGCCCCTTGAACCCCACTAGGGGCTGCCGCCCCTAGAACCCCGCTGTCAGGGGCTGCCGCCCCCGAACCCCCGTTGTCCCACGGAGGGTCGGTCATGTTCTATGATGACTTGTTAGGTATGTGTATGTGTATGTGAATGGATGATGCATGATGTTTATGATGATGTATAATGATGTTATGATTATGTGTGATATGTTTTCTTATGCTCCTTATTATGTATTATTCCGCGACCTACGTATTATGAGTATGAGATGAACGTGAAGTATTATGTAACGTAAAGCGGAAGTTAATGTTAATGATATGAGAAGCATAAAGAAAGAATGAATGCAAGCATTAATGAACAAACGAATGTAAGAAAAGTCTTGCAAGCAATTATGGAGGTCCACACCCAATAAAGGGTGTTAGCTCAACTATGTGCGGGTTAGCTACCCCGGAAGGATGCACACTTGGGTCTAATCTTTGTGATTGACCATATGTATGGGATCTTTGCCGCTTACCCCGGTACTGTGGTCAGGCCACTGGGCACAATATATGGGGTCTAGTTATAGACTTCGGCCTAATACCCGCTTTATGCATGACGGTGGGGTATAGCATGGCATTTGTCCGAATGAAGTTACCCCGGTACTGTGGTCAGGCCACTGGGCACAATGTATGGGAGTCTAATTATAGACTTCGACCCAGTTCCAGCTTTATGCATGACGTTGGGGTATAGCCCGTGGCATTGGCCCGGAATGTAAGAAAGATAACGAATGATAACGATGACGTACGATGATGAATGAACGAAAGTTAATGAACGATGATGAAGATAATAATAAAATTATCTATTTGTACGTATGATGTATGAGCACATATGAAAGTAAAGAACGGTTTTGAATGATAAGTGAAGTATTTTATTTATAAAACTAGAACTCACTCAGCAACACTGACTTTTATGTGTTTTCCAGCTGGCAGGTAAAAGTTGTTGAGGATGGCACGGGGCGACTACTTGGCTTTTTTGGGATGGCATCCATTAGTATAACAATGATGTTTTTGTGATTTAATGCAATTTTGATATTTTGTAACAGTTAACCGTATTGTATTACTTTGCAAAAGATGTCATTAATATATATGAAATAATTTTAATTAATTTGCACTACGATGTTTTGAATAAATGTATGTTTTATGTGCGATTAATGACCAACTGTGAGGTGCCCGGGAATGGGGCCTTACAAGTTTGTATCAGAGTCAGGTTTAAGTGAAATGGGTAAATATTTTCAAAATCTAAACTTAAACTGAGAACAGGACAAAAGGGAAGGGATGCCAGTCCAAGTAACTACGTGCCATCAGGTATTTTCTTAAATGTTAACCGGTATTATGTGCGCATGTTATTTGACCTGTTTGCCTTTAATAGATTTAGATACTGATGTATTCAGGATATGAAATGCTTGAGGTATGAAGTGTAAAGTAAGTGGCTAATCACAACTATCCACTGTAATTAGGGACTTACTATACTTAACAAAAACTGAGCTATTACCTTGAATGATCGTGTTACTATTTGAATCTTATAGCGTGTTAGTAGATGGCTGGAGGTAGATCTTATAAGGCTTCTAGAGGAGGAGCACGTGGTGGGCATAGTGCTGAACCACAGGCCACAAGAGGAAGGCCCAGGGTTGATATATATATATATATATATATATATATATATATATATATATATATATATATATATATATATATATATATATACATACATACATATACATACGTACGTATGTACGTACGTACGTACGTACACATACGTACGTACGTACGTACACATACGTACGTACGTACGTACGTACGTACACATACGTACGTACGTACGTACGTACGTACGTACGTACGTACGTACGTACGTACACATACGTACGTACGTACGTACACATACGTACGTACGTACGTACGTACGTACACGCACGCACGCACGGGCACGCCCGCACGGACGTACGTACACGCACGCGCGCGCGCGCGCATGTAAACGCACGAGCAGGCGCGCCCGCGCGCGCGCGCCCGCATGTGCCCGCGCCCGCGCTCGCCCTCCCGAGCGCGCCCGCCCGCGCGCGCCCGCGTGCACGCACGCGCACACGCACGCACGCGCACACGCACGCACGCGGGCACACGCATTCAGGCACGCACGCGGGCATGCGCGCACGCACGCAACGCACGCACGCACGCACGCACGCACGCACGCACGCAACCCGCACGCACGCACGTACGTACGTACGTACCCGCACGCACGCACGTACGTACGTACGTACGTACACGCACGCACGTACGTACGTACGTACGTACCCGCACGCACGTACGTACGTACGTACGTACCTACACGCACGCACGTACGTACGTGCGTGTAGGTACGTACCTACACGCACGCACGTACGTACGTGCGTGTAGGTACGTACCTACACGCACGCACGTACGTACGTGCGTGTACGTACGTACCTACACGCACGTACGTACGTACGTACGTACCTACACGCACGTACGTACGCACCTACACGCACGTACGTACGTACCTACACGCACGTACGTACGTATCTACGTACGTACCTACACGCACGTACGTACGTATGCACGTACTTACCTACACGCACGTACGTACGTATGCACGTACGTACCTCCACGCACGTACGTACGTATGCACGTACGTACCTCCACGCACGTACGTACGTATGCACGTACGTACCTACACGCACGTACGTACGTATGCACGTACGTACCTACACGCACGTACGTACGTATGCACGTACGTACCTACACACACGTACGTACGTATGCACGTACGTACCTACACGCACGTACGTACGTATGCACGTACGTACGTACCTACGTACCCATACGTACCTACGTACCCACACGTACTTACCTACGTACCCATACGTACCTACGTACCCACACGTACATACCTACGTATGTACGTACGTACCCACACGTACGTACGTACGTACGTACCCACACGTACGTACGTACGTACGTACCCACACGTACGTACGTACGTACGTACGAACCTACGTACCCACACGTACGTACGTACGTACGTACGTACCTACGTACCCACACGTACGTACGTACGTACCTACGTACCTACGTACGCACACGTACGTACGTACGTACCTACGTACCTACGTACCCACACGTACATACCTACCTACGTACACGTACGTACGTATGTACGTACGTACCTACCTACGTACACGTACGTACGTATGTACGTACGTACCTACCTACGTACACGTACGTACGTATGTACGTACGTACCTACCTACGTACACATACGTACGTATACGTACGTACCTACCTACGTACCATACGTACGTATACGTACGTACCTACCTACGTACACGTACGTACGTGTACGTACGTACCTACCTACGTACACGTACGTACGTGTACGTACGTGTACGTACGTACCTACCTACACGTACGTACGTGTACGTACGTACCTACCTACGTACATGTACGTACGTGTACGTACGTACCTACATACGTACACGTACGTACGTGTACGTACGTACCTACCTACGTACACGTACGTACGTATACGTACGTACCTACCTACGTACACGTACGTACGTACGTACGTACCTACCTACGTACACGTACGTACGTACGTACGTACCTACATACGTACACGTACGTACGTACGTGTACGTACCTACATACGTACACGTACGTACGTGTGTAGGTACCTACATACGTACACGTACGTACGTGTGTAGGTATGTACATACGTACACGTACGTACGTGTGTATATATATATATATATATATATATATATATAGGGGGAGGATCTAATGCAAACCACACTTAAGATGAAAACCATGAAAACCTATTAATAACCATTGATCATTTAGATCAATGGTTATTAATTGACATCCCTTATTTTAGTTAAGTGAATAAGTAAAAAAAGATATTTAATATTAATAAGGGCATTTTGGGTACAAAACAATTCTGTAACTAATCCCTAAATCAATTCCTAAAAAATTTGAGATACTGAGATTCCCTTTCAATCGACAAACAACAATTACCGAATCAAGAATCAATATTAAGCAATATTGTTATTGTTATACATTGATTCGACATTGAAGTTAATCACATTGTTGAAGAAGAAGTGTGAAGAAGAAGAACACGATTTCGAAGAAACCACATTCAAGGTGCGTACTGTATGTGTAAAAGTTGTAATTTTTTGCGAAATTGGTACATATAAACACCGAAAACTATATAGAGTTGAGAATATTAATGATTTTGATGTGTAATGAGAGGGATTTTTAACGAATTTTATGTTTATTGAAGTATTTTTTTGGCAGTAACATTGCGAAAGGTTGATACATTTTGATTGTTTGGGAGTTGATGATTATAGATGGAATTGTGGGTGATGAATGTTAAAACTAGTAGAAATCGAAGAGATAAATTAGGTTTTTTTGGGTTGTTGGTTGTGTTATGTACAGAATATAGTGAAGTGTTAACCGATGGTACATATATGTACCGAAAAATTTAAATCGATCTATTATTGTAGCATTAATCGGACCAATTTTGTGAAATTAAGCCTTTAGATTAAGGGTTTGTGGCTTCTATAGGTTATGATTTCGTCTGATGTATGTGCAAAATTCATAGTGCTTAGGGTTTAACAAGGTCTAATCAACAATGAATGATAATGCGTTATGTATGTGGGTTATATTATAATTGTTCGTATGTGTATCGAAGTATATGAGAGAAATATGTATAGTTCAGAGTTTTGTGTAACCCAATAAGTGAGGGTTTGTGATACATATATGTATCTGTGACAGAATCAAAAGTAGTTGACTCAATTTACTAACAGCGAGCCTTAATGTACTATCTTCGTGGGTTAGATTAGATGTTCATATGTGTACCGAAATATCTAACTGGTGTAATGCTTAAGAATAACAAAAGTTTGACAGTATATGTGTTTTGACATAATTGGTACACATATGAACTTGAAAAAATCAACTACTCTTATGCAAGTGTTATCTTCTCATGTATTCACATATATCCAGAAGTGTTGTCTTCACACATGCACAAGTACATAAAAACAAAAGTTCTCAAAGAGAGCTACTGTAACATAAATGGTACATATACGCACAGTTATGTGTTAGCATCATACTAAACCACTGCATAAACCTACTCACATAAGAAAATGTTGTAAAACAAGTGTTAGATATATGCATAAACCAGTTCAGAACATTATAAATAAAAATTGATTTAATTTTGATTTTTGCATATATGCACAGTTATGTGTTATCATTATACCAAACCACTGTATGAACCTACTCTCATAATAAAATGTTATAAAACAAGCGTTACATATATGCATAAACCACTGCATAAACCTACTCTCATAATAAACCACTGCATAAACCTACTCTGTTAATAAAATGGAGTGTGTTAGAATGCAGTGAATGCCCTTTAAACTCACCAGTTTGATTTCAGTACTTTGTTTTATTGTTTTGAATTCTTCTATTATCTAGTATACTAGTATCATTTATATATACAAAATTATTGTGCAGGTAGTGAACCGGTTTAGAAAATTACTCAAGTTAAAATGTCAATAAGTAAGTGGGGAATTGAAACTATTGTTATACTTTATGTACTGAATTTGCCCAATATTTTACAAGTAAACTATGTATGCAGGTAGAAAGAGAAGTGAAAGAATCGCCAACAATTCTAGTTTTAGTAAGTTCACCAACACTGTTGACGAACCCATCAAAGTAGAGGACACCCCAGAACCATTACCTCAATCAGAAGGTATTACAATTTCATTAATTTTTAATTTTTATTATTACATGAAAAACAAATATTAATGTATATGGTATCATTGTGGTTTTTTTTTGGCTGTTGTGTTTTTAAATATAGTAGGTACATATATGTACTTTGAAAATACACAAATTTGGGTAAGAAAGGATAACATGACAGTAAATTTTCTAACCTATTTTAGTGGTGTAGTTGTATATTTATTTTTTGAGATTATATAATATGTGGTATGGGTGTTAACATTGAAAATTATTAATGAAAATTTAATTGTATATTTTACAGTGGTTAAACGTTGTAAGAGAGTTAGTGAGAAGTTGAAGATAATAAATGAAGTGAAGGAGAATTTTAGAAAATTAAATGAAAAACGCTCAAAAAATCAAGGTACTTTGTTTAATGATTATAGTAAAAATGTTGCACAGCCTTAACAATTTTATGGAATTTGTTCTGGTTTTTGCAGATACATTGACTTCAAGGGAAAAAAATGCTAACGTTGTTGATCAAAATGTTGACCCTAAAGTCAGTGAATTGTTTAAAAGCACTGATGATTTGAAGAAGGGTAAGCTATTACTTTACTTATTCATAAGACATTCTTCTAAAAATTTAAAAATTTGATGATGCTTTGTAATCATAATATAAATGACCATAAATTTTGTAGGTAATAAAGAAACTGAAGGGAATGATAACATTGGAATGAAGGTGGATATTATAAAGAAGAAAAGCAGATTGCGTAAGTTTTTTTTCAAATGTTATATAATTACGATTTTAACTGTTCAATTTTTTTATTTTCGTAGTTAACATAATATATATGGAATAACTGATATAAATATGTTGCAATGCATAAAGAATATCAGGAATTGGGGTATTTTATATGAAATTTTTGAACTACTAATAATACATTTGTTAGAACACTTAGTCGTCCATATATGCACAATATTTTATATAAAACACTTAGTGGTACATATATGCACAATATTTTATACGCACAATACTAAACATCAAATACATACATCACATATTAATTATTTATTGTATATATGTATATAAATCCTGAAATCAATTGATATGTGTCTAAATTATTTTATATATAAAATGCAAACAGGAAAACGAGTTGTGAGTAGTGATGATGATGTTACATTAGAAGATAATAGTCAAAAGAAAAAGAAAAGAATTTGTTGGATCATGATAAGGCTGGTGCAACCAAATTCACTTCATAGTCACTTTTGGTACTACATCAAAGGGCTTCCGAAGTCAAGCAAGAGATCTTCCGAGATTCTAAGGAACAACAGCTGAAAACAGCTTCCGAAGACAAAGTCTGATGAAGAGCTGAAGACAAAGTCTGAAAGCTTCCGAAGACAAAGTCTGATGAAAGAGCTGAAGAAAAAGTCTGCTTCCGAAGACAAAGAAGATTCCAAGCTTCGGAAGAAGCAGTCTTCCGAAGTATAAGTGCCCTCGGAAGAAGTTGTTCTTCCGAAGCACTTTATCCTTCAGAAGACATTGCTATGTCCAGCAGATAAAAGTATGGTCCCTGTCAGTCCGCTGCAGACCTCTGATACAGTATGGCATCTTCCTAAAGAGCCATATTGTTGACCATACTTTATTCTACTGTTCACCTTTTTATGATAGTACATGTTACCAACTTTAGTTGGTGACAAGGTAAGTCAGGGACATGTCCTGACTACCAACTCTCAGGCAAAATGTCTGAAAGACCTCACCTAGAGTCTTGTAGTATAGATGTAAGGTTAGAGGTGTCCAGCTGGAATCAAAGTATTCCCGGCTGTAGGTAGTATTATATATATCTTCTCCCTGTAACTCTTTATGTAAGCGATTTGAGTCCAAGTGTCTTGTAATCCTTTGAGTTGAGAAGCAATATATAAAAGTACCTTGAAAATTACTTGCTGTGTTAATTTTCTTACTGCTTGTTACTTGTTATATTGTGATCAACTCTTCCTAAAGACTGCTTGCCGAGTGTTGATTCACGAGTGAGTTGAGAGAGAAACCACCCGAAATCCGATCCTGCAATTGGTATCAGAGCTCCAGGCTCTTGATTGTGAGATCTTACCATCCTAATCAACCTGTTTTTCACTCCTCACCACAATCCACTCACTCAAATGGCTACTCTCTCCAAGGCTGATATGGAAACTGGTACCTTGACCAAGTCCCCCATGATCACCCCTGAAGACTTTGACACATGGTGTATCAGGATGGAAGGCTTCATCAAGTGTCAAGATTCAAGGATGTGGGACTCCATTGTCAATGGTCCTTTCATACCAAGCACTACATCTGCCACTGGTAATCGCATCATTCCAAAAGATGTTGATGATTACTCAGAGGAAGATAGAAAGAGAATAGAGCTAGATCAAAGGGCTATGACTTGTCTCCAAACTGCTCTTCCCAACTCCGTCTACAGACGCTTCAAGAAGTGCAAGACTGCTAAAGATTTATGGGAAGCATTGAAGTTGATGTATGAGGGATCCAAGGAAACTCAAGAGAACAAGAAAGATCTCTTGAAGCAGCAGTTTGAGAACTTTACTTTCAAGGCTGGTGAGACCTTGACTCAACAATACTTCAGGTATGTTGAGCTAGTAGATACTCTGGCGGATATTGGAGTAGCTCTTGAAACAGAGACATAGTTAGGAAGTTCATGTCTTCTCTTCCTAAGTTATGGACTCACTACTGTGTTGTCATCAAGAGAACTTCGGACCTTAAGACTCTTTCTCTCACAGAGTTGTATGGTATCCTAAGTGCATTTCAGATGGAGATGAACATGCAGAACTCCTCTGACCACTCCAATAACCAACAGAGTTCAGCCCTTCATGTGGTTGAAAGGGAAAGCATAGAACCACAGCATCCCTTGCTATGCTACCCCGACAACTCACATACTGGACCCTTCATTACTCTACCTGAGACTCCAAAGTCTCAAAAGGTTCAACACAACTCCTTTCAGGATAGTTGTGCCTTTGTCTCTGGAAGTGGACACTCTGGTGATTTTCAATACTGCTTTGATGATCTTGAGTGCTTCAGTCCAGATGATGTGGAGTACATGGATATTGTCCAGCAGATGGATCTTTTAACTTACAGAGCGAAGAAGTTCTTCAAGAGAACTGGAAGGCAATTCCCTCAAAACCCAGTCAACAGCAAGTTTGGGTTTGATAAGAGCAAAGCAAGGTGCTACAACTGCAACCAACTTGGTCACTTTGCTAGGGAATGCAAGGCTCCCAAGAACAACCCGGGAACCCCACAGGCCTCCACACATCCCACTGCTCCCAAGCATGAAGAAAAGTCAACTGAAACAGCTGCTGTTGCTCAGGAAGTTGACTGGAGCTTCATGGTACAGGATGTGACTCCCGCTCAAGCACTCATGGCCGGAACAGATGATGATCAGGTATATGAACATCTTTGTACTGCTGCCTGTATTGCTAAAGTTAAATTGTATAAGGATTACATTTCAGAAATCAGATCTGAGGTTGAGTCTTTAAATGTGCTAAAATCTGACTTTAAAAGAGCTGAATCTGACTATCAAAAGAAAATTGATGAGTTAGAGAAAACTGTGTCTCTTTTAAAACATGAAAAGACTAACTACAAGACTCAAATCAAAGATCTGATCTCCAAACTTTCTGAAGTTCAAGCCCAGTTAGTCACAGCTGAGGCTCAGGCCAGGAAGCAAGCTATTGCTGAGCAAAGCTTCCAAACTATTCTTGCATCAACCTCTCATTCCAAAATGTTTTATCAAAACAAAGAAGGGTTGGGAACCAGTGAAATAGCTCCACCACACTCTTATGAGTCTATAAGACTACCTAGATGTGGTACTGAAGAGCAAGAGGTTCCAACTGCTGACCCTTCTCCATTGGAACTAAAGGATGAAGCAAAAATAGTGGCCTCCACAGGGGAGAAACAGGAGGATACACCCATCTCCACCTGTGATGACCAAATCCTGACCACCAAGGCAAGAAGAAGCAGAGCTAAAGCTGCTAGAAGGACTGCCAAGAAGGTTGCAGAGTCCAAGCTTAAGTTTGACCCTAAGCAAAAGGGTGTCTTCATTTCTGCCGGATTTCAGGTGGTAGGTACTCCTGATTCAGGAAAGGAGTGTAGTACCAGCACTCCTGTCCTACCGAAGGATCAGAAGTTAAAAGGGAAAGTTGCTGATGAAGAGAAGAAACCAAAGAAACAGCAACCTGCAAGTTCCCAGAAGACTAACATTGCATGCATAATGTGTGGTCTGGACAACCACATGGCTAAGGATTGTTACTACAATCCAGCAAGCACACATTATGCAAGTAATGTTAGAAAAGAAGGAGTCAGAGAAGGTTTCTCAGTTGGACCACTTCAAAAGGTCCAAATGATGAAAAAGGGAAAGTTGGTCTCGGAAGCCAAGTTGCTTTCGAAAGAAACTGCTTCTTCCGAAGGGAAAGTGGCTTCGGAAGCCAAACCTTCTAAGGTTCGGAAGAACAAGAAGGCTCCCTTGAAACCATCTCAGAAGAAGACTACTTCGGAAGAAAAGGTGGTGAAGGCTTCTTCCGAAAAGAGAGAAGCTTCGGAAGAAGACCATGCTGTAAAAGCTTCAACAAGCTCATCCTCAAAGATCAACCAAAGGATGGATTGGAAGATCAAGGAAGATGTTGCAGCCCAAACCTCTTCTTCAACAATGACCTCTATTGAACCCCACTGCATATCTTTTGGTTCAATTATGTCACTATCTTTGGAAGAGCCCAAGACCTGCAAGGATTGGGCTTCCAAACAAAACTAACCATCTCATCTTATGTGCAGGGACATCCATTTGACAAGAACAACAACATCTGGATTGTAGATAGTGGATGCTCCAGGCACATGACAGGGAACAGATCTCTCCTTCAACAATTCCAGAACTTTGATGGAGGGCCTGTCCAATTTGGAGGTGAGGCCGGAGGATATATTTCTGGCAGAGGAAGTATATCCAATGGCAGAATAAACATTGACAAAGTTCACTTTGTCAAACAGCTTGAACACAATCTGTTAAGTGTTTCTCAATTCTGTGATCAAAAGCATCAGATGCTTTTCACAGAACATGAGTGCATTATCCTCAAACCAGGGATGACAATTCCTCCGGAATTGGTGCTTCTCAGATCTCCCAGGAAAGGGGATATGTACAAGCTGGATATGAACAATGCTTCTCCTATGGGTGAAGTATCATGCTTTCTTTCCAAAGCTGATAGTGATGAGTCAACACTATGGCATAAACGCATGTGTCATGTGAATTTTAAAACAATGAATAAATTGTCTAAAAATAACTTGGTACATGGTTTGCCTAAAAAGGAATTTTTCTGCAAAGATAACTGTGTTGCATGCCTGAAAGGGAAACAACACAGATCATCTCATAAATCCATATGTGTTAACTCTATCACTACTCCATTACACTTATTGCACATGGATCTTTTTGGTCCCACAAGTATAATGAGCATTGGAAGGAAATCATACTGCCTTGTGATCGTTGATGATTTTACAAGATTTACATGGGTATTCTTTTTAAGAAGTAAAGATGAAACTGCTGAAACTTTAAAATCTTTTATTCTTAAAATAGAAAATCAAATTGATCACAAGGTTAAGATTATTAGAAGTGATCAAGGGACTGAGTTTAAGAACTTCGTTCTTGACTCATTCTGTAACTCAAAAGGGATTGCCAGACAATATAGTGCTCCCAGAACTCCTCAACAAAATGGTGTTGCTGAGAGGAGGAACAGTACACTTATTGAGGCTGCTCGGACCATGTTAGCTGATTCAAAGCTGCCTCTAACATTCTGGGCAGAGGCAGTCAGCACTGCATGCTATGTGCAGAACAGGGTTCTTGTAGTTAAGCCCCATGGAAAAACCCCTTATGAGTTATGGAACAAGAGGCCACCGTTCATTGGCTTTCTAAGGTCCTTTGGCTGCAGGTGTACCATACTTAACACAAAGGACAACTTGGCAAAGTTTGCTGAGAAGTCGGATGATGCTATCTTTATTGGATACTCTTCTAGCTCCAAAGCTTATAGAGTATACAATATTAAGAATCAACAATTTGAGGAGTCATCCAACATAGTTGTTAATGAGCACACTCCTTGTGTTAGGGGGAATGGACCTGAGTATATTTTGATTTAGAATTGTTTCCAAACTATTCTAAACCATCTTGTGAGAATGTTTCAGCTGGAACAGGTGCTCAAACTGATGCAGGACAACTATATGAGCTTCCCAGACCTCTTCCAAATTCTCCAAGAGCTGAAAGGCAACAAGCTTCAACTATTCACAGATCTGACAGTGTAAATATCTCAAGAAATAGTGAAGCTTCAACAAGTGAATCACTTGATCAACCTCAAAGTTCTTCAGGTGATCCACCACAACACCAGGTTGAGGGAGGTGGTATTCTGAAGGAACAGGCAACTGTTAATACTACTTCACAACCAACCATTGATGATGTTTCTCAATCATTCAATCAGTCCTCATTGAATGACTCTGAAACAGCAGTTGGACAGAGTGATCCAGTTCCTGATCAGAATATGTCTAACTTGGACTTATCTCTGCAACTGGAAGTGATTCCTCGTCTTAGGATTCACAACACTCATCCAACTGAGAACATCATTGGGAATGTCTCTGAGGGTGTGAGAACAAGAAGACAGACTCATCATGGGAATGTCTGCTTGTACTCATGCTTCTTGTCTCAGATGGAACCAAAGAAGGTAGAAGATGCCTTAAAGGATAGTAGTTGGGTTGAATCGATGCAGGAGGAGCTGCTTCAATTCAGAAGACAAAAGGTCTGGAATCTATGCCCACTACCATCTGGTCAAGTACCCATAGGCACTAAATGGGTATTCAGGAACAAGAAAGATGATAGAGGATTGATTATCAAGAACAAGGCAAGACTAGTAGTTCAAGGATACACCCAGGAGGAAGGAATTGATTATACTGATGTCTTTGCACCTGTTGCAAGACTTGAGGCAGTTAGGATCTTCCTTGCTTATGCTGCATCCAAGAACTTCACAGTCTACCAACTTGATGTCAAGTGTGCTTTTCTATATGGGGATATAGATAGGGAAATCTATGTGTGTCAACCTCCAGGATTTGAAGACCCACAGCACCCCAACTATGTGTGCAAGCTGGATAAAGCTCTATATGGGCTGCACCAAGCACCTAGGCTGTGGTATGAGACCTTGTCTCAGTTTCTCCTGAAGAATGGATACACTAGAGGTACCATTGACAAGACTCTTTTCATCAGAAAGAGTGGAGAAGACATTTTGCTTGTACAAGTCTATGTTGATGACATCATATTTGGTTCTTCA
Organism: Flaveria linearis; assembly: GCA_024085815.1. Classification (NCBI taxonomy): domain Eukaryota; kingdom Viridiplantae; phylum Streptophyta; class Magnoliopsida; order Asterales; family Asteraceae; genus Flaveria; species Flaveria linearis. The sequence goes on from CM044005.1 coordinate 64,971,177, forward strand.
AACGACCAAATGTGCAAGGACTTTGAAAGCATAATGAAGCAGAAGTTTGAGATGAGTTCCATGGGAAAAATGGACTTTTTCCTAGGAATCCAGGTGAAACAGATGAAGGAAGGGTTCTTCATAAGTCAATCTAAGTATGTCTCAGACATCTTAGAAAGATTTGAAATGAAGGACTGTAAACCAGCCAAGACACCCATACCCAGAAACCATAATCTTTGCCCTGACCTTGAGGGGGAGGATACTGATCAACATCAGTATAGAGCAATTATTGGTTCTCTGATGTATCTCACTGCAAGTAGACCTGATATCATGTTTGCCACATGCATCTGTGCAAGATATCAGGCTGCTCCGAAGGTGTCTCACTAGTTGCTGCAAAGAGAATCCTAGATACCTCAAAGGAGCACCTAAACTAGGTCTCTGGTATCCAAGAAATAGTGATTTCAATCTCTATGGATACTCTGACAGTGACTATGGTGGCTGCAACATTGACAAGAAATCAACATCAGGAGGATGTCAATTTCTTGGTGGAAGGATTATCTCATGGCAATGCAAGAAACAATCCTGTGTCTCTACATCAACTGCTGAAGCTGAATACATTGCTGCTGCTAGCTGCTGTGCTCAACTGCTATGGATTCAAAATCAGATGTTAGACTATGGGTTCAACTTCATGACTACTCCTATCCATATTGACAACAACAGTGCTATCTCCATTACTGAGAATCCGGTGAAGCACTCCAAGACAAAACACATTGATATCAGGTATCATTTTGATTAGAGATATTCATGAAAACAGCTGATAAAGTTAATCAAAGTTGACTCAAATGAACAATATGCTGATTTGTTCACAAAGGCATTTGATGAACAAAGATTTAAGTATCTCATATCAGCAATTGGGATGATAAACATTGAATAACTACCTCTTTTGAAGACCTTTTTAAATGAGTAATGTCTTGTGTCAATACAATTTAAGCCTTGTTACAAAAGATCTTTAAACTATTCCAAGTGTAAATTCCTTCCGAAGAGGAACTAACTCTCGGATGATATTCTTGAATATCTTCCGAAGCTAAATTCCTCAATGGAAATCTTCTTCTCGGAAGAGTTTTTGGTCTCGGAAGAAGCGATTGATTCTATATCAGATCTACTTCCGAAACTTATAAATTCTCCATTCGGAAAGACAGCTTTACCCTCGGAAGCAATGCCTTGCTTCGGAAGATAAAGTGCCTTCAAAGGACAACTTACCTTCGGAAGCACTATCATGCTTCGGAAGAGAAATTGCCCTCGGAAGAAAGTTACCTTCGGAAATGTTTTACCCTCGGAAGTAAAGGTTTTTATATGTAACGGATATCTTTTGGGCCCCACTCTGTAAAAAGTAAAGATTTTGTTGATAATGTCAGATTATTTAAAATTATCCTTGCCGCCATCATCATTTCTCTGCCGTAAACCACCATACCATCCACAGTAACCCCAAAACAGTAACCCTATTACCACCATTCACCCTTTTAAATAATCTTGACTTATCAATTTCATCTTCTTTTACCACTTTACAGCCCTAACTGTTCCCTTCACTGTAAAACCCTCAATCTCACTCAAAAATTTCAAACTTACCTTTTCTCCAATGGCGCTAAACCCTCAGCACAACCAAGTCGCGTTACTTGATTCGTCAAGGGATGCCGACTTTACCCAAATCATCACCTTTCTCACCGAATCCACCTATCTCACTGCACTAACAGTTAACCCCACCATATACTCCAACCATATGTCAGAATTTTGGAGCAATGGTGAAACTGCAGTACTGAATGGGGTTCGAGTCCTGAGAACCCGAGTTTGTGGCCAAGAGTTGGTCATCAATGAACAGATCATCAGGGAGCATCTCGAGCTTCACGATGATGGGGCTCCTACTGATTTCCCCAAAGAAGACTTGGAAGGCACCTATATCCTCATGGGATATGGAGGCGATGTCAGCAGATCCACGGTATACAAGTTCAACTTCTCTTACCACTGGAAGTTCCTGCTGCACATTGTTTTGCACTGCCTCTCCAACAAATCAGGGGGTTGGGATCAAATCCCATATGAACTAGGATGCCTAGTTCATGGGTTGGTGAGAGGCCTCAGATTCAACTACTCACGATTGTGTTGAATAACCTAATCGCCAATCTGAGCAGAGATACATTCTTCATGTATCCCCGATTTCTTCAACATATAATCAACTGTGAGATGGAACCAAGCAAGCTTGTCTGCGCAGCTGCTCTTCCTGTTCCACATATGAGACCTACCATCTTCAAAATCCTGAAGAAGATGTCCACCAACTTCACTGGACGGTACACTCCATTACCTCCAGAGATGACTGAGCGCATAGCTCCTGGTGACATCCCTGTTATCCCCACAGGTGATGAACCCACACCAGCAACATCCACCACAATACTAAAGCCTTCTTTACCCATCAAATCTACATATCAGAGACGCCCCAAACGAACCCTTGTTCAATCTACTCTGATTGAACAAGCTCCTCCTGTTCACACCGAAACGACTAGAGTGGAATCATGGGCTCCCACTCAGTCGGAGGTCACACCATCCTTCACATTTGACCTCAATGTGGGTTTTGAGCCTCCTCAGTCTCAAACCCCTGAGCCCGAACCCCAAGCCTTTAGCCCACAGGGTGAGTCTCTACACTCCCTGTGCAGCTTCTAGGGACAGCCCCACCATAGGCTCAATGCCTGTAGACATTGATCAAGGTCCCGGGTCAGTAGGATTAACCACCCTCTCTTTCACTGACCTTTTACTCCGTACTGATGAAGAGATTACATCTCTCCATGGCCATGAAGTTGATCTACAACACCCTCTGAAAGATCAACAGAGCCAGGAGGGATCCCTTGTCTCTAGCCCCATCAGCAGCCAGTTACTGAGGTGAGTCCCACTGATGTGGAGGGGACTCATGTAGACTCAGCTGCCACTACTCAGAGTTTCTCATTGAGCTCTCAGGACAGTGGTAACATAATTAGGACTGAGTCTACGGCAACTTTGCCCATTGACATCTCTGAAAGAGATGACTCTGAGCAGAGGAAACCAGGGTGCCAAGAAACCACATCTGGTGGTGAGAGTGAGCATACTAGGTATGTTATCTCATCTCCCCATGATTCTTCTCATGAAGATGAGGGAAGTATGCAACTAACACTTCAGTACTTGCTTTCTAAGGTCTCCAACCTGGAATCACAGGTGAAGATCTTAGAATCAAGGACTGCCACTCAGCAACTTGAGATTAACTCTCTCAAGGCTAAACTAGCTGAGAAACAGACTGAGAGGTCTGTTAGGCATGTACCAATCCAGGTCTCAATGACTTCTTCCTCTAGCTCATCTAGCTCTCAAGATGATGCTACCAAAAAGGGGGAGAAAGTTCAGAGACAAACACCTATGGAACCACAGACCCAATTCATTTCCACCCAACTAATCACACTACCTGAGTCATCTCAATCCTTTCTGGAGATCGACTCAAGTATGCTTCAAGATCTCTACAGACTTTTCACAAAGTTTGTATTGAGATCATCCCTAGAACAGCCCAGCCCCGACACCACACTTGCTTACTTTGGGGCTGAGGAGCTTCAAAGACTGACTGCACCTTCTACCACTGTGGAAGAAGTTGGTCAACCTAAGGTCTTCATGGAACCTGAGATTAGCTTCGAAGGGGAAATGGGGACTGATGGCCCAGCAACTGAAACAGATGGGACAGAATTGCAGCAGTCTCATCTTCCGAAGCTCAAGCTGAAGCTTCCGAAGCCTATATGAAAGCCTCGGAAGAACAAGAAAAATCTTCCGAAGCCGAAATAGAAGCTGCGGAAGGCTTGTTTCAGATGTCCGAGGAGCTGACCATCACAGATGTCATTGCTGACATAGCATCGAGGTGGGCAGGGAGGACACTTCTGAAACTCCTCCAATCCAAGCACCAGCTGAACTTCTATCTCAATCACAACCCTCCATTCAAGAACCACCACAGTCAAGCACCATCAAAGACAAAGGCAAAAGAAAACTGACTGCGGAAGAGCTTCAGGAGGAGGAGAAGATTGAGAAGGCTAAAAAGAAAGGGAGGTTTCCAACTGAAAAGGTGCTAGCTGCCAGCTCTAAGGCAGCTGCAGCCAATCAGAAAGAAATCAACCTGAAGAGAAGAACAGCACTCATTGACCAGCTCATCAGTCTTGGAGCTGTCAATGAGGAAATACTCCTGCTACCACTAGAGGAGTTGGTGACTTTGGAGAGGTCAACCAGGCTACAACAAGAAAGGAAAGCCAGGTTGGCCTTGGAGAAGGCAGAGGAAGAGCAGAGGGAGGCAGCCCTGAAGCTGAGAGAGGAGAGGATCAAATTCCTACTCTCAAGAGGCTTCAGTCTTCCTGAACTGTCTCCACATGACAATGACATGATCCTGCTGCTCCACAATAAAGAGCAGGATCAAATGGAGAAGGAAAGGAAGAAGGCTGCTAGGGAGAAGCTAAAGGTGAAGAGGAAGAGGGAGGAAGAGAAGGAGGTCACTGCCACCAAGAAGTCAACTGACAAAGCCTGGATGAAGGACTATCTCCGGGCACATGGCTTCTCTGGTAGGCAGGTGGGACCTATGTCCGAAAGGACACTCCAGCGGATAGTCAGTGAAATCAAAGCTGACATCCGTTTGGGGAAGAGAAGGAGATGTATAGGAGGGTACAGGGACAGTCTCAACCTTAGCCACTCAACCACAGCCACAACCCACACCAGAACCAACTCCTTTTCCCATCAAACCTGAACCCACTGATGAAACCTTCACCCCTCAACCCACAACTATACCCAAACCTACCACATCACCTCAACCACCCAAACTACCCATCCTAAAACCCAAGACTCAACCCAAAACCACTAAACCTAAGCCTACCCAACAACAACCAAGATCATCCCCTCAGCCTCCTAAACATCTCTCCTTTGAAGAGATTAAGGAGTTCAAGACAAGGCTCATCAATTGCACTACCTTGAGCAGTATCTCCTGTGAGGGAGAGCTTATCAACATCATCTATGTTGATAATTCTTCAAGCTCCCTCACCCTAGGCCAATTTCTTGAATTGCCTAGAGAAACCTTGGGCCAGGCTGCAAGACTTCTTGGTCTCAACTCCGATACCCTCAATGCTGAGGAGAAGAGACTAAGAAGAAGACTGGTGACTCTGCTGGATACCAGGAAAGAGGACAGGATTTCTGGTCAATCTCCTGGACCTAGAAATGCAATAATCCAGTGGAGGTTCGATGAACCTTCTCACAACTTTGTTGTGGAAAGGGAGAATGGTGAAACCAACAGGCTCAATGCCACTTCTCTACTGCATCTCAGCAGATTTGATCTTGCTGAGCTTGCAGAGAAGCCATTCTCCAATCCCTCCAACTCTGAGACTGCTGCACACATCAGAAATCACATCAGCGGTCTCCACTTGGCTGAACGAAGTAGAAGAGCCAAGATTGAAGAAGAGTTGAAGCTGAAAAGAGTGGAAGACAAGGAAAGATCAACCACCAAAGGCACAGCCTTTCTACAGATGGTAGAAGGTCCTGAATTGGAACCAATAGTTCGATGGGAATATGACTATACTTCCCATCAACTAACTCTTTTCAGAGGGCCACAACAAAGGGTACACATAATCCAAGGTGACAAAGTAGAGGTTCTGTCCACCAAAGATTTGTACAAGATTCTCAGCATCACAGCAGGAAAGAATGAAGACACTGATAAACACCTGCTTTCCTTGGTGCTGAGAGCTTTGAGAAGAAGAGGGAAGTGAAGTTTTGGTAGCATCAGCCTAGGGGGAGTTTGTTGGATCATGATAAGGCTGGTGCAACCAAATTCACTTCATAGTCACTTTTGGTACTACATCAAAGGGCTTCCGAAGTCAAGCAAGAGATCTTCCGAGAGTCTAAGGAACAACAGCTGAAAACAGCTTCCGAAGAAAAAGTCTGATGAAGAGCTGAAGACAAAGTCTGAAAGCTTCCGAAGACAAAGTCTGATGAAAGAGCTGAAGACAAAGTCTGCTTCGAAGACAAAGAAGATTCCAAGCTTCGGAAGAAGCAGTCTTCCGAAGTATAAGTGCCCTCGGAAGAAGTTGTTCTTCCGAAGCACTTTATCCTTCAGAAGACATTGCTATGTCCAGCAGATAAAAGTATGGTCCCTATCAGTCCGCTGCAGACCTCTGATACAGTATGGCATCTTCCTAAAGAGCCATATTGTTGACCATACTTTATTCTACTGTTCACCTTTTTATGATAGTACATGTTACCAACTTTAGTTGGTGACAAGGTAAGTCAGGGACATGTCCTGACTACCAACTCTCAGGCAAATGTCTGAAAGACCTCACCTAGAGTCTTGTAGTATAGATGTAAGGTTAGAGGTGTCCAGCTGGAATCAAAGTATTCCCGGCTGTAGGTAGTATTATATATCTTCTCCCTGTAACTCTTTATGTAAGCGATTTGAGTCCAAGTCTTGTAATCCTTGAGTTGAGAAGCAATATATAAAAGTACCTTGAAAATTACTTGCTGTGTTAATTTTCTTACTGCTTGTTACTTGTTATATTGTGATCAACTCTTCCTAAAGACTGCTTGCCGAGTGTTGATTCACGAGTGAGTTGAGAGAGAAACCACCCGAAATCCGATCCTGCAGAATTAACAGAGGTAATATGGATATTGAAATAATTTTTAGAATTTAAAGTAAAGGAATTATCATTATGGATTGTGTAATGTACATATTTTTTTAATTATTTTGAAGGAGTTTTGGAGGAAAATGTAAAAAAGGAGATGAATAAGAGGGTTAACGTTCAACGCAAATGGTTTGGGATACGTACACGTTCCTCCCCAAACAATTTTTTTCAGCTGTATTGAAATTAGATAAAACCCAAAAAGACTTGGTAAAAAGCATGGGATTTGGAAGATTGTTAAAGTTTAAGGTAGATGGTATCCCATCAAAACTGGGCCATTATGTGGTAGACATGTTGGATCCAAAACAATTAATTATTAAAACAAGTAAAGGCAATGTAAAGGTTGATAGACACTCTGTGCACAAACTGCTTGGGATTCCAAATGGGGGTAAGGATTTGATGAGCGGTGATAGTAAGGGATTGAGTGAAGACTACAAAAAATGGAGGTCTCGTTATAATGGAGTGAACGTAGGACCATCTGAAATAGTGGACAAGATAGTTGAGGGAAATTACGATGACTATTTCTATTTTAAGTTAGATTTTTTGGTTCTATTCTACTACACAATGGTGTTTAGCTGGAAAATGGGAAGTGCTTCTGCCAAGTAGTAAAACATTTGACCATAGAATCCGATGTAAAGGAGTTTGATTGGTGTGGCTTAATCAAAGATGTTGTAAGAAGGTGTAAAGACAACTGGATAAGGTGCAACTTATTAAGCCACTTCGTTGGTCCTCTAACAATTCTAACGGTATGTGAAATCATTACATATTGTCTTTTACTGCATTCTTGCAAATATTTTAAGAGTTGTAGCAAATATGTTATGGCATTAACACTGGTACATATATGTGCAAAAGTTTTGTTTAATATACAATTATTAACAGATTTATCTTGATGTAATGAGGGGGTAATATATATATTGCAATATGTTATTGCATTGTAATAGTTTTTATTCTTAAATGTTACAATATAACATGAATTAATTGAATATGAAATGGGTGGCCTACATGTAATGTATATTGTAGTTAGTACATTTATGAACTATTAAAAGAAATGACATAGTTTGTTGGTACATATATGTGTTATAAACTTTTAACATATTGTTGGTACATACATATATCCACAAGTGTTTCTTAACCACAAGTGTTACATATAAGCACATATATCTACAAGTGTTTTCGTAACACACACCCCACATGCATACACATAATTGTTACGTATATGCACATATATCCTTACAAATGTTGTCTTACAAACATACATACACATAAGTGTTACATATATGCACATATATCCACAAGTGTTAAATATTTGCACGTGTATGCACAAGTGTTACATATATGCACATTATCCATAGGTGTTGTGAAACAGGACTAGTAAAACACAAATTCTATAATTAACTATTGTAAAATAAGTGTTACTATATGCACATATGTTATATAATACATATATGTACCAAAAACTATGTCATTTCTTTAATATTGTAGTTAGTACATTTATGAAGTATTAAAAGAAATGACATAGTTTGTTGGTACATATATGTATTATATAACTTTTAAATAATTTGAGGTTTGATTGATAAAAAATCTGAATTGATGGAGAAATATAAATGATATTTGTGTTGGTACATATATGTATTATAAATTTGTATATAATTGATATGTGACGCATTAATAAATTTGATATATGTATTATATCTGATACATTTGTGGTACATTATAGCTTTTGTACGTGGATTGTGTCACATGCTCATCGATGGAAAAAGATAAAAAGGTGTCACCTATTACTTACTGGATGATGGACATCTAAAAAAAAGAGAAGAACAAGAGCTGTTAAAATCTGGCGGTTTTGGATTAGGAGAGTTAACGGAACAATTTGAAGAAGATGAAGATTTAGAAGATGGAGAATCCTTGTCAGAAAATGAATTAAAAAGTATTGGAAAACAAAAGTTCCAAATATTCTATTCAATGATGATTTTGATGTTACCACGTTAGAGGTATGTAAATTTAATTTATCTTATATATGTAGCAAACAGAAATGTTAATCAACAAACTAACATACATTTTTTTTTTCAGGGGAATATAGCACTTCATGAGAAAATTAGTTCCATAAACATTGAAGTGAAAAAGAAGTTTGAAAAAGCAATCAGAGGAGCAATGAAGATGTTCCCCGAAAATAACACCGTATTCAATTATAATGATAAATATAAAGAATTGTATGGGTCCGGAATTGTGAGTGCTGATGCTGATATATGCAGTGAGGATAAGTTGACAGAAGAGCAATCAAGAAAATCAGAAGAAAAAATTTCACATAGTAAACTGGATATGCCGGTACATCAGGCTAAAGCGTGGACACAAATTGCATTATAAGTCTCTGATATTGTTGAACTAGAGTCAGGTAGGAAGGGGAAATGTACGAAAATACAATATGATCCAAAGGATTGCCCAACCTACAGTCTTGGTTTCACACAAGAATTTAAAGATATACAAGAAAATAACAAAGGGGCTGCGAATGAATGTATGACAGAAAGTACGGATGTTATGGTCAACAAAGCTGGAACGACTTCAAAAGGAAAGGGGAAAAGATTTAAACAACCATCATCCTTAAATGTGTCGCCCTACATCAATAGACAAGTAGATATGAAAAAGGGGGTGACAAAAGAAGAAATGAAGATATGGAATTATTTGATGTCTGGATCCATTGATGAGAAGTAAGTGTTTGAGTTTTATTTTATTTAACAACCACGGTGTGTTGCTTATATATATAAGTTTTTCTGTATAAATATATTCAGGAAATTAGAAGATTTCAAAGCATCATGTGAGTCCTCGGGTATGAACTGAGTACACTGTAAGTTTTATATTGACAACAACATCAAAATGAAAATAAATCCATTTGTTTGTAACTGATCACATTAACAATATTGCTTATGACAGGGGTGAGAAGGATCTAAGAGATGTTGCAAGAACCTTTAGGTAGTTACCAACCTTGTAATAGTTTATGCCCACATAGAAGATTAACATATATGTACCACAAATTTTTTATATAAGATATATATCGTTCAACAAAATGTGGTACATATATGAACAAAGGTTTAATAAAACTATCAGCTTACATCCCATATGATAATATAATTGATAGAATGAATTAAAATTTTGAATTTAACAAACATATGTCATAAAAAGGTGTACATCCCATATGATCAACTTTGAGTAATACGTTGCATAAATTTATGGTACATATATGTATTTCCTTATGGGCACATATATATATGTTAACTTACGGAGTGAATAATTAATTTTGTGGATAAACTATATATTATTGTGCAGTATATCAATATTTGCAACTAAGGATTAGGCTGGAACAACTCTGTACACTCTTGTTAGCCTCACACCTGGGCAACAATCTATAATGATGTTATTGATTGCTGGGCAAAAGTTTTAAACCATGATGAAAAGGATAGAAGCCCCAACTCACCTTATCGAATATTCAGCGGGATAAATTCATTTGTAAGTCAATTACAGATTATGCTTAATGTGGTGCATATATGCACAATTTTCCTTAAATAGTCATAAATTCTAACATACCATTAATATCTTATGATTTGTCATGTACTAACCTGTGTGCCATAATCTTAATTATTTTTACAGCTTGGATGGATAATTGACAGCGATATAGAAACAGAAGAAGAACGTTTAACCCAATTCAAGACACACTTTAAAAATTTTTTGGAAGGAGACGAGAAAGATGTTGCATTAAAAAATTGTGACATCTTATTTTTCCCCATTTTAGAGAAGAATCATTTTTACCTGATATGTTTTGAATTGAAGTATCCGGCCATCACGTTGATTGACAATATGTCTGATGATCATAGTTTGATTAGACTTGAGGATGATCCCTCCTACATCAATAAAGGAACACCTTTTAAAGTGGTAAGATGTAATTTTAGGGTGTATATTATATGATATCATTGCAACTTGATACTGTGCATATATGAAGTTTTGACGTGACGTTTAACCTATAAATGGCAGAAACATATTGTTGTTGCGTATCTGAGATCATTGGAACATCCGAAATGGGGGGAACTTGAAGCTGCAAAACCAGAAAAGTTAAAAATCAGCTGGTCAACAAGAAATAACGCGGTCGATTGTGGAGTATTTCTTATGCGCCATATGGAAACTTTCATGGGAAGACATGTAAAGAATTGGGATTGTGGTTTTCCATCTGAAGAGAAGAAAATGAAGACAAAACTCAGGAATTTGCGAAAAAAATACGCATTCAAAATCCTTACATCAGAAGTTAATATATATAAGGATAAGGTGATGAAAGAATCTGAAGACTTGGATCAAGAATCAAAAGGAAAGCTTTGAACGAATATGGTTAGGTTTGAGGGTGTGTATAACGTACAATGGTTATTTTATAAAGTTGGACTTCGTGTAGTTATGCTAATGTTCTAGATTAGAGTGAACTGATTAGAATATTTTAAAATATGACAATTTCTTTTTGTAAATGGAAAGTTATGTGATTTAAGATGTGAGTGGGTTGGAATGTTTATTCATTATAAATATTGGAATTAGTTGGTATGTGTATTTTGTCTTTACACACATACACACACATAAGTGTTACATATGTGCACATATATACAGAACTGTTACATATATGCACATGTGCCAACAAATGTTGTGAAACATGACTAGTATAACACAAATATATCCACAAGTGTTTTCTTAACCACAAGTGTTACATATAAGCACATATATCGACAAGTGTTTTCTTAACACACACCCCACATGCATAAACATAATTGTTACATATATAAACATATATTCTGGCAAATGTTGTCTTTACACACATACACACACATAACTGTTACATATATGCACATATATACATAACTGTTACATATATGCACATATATCCACAAGTGTTGTGAAACATGACTACAATAACACAAATGTTGCATATATGAACATCTATAAGCACATATATCCACAAGTTTTTCTTAACCACAAGTGTTACATATAAGCACATATATCTGCAAGTGTTTTCTTAACACACACCCCACATGCATACACATAATTGTTACGTATATGCACATATATCCTTGCAAATGTTGTCTTTACACACATGTTTCACACATAAGTGTTACATATATGCACATATATCCACAAGTGTTACATATATGCACGTATATGCACAAGTGTTACATATATGCACATTTTTTCATAAATGTTGTGAAACAGGACTACTAAAACACAAATTCTTATAATTAACTATTGTAAAACAAGTGTTACATATATGCACATATGTATTTTTTTAGGTAACCACATATATACACACCACTGCATAAACAAATACGATCGAACTATGTATTCCAAAAGTGTAAAATTGTTACGATAAATGTAAGTTATGTTTATTCTGAAATGAAATAAAATCTACTAAGTTACCATTGATATTAAATCAAAAATAATTTAAAAAATCTATTCTTCGTCGTACTCTTCACATTGTTCTTGATCATTTCCATCTTCACTCTCGTCTTCGTAATTAGAGTTATAATCTGATGATTGATCAGATGAATCTACTTCTTCTTGTATGTGTTCTTGGCACTCCTCCTTATTAGCTAATTTTAATTTTAAAGGGCAATTGCGAGAGTCATGGCCACGAACATATTTCCGACAAAAATTACACAACCTTTTGGCTTCTTTCTTTTGGACTTTGCCTTCTCACCAGGACCAATCAAACGCCTATTCTTCCCACAACCTTTGTTCCTTATTCCACTCGGTGGTTTAAACATTACTTTAGTTGGATGAGGTTGATGTAATACTTCCTCAAATACAACACCTTTATTATTGTACGAGGGATCATGTGGAAACTCATTGAAGATATCCGTCTTCAGCTTTTCAATATGCACATCTAGCCATTTTAACTTGTCTGTATTCAACCTCAACCTATCAACACATTGCTGGATATTGTCCATCAAACGAGATCTCAGTAAATAATTTTCAGATCGGTTAACACAGTATCTGTATTCCATACTAAACACGCTTCTTGGTAGCACATCCTTCCGCCATCGTCCGTGAATATATTGTTGGGAATTTTTTCAATTTTATGATGTCTGAATACGCAGAACACATGTCTGCATAAATATCCAATACGTGTGAATGACATGCAGGCACATGAAACCGAAAAATCCGACAAATTAAGGGTAACCTGCACATGTCATATAAAAAAAGGGTTGAACCATTAGATTGACAGGAAAGTCAACTTTTTCTTAAAATCGTAATTAAGAAATCCTCATCACCAAAATGTTACATATATGAACTTTTGAAAAACATAGCTGCTGCCTATTTCAACGTTTACCAGCATTAACATATACAAAATGTGGTACATATATGAACCAATGTTGAATAAAACTATCAGGTTACATATGTTTTTGGGCATTAACATAGTTTGATAATATAAGTGAAAGAATGAACAAAGTGGTACATATATTAACAATAATGTATATTTAACTTATTACATACATGGTTAACCAGCATTGGTACATATAACTGATTACATACATTGTTAACCAGCATTGGTACATATATGTATATTTATAAAAAAGTCACTTTATAAAATAATTTAGAGGTTTTAATTTTGAAAACCATGTATGTAATCAGTATCAGATAAAACAAACACTTATATACCTTAAATTCATTAAGGACATCAGACCTATTGTCTTGATGTGCAATAATGTAGTTGAAAATTTAACCGGCTATCTCACGGTTGACAATGTAACATAAAGTCTGACACTTGTTGATCTCCTTTTGCACCTCCAGGAAAATATTCCGTGTGTAAATCTCAGAAGCATGCCGTTCTACTAATAAACTTGTTAGGAAGTTAGGAACAGTAGTAGTGGTGTTGAATTCAAGAACACGCTGATTGTATCTTTGACCATCTAAAGCGTTGTCAAAACACAAGATAAACTGAACAAGGTTGTTTGATGGACTGGAATTAACCTTGAAATATGAGTTTGAGCTTTCACATCTTGATGTTGTTTTCATCAAACAACACATTGGAATGTCCTTAAAATATCCAGGAACCCATTGTTCTCTTATTGAAAACATATCAGATAGCCATTTATGATCTTGAAGGTCATACTTCTCCATTAATAACTTCCGTTTAGACTCAAAGGTGGATGGATGTAGATAAACATTCCAAACGAGCTTGTGAATTGATGCGCGAAGATTAGTGTTGTTTAGTAAATGACCTGACACCTGGATATAAATAATGACATTTATTTATAATCTATAGAAGATATATATGAAAAATTAAACATGTAATAACATTTAACATATAATTCCAAATATGTATATTAATTGATACATATATGTATCTAAAATTTCTGAAAATTTAAAGAATTGTTATGTATTATAGAACTTCTATAGATTAAAATCAGAATGAATCATAGCACACCTTGCAAGGGAGCTTATTGGTGATATGCCACATACAAAGTCTATGAATTGATTTGTCCAGTACATTATGAACTGCCTGTTTCATGGCAGCGTCCTGGTCAGTTAGAACTAACGATGGTTGCTTGTTGTTGGGAGCATCCAAAAAACATTTGAGCATCCATGTGTATGATTCGATGGTCTCATCATACAACAATGATGCACCAAAAGTGATACAACTTTTATGATGATCAACACCAGTAAATGAAACAAAAGTCATATTGTACCTGAAAAAAAACCGAAATTATTTAAAAAATATAAGATTTAAAGGTTATATAAATAATGTCATACTTGTTAGTCTGGTATGTCGCGTCAAAGGCCAATACATCACCAAATGCAAGATAATTGATCTTTGACACCTCATCTACCCAAAACAATTCCGAATCTCATCCCCAACAGCTAAATAATTGAATGTGAAATTGTTTTGACATAACACGCGTTGTTCCATTCTATCAATGAAGAACTGGCCGTCACTATCGCCAATGTAATTGGCTATATCCCTACTAAAATTCTTATAATCAATCTTGGTTCCTCTAACCATATGATGACCTCCTTTTAATGCAACTTGAAGCCTATGAGCTTTAGAAGGACCAACACTAGCCAACCGACATTTAGCAATGAACTCCTTGTCTACAAATTCCAGCCTGCGCTTCTTTTTTGTAAGGTCTAAATTATCCAAATTGACCAACCCATGATTGTGTGTCTCGACAAACCCATACACTTCAAACCCTTCTGTTCCTTTAATAGCTTTGAATTTTATACGAGCCCGACAATCACAGACTTTAAAGTTTCTTCTACGGACACGAGACTTAGTCTTAACCTCCAATGTGTCATTTACCTTGCCATTAGGTATTCCAGCCTTGTTACACAAAATATATCTATGTGTGATGACACCTTCCTTCTTTTTCAAGTTACCCAGACAAGTACTGAAACCGGCAATCTCCGCGTACGACTCATACATCCTTCTCGCGTCATCCCAATTTTGAAACCTAGATCCAATAACAGGCTTAAGATCTACTGATACAATAGGAGTCCAGTACCTAGAACCATTAGGTGATTGGTATAGAGTGCTGCGCATTGAATCTGCATATACAACATATCAATCAAATCGTCAAATAATAGTAAAAGTATTACTAAATATTTTAAAATGAGCTTTACTATTTACCTTCATTTTCAACACCAGTCAAAAATACGGCCTCGTTCACATTCTCTGGTATAAAGTTTTTGTTGGTATCAATATCAACTGGGTTATCTGCTCGATCATAAACAAATTACTCTTAATAACACAATATTGGTACATATATGTATCTACTTAACAAACAGAAACCGTACAACAAACAATCTGCAAATATCAACAATTGTACCCTAAAAAAGAACAAAAGAACAAAAGGTGACTACTAATGTCGTGGGTACATATATGTAACGAACAGAAAAGAAATTAATAATACAAACTACCTTTTAAAGTCGTAGGTACATATATGTACTGAATGTAAAGAAACATAATACATACCTTCCAATTCATCTTCTACAACTACAGGTATAATATCCTGATGACGATCAGGGCTAATTAACCAAGTATCCTCTGTCGAACCTTTAATTGAACAAATACCATCTTCAATTCCCGAACGATCACTCGAAATAACTACGTGCTTGCGTGAATTGGAACATTCTGCAACACATGATTCGGCTGTTGATTTCATTGATTCCGAAACTAAGAAAATAAAAAACTTCACAATCCAGTGAATACTACTGCTTAATACGAATCGATCTATAATTGAAGAAGATTGGAAAAAGAAATTAGAAACCGTATTTTGTTAGAGAATAATCAGGGATTTAGTTTTGATTTGTAAATATCTAATTAATAGTCTAAATTTATAATTACTAATTTACCCTTTACTATTAATAATTCTGAATTAAATTAAAACAAATCTGATTGGTGGATGCTAGTTTTCATGGTTTTTAATTATAATCTTAGTTTTCATTTGATCCCTCCTATATATATATATATATATATATATATATATATATATATATATATATATATATATATATATATATATATATATATATATATATATATATATATATAGGGACACATTCAAATAAGAACCAAAAAAATGTAAAGAACTCTAAGAACCATTTTTAACCATTCATTATTTTTTATTATTTCTCTAATTATTTAAAAAATGCAAAGGGCATTATGGTACTTTCTATCTAAAACTTTGCAAATAACCGCTTTGCACGTTCATTTTTATTACTTGCATTTTTGTTTCAGATTATCTTTAATTATTTTTATTATATAATCTTTACAGCCTATTTGTTTTATATATACGCTTTTTGCTTTGGTTGATTTAGCACATTTCATATTTGATATTTTAATATTTAATTTGTTTTATGGTATTTGAAATGTTAGTTTTTTTATCAAAAATGAATTGATTAATTTTTATTTATTTGAACAACAGTTTTTAATATCTATTTTTCTTTTCGGACAAATATTAAAAATCAAATGTATCAAAAAATTCATCAAGACTTATTAATTTCTAAATAAATTATTGGTAAGATCTTTCTATCATTAATTACAACATCCGACCATTACATCTTGTTATCTGCGATTTCATCAAGGGTTTAAAGAACTCAGTTGTTTATGTCCAATTGGTACATATAATATGATATCTTTGAAAATAGTTCAACAATTGAATTGAAAATCAAATATATGAAATCTTTCAATGGATTAAATATATTTTGATTTCGGTTTCAATTTTATATTTTCATTTGTGATGTCGGATTTTCATGAAGCTAGAGAAGAGGATACGAAGTTTACAGCCTGTTGTAGCCAAGTGATGTTTTTCATCCAAATCAATATGTTCTAAACAATATGGAGCTTTTATCGGATCAACCGAAGATGTTACAACCCAAATTGTGCATAGATAATACATCCAATCTGATGGATGAAGTGGACAATCAAGGTCATGAGGCAGATGCAAATATAATAAGTCACCTACTGATTTAGTGATGTTGGATTACAGAAAAGAAGTTAAGAAAGGTAAGTGTCCAATGAAAAAAAACTAGACCACATCATCATTGTAATTGTAGGTTTAAAGAAGTGCTTGAAAATAATATTTACGAAGACTCTTCTTAGGATGTATGGAATAAGGATGACCAAGGTGATTATTTTGTATGTTTTGTAGTTTTGATATAAAAAAGCTCTAGAATGTGTATATGCATTAATGCACAAATACATCTATTATCTTAATAATCAACCATAATGTCCAATGCACAAATACATCTATTATCTTAATAATCAACCATAATGTCCAGTGCACAAATACATCTATTATCTTAATTATTACTTATTTCATTGGCAAACTTCACATTCATTACAAAATTTTACAAATTCTCTATGTAAGAATATATGTAAAATATCATAAATAAACCATGTTATATAATTTTGTTATCTGTAATGACGTCTAAGCAAAATAGTATTTATATGTTTATTAATTAGTTGAGTATTGAATCTAATAACATTTATATTTTAGGAAGAATATACATACATGTAAACTTTGACATGCATTATTGTACATATAGAATATATGCATTAAAGCACAAAAAGCAACTCAACAAGTAATGCACTTATGCAACTTATGTATGATTGAACTTAGAGCTAATACAATGCTTTTTTTTCTTGGAGTGAATTTTTTCAGCGTTTGATTTTTTTTTTTGTTTTTTTGGCTTTTTAAATATTAAACTTTGCAATGATATATATGGTGATATTTACATTAGAAGTACATGTGAAAATGCATGTATAATATATCTATTAGGATTTCCATTATACTTAAGAAAATAGTAATATAATATGCACTTTCGTCTTTGTTGAATGAATGAAAAAAAATGATTTTGTTTTGATAATTATGATGCTTGAGAAAGTTCTGTAAAATTGAAAGTAGACGTGTCCTAAAAAATCTCAGTTGCAGTTATGGGTTTTGAAACGATTTTCGATTTTGCCCTTTTAATTGTTTCATACGTGTAGTTTTATAAATGGTATTTTACATTTTTACCCTTTCATTTACAACCATTGATCTAAATGATTTATGGTGTGGATTGGTTCTTTTAGTTTTTTACAAATTTATGGTTTTCATTTGAATGGATCCCTATATATATATATATATATATATATATATATATATATATATATATATATATATATATGTATATATATGCGAGCGATGAGCCAAGTTGTGTGATAAAGCATGTACTGCCAGAGCAGCCCAAGCGAATGAGCAAGATGTATTGCGATTTCCTCTTCTAAGGGAATAATCTTGGTGTCGAATTCCAAAAACCAGCGATAGGTTCCCCACTCTTCTTTGATCCGTCTTAGCGAAGGAGTGAAGAATGCCCCTTTCCTTAGTAAGCAACGAGAGGCAATAAGGTCCCAATGTCACTTTTTTATTTTATTTAGCAGAAGGAATTGCGGAATCAACTGCTCCTCCAGAATGGCTGATGGATTCGACTAGAAGGACTCCTAGCAACAAACTAGTATAAAGGCACTCCGAACCTTCCTTAAGACGGTGCTTGAAAAAAAGGGTTTTCCGGTGATTAAGAGTACGATCTTGGACTGGCCCCCTTCGCATGACCTAGAAAGAAAAAGAATCTGGAATAATCTTTTTAGGAGGGACAATTTTACACCGTAGGGGCAAGGTGCATGGTCCTACTATTAACCCTTGTTGTCACCTTACTTGTTGGATCCTAGTCAATATAGTCTATGAGAACGTTTGTTTTTCTGACCAACTCTCATGGCTTTAGGAGGGGGCGGCCCCCTACCCTATCTGTGCTTTCAATTGTTCTGCTCTACGCTGGCATAAGGGCGTGCGGAGGACTTGACCCATGCTATATATATATATATATATATACATACCTATATGTATCTATATATATATATATATATATATACACATACATACCTATATGTATCTATACCTATATATATATATTTATATATATATATATATATATATATATATACATACCTATATGTATCTATACCTATATATATATTTATATATGTTATAATATATATATATATACACATACCTATATGTATCTATACCTATATATATATATATATATATATATATATATATATATATATATATATACATACCTATATGTATCTATACCTATATATATATATATATATATATACATACCTATATGTATCTATATATATATATTTATATATATATATATATATATATATACATATACACATACCTATAGGTATGTATATATATATAGGTATGTATATTTATGTATACATATAGGTATGTATATATATATATACATATAGGTATATATATATATACCTATATGTATATATATATATATACCTATATGTATATATATATATATATATATATATACATACCTATATGTATATATATATATATACATATAGGTATATATACATATAGGTATATATACATATAGGTATATATATATATACATACCTATATGTATATATATATATATACATACCTATATATATATATATACATACCTATATATATATATATACATACCTATATGTATGTGTGTGTGTATATATATATATATATATATAATATATATATATATATATATATAGGTATGTATATATATATACATATCCATATGTACCTATATGTATCTATATATATATATGTATACCTATATGTATCTATATATATATATACCTATAGAGGAGGGATCAAATGAAAACCACATTTATAATTGAAAACCATGAAAACCACTTTCAACCAATCATAGATTTTTAATATATATATTTTTATTTTATTAAAAAATGGTATTTTTGTAATCTTGCAATTAACATATTTATGGTATTTATATATTTGACTAAATCCCTTCCTTTTCTCACTCTCAATTTCAGTTTGTTATATCAAATCATCATATATTTTCCTCTTGAGTTCAAAACAGAGTGCGAGGAAGAGGAGGAGACGACGGAGGTGTGGTGGTGGCTAGTGGTCGACGGTTGTGTGGTGGTGGCTAGTGGTCGACGGTTGTGTGGTGGTGGCTAGTGGTCGACGGCGGTGTGGTGGTGGCTGTCGGTCGACGGTTGTGTGGTGGTGGCTGGGGGTCGCTGGCTGCAGATCGAGAGGCGAGAGATCGAGAGGTCCTTCACAGACCGAGAGGCGAGAGATCGAGAGGTCCTTCGCAGACCAAGGTATTGGATTTTGTTAGGGTTCTTTCAAAGTTGATTGATTGATTGATTGATTTCGGTTGTTATGAGAATTGATTATGGGTTCTTTTTGATTGACAGAAAAAGAAGGAAGAAGAGAAAGCTAGAGAGAATGAATTGAATGATTTGTGTTAAGATTGCTGTTGTTCAACCTAAAGTACATATATGTACCTTAGTATTAGATGTTGATGAATGATTTGTTTAACTGTTACGTATATGTACCTTAGTATTAGTTGTTTGATGAATGATTTACGTATGTTTATTACCTGTTACATATATGTACCAAAGCTTCTTTAGCATATAACCAAAATCCTAATCGCACCATTACACAAACAAAGACTTATTAAATGTTACATATATGTACCAAAGCTTCTTTAGCATATTAACTATTACATATATGTACCAAATCTTCTTTAGCATATTAACTGTTACATATATGTACCAAAGCTTCTTTAACATATTAACTGGTATGTATCATTGAAATTTAAAACATTTTAATATTTTTGAACAATTATCGTATGTACACATATGTACCGTCGTTGTATTATCCAAATTTTTCAACTTAATTAAGTCTTTAGACTCTTAATAAACTTCTATTACTGTAAAAAAATGTTCATCATACATCACTCAACCGTTCACATTATTTGCTACACATATGTACCATCGTTGTATTAGGAGAGAAGAAAGAGAAATAAAAATTAGGAAAGTAAAGAGTAATTAAGAGAGAGGAAAGAGAAACGAAATTATGGAAAGTTAAATAGATTTATTTTTTGTTTTTCCTAAAATGCCCTTTTATATTAAAACTTGTCTTAAAAACTTCACAAGAATTACAATCTTGCCACTAGTAATTAATGACCATTGATCT